>JAKSZP010011910.1:0-213754 GCA_022478985.1 Massospora cicadina
CATATCCCCCCCCACGAACAATCTGCATGGAATGAACATTTTGGGAGACAACCCCTTCCTGGACAAACCATGCCGCCCTTATTTTTTTGGAATCCCCGGGTTTAAAAACCCCATTTTTTTTCACAATATCTGGGTGGCCGCCTCCCCCGGCCAAACTCCCCACTCCTATTTTTTTTCTTGCTGAAAGCATCTCCCTCCCTAATGCGGAAAAAAATCGCTTTTGGAAAGGGCTCCCCAAACTCAATCCCCCCGGAAAAGCAGTCCTCTTGGGAGATTTCCCCTTTTGAAAATCCCCCGGCGCTCCCCCTCCTAAAAGGGAAACCCCTGGAAAAAACCCCGCCCCCCCAGATTTCTTTTTTTTGGGGGTTTTTAGGGTTTTTTTTTCCCACCCTCCACCGGGTGATTTTTAAAAGGATTCCAGTCGAAGGGGAAGTTTTCCAAATCACTTCCAAAAAGTGGCCCCTGTTTTATTTATTTTCAGCCCCCTCCTTCCCATCTCCCCCTGACAAACATCTGGTGATCACGGGTCACTCCCGGGGTTTCCCCCCACCACGCTTAGACTGCCCGCATAGGTTCGGGCCCGGGGGGGTTTCCCCTTTTCTCAACCCCCCTTTACTAAGGAAAGCTGCCCATGACCATCCTGGATACTCTCACCCCCCCCCACCCACCTGCTTGACCACAGGGCTAGATGGGCGGTGAGAAAGGAGGGCATCACCCGCGTTGTTTTCCTGTCCCAAAACCCAGATGACCCAGCTCCCCCCAGAGTCAAAGGGCGGAAGCCAGAATCAGACATCTGTGGCAAACTTCCACCCTTTTCCCCCTTTCCCCCAGATGGCTGGGGGGGGAACTGGGCAGGAAGCCCACCGGGGCTCATCTCCCGGGAAGGGGCGTTAAACAAAACATCTCGTTATTTGCTCAATGGGGAACGCCCCCCCGGTTTTTTTCAGAAACAGAAACCCCGGTCAACACCGGGGATATTACTGCACTGAAAATTGGCACTACAACCACTTCGATAAGGAGGAAATCAAGCAGAAACTACACCGCTTCTACTCCAGCCTCTTCTATGCCACCCAGGTGGACCAGTCGGACACAAGACTTCCTGTGGCAGGGCTCCAGAGCCGCCCATTGACCCACGGGCTGATGAGGCCTACTGGCGCCTATTTCCATCCAGAAGGTGATGGAAACCCTTCTGAAATCCCCACAGCCTGAAGCCCCAGGACCAGACGGAATACCCCGAGGTGTACTTGAACCCGCGGTGATAAAGGGCCAGAACCCTCCGCGACCTCGTCTCTGCACTCTTGGTGAATGGTGAGGTCCTCCCCGACTCCAGAGGCTCAATCACAACCCTCATTCACAAGAATTCAGACCGTGAGAACCTGGCGAACTGGCGCCCCATAGCGTTGATCAAACAGACCACAAGCTCTTCACGAAGCTTCTGGTCAACCGCATCACCAAATGGGTTTCAACTCGCCTCTTCCCATCGCATCACGGTTTATACCGGGGAGGT
Organism: Massospora cicadina; assembly: GCA_022478985.1. NCBI lineage: Eukaryota > Fungi > Entomophthoromycota > Entomophthoromycetes > Entomophthorales > Entomophthoraceae > Massospora > Massospora cicadina. Next base: position 1,508 of record JAKSZP010011910.1, read on the forward strand.
CGTTATGGGACAACTATAATGACCTTCACGTGACTTTGACTGCTAACTCTCGTGAGGTGAATGGCTTTTTGGCTCTCCTGTATATGGAGAAAGCATATGATCGGGTAGCCTGGAAGTATAGTAATGCTTCCCTGGCCAGCTTCCATCTCCCCCCCGCAGCTAGGCGCTGGATATCAGAGCTCTATGACCAGCTCCACACCAGAGTCCTGGCGCCAATTGGTTTTACAGTGGCAGTACCAGTTGGACAAGGTCTCCGGCAAGGGGACCCCCTGAGCCCTATCCTTAATAACATCACCCTCAACCCCTCTTGGCCTCCTTACAGGACAAGCTAACAGTGATTCTGGTCCCAGAAAAGCCCCCACCCGCACCATGGCATTTGCAGATGACACCGCCATTGCATTTGGCTGCCCTGGGGATGTTGCCCTCGCTGCTGTGACCATTGAGAGGTACACCAAGGCGTCCAACTCCATGGTCAACACCTTTAAGACAACAGTTGTACAGGTCAGCTCCCCCACCTTCCCCCCACCATTTGGTATTGATTTTGTGCGCGGTACCTTCCGTCACCTGGGCGTTCTCACCAACCAACAAGGAGTTGCGCTAAAAGACAATGAGGACTTGCTCCTCGCAGCAGTTAACTCCAGGATTGCCAGCTGGAACCGGTGGCACATCACCCCCCAGGGTCGAGCTCTGATGGCCAATGTGTTCCTCCTCTCCAAAGTCTGGTTCCTAGCGCACGTCTGCCCATTCACAGATGCCTTTTATACGCGGCTCAATGTAATCCTCCGCTGTTGGATCTGGGGCTCAAACCATCCACAAATGGCCCTCTCACACCATTGCCCGACCCTGCAATGAAGGGGGCCTAGGTCTTATGGACACGCGATCCCACGCCACAACAATCTTCCTAAAGTTCCTATGGCCGATTGTCTGCTGGGACGCGACCCCCATGCCCCAATGGGCGCCCGCCCTCCGCCAGTCAGTGTCAGCAGCTCTGGGTCTTCCTAGAGCATCTCTGACCTCATTAGGGGAGTGGCTCACAAACCACCCAGGCCATCGCCTGAAACCATCCTCATCCCCCTACTGGAACCAGGCTCTCCTTTCCCTGAAACGAGTAGGCGCGCGGATCCACCATACCTTCCCGTACAGAAGGGAAGGCCCTGGCCTCAGCCCCATCGCCATGCAATTGTGCACAATGGACAAGTTGTCACAACTCGCCTCAACCCCCAAGATCGTCCTACCATCCGCCCAAGACTCCTTGAGCTCCTCCCTCACTCTGTGAGATTCGACCTTAAGGAATTGTGGAAGGACGTCTATCACCCCATCCTGTCAGCAAAGGTGTCCAACACCTTATAAAGGGTGCTCCACTGTTCATACAGGACAGGGGACTGGACTGGCCCTACCTTCCAGCACCAAAGCTGCCCCCGATGTGCGGAGCCTATTGACTCCCACCTCCATCATTTATTTACCTGTCCAGGTGTCGCCACATTTTGGACAAAGGCCCGCGCGCTCCTCCATGCTCAGCCCTGGTCTGGACACCCAGTGCAAGACCTCATGTTCGAGCAGACGTTTCCTGGTTGCCACCTACCCCTCCGTATCCTCGCCTATGCCACAGCCATCTGGACCATCCATAACTCCGTCCTTCGTGCTGCCTTTGACCAGCAGGTGTGGACCCTTCCACACATGATCACCCACTTTCAGGTACACTTTGAGATGGCCCTGAAGGTCTGCACTATGTCGCCAACCCTCCCCCGCTCAGTTGTCACTGCAGCACGGCTCTGGCGCGCAAACCCCCCTCCCTTTCTCGATGCCTCCTCCCTCCCCTTCCCTCGCCTCAGGCTCTTAGGAGCCCAGGCGTAATTTAATAAACATCAATGAATCCCCCCTCGGCTGGGACCATCTAGTACTAAAAACTACGAGATATCCAGGGGGTTTTGGGGATGATGGGGTATTACCATAAGTTCAACCCAAAATTTCTTTCAGCTCAGTGAGCCTCTTGTTCAATTATTGGCAAAGATCACTCCTTTCCATTGTGGTACTAAACAAAGGGCTTTATTTGAGACGCTAAAGAAAACTATTTATGAACTTCCTTTCATAGATCACCCAGATTATGTAAACCTTTCATCTTGTTTACCAATGGCTTTAACTATGCCGTTGGAGCCATTCTGGCTCAATTGGATGAGAACAATGTGGATAATCCTGTTTAATACTTCAGAAAAAACTTTTTAGAAGCTAAACGCTACTATAGTGTCACAAAAAGGAGAGCCTTGCCGCCCTACTTGCTGTAAAACATTATCACCCTTTTTTATATGGAACTACCACCACCATGGTTACTGACCACGCCACTTTAAAATGGTTGCAGAACATGAAGATCCTACTAGCTGATTGGTCGTTTTTTTGAAGCTCCAACATTATGATATGAAGATTGAACACTGAGAAGTAACTTGACATATGAATATCAATGGGTGACTCATTTGCCTGTCCTTCACTTAGATAATAGTGAATCTAAGAGGTTGCACGATCTCCTAATGACCCCCGTTGCTTGGGATGATGAGGACAAACCTGTCAAGAAAATGCTAATATGACACCCCCACATCACTAAAGTGGAGAGTGGAAAGTTTTACAAAAAGTAGTGGCAAAGTGGTTGCCCTAACTATGCCCTTCAGAATAAGTACCTGCTTTCATTGAGGCCCACTCTACTCTTGGGCACGGTGGAGTGAGGAAACTTATTGTTAAATTAAATATTGGTCTATTGGGAGGGAAATATGGAATCCATTATCAAAGTCCTGAATACCTGCTTAATTTGCAAAAAGCAATCCAGCTTCAAGCCAATTATCAGTATAAACATACTACCCCTCAACAACCATTTTACATGATAATCCTAGATGTTGTAGGTCCCCTACCCCAGACTGCCAGAGGGAATTGATACATATTAGTAAGAATTGATCACTTTACAAAATGGATCAAAGTTGTGTCTCTCCCAGCTCTAACTGCCAAAACTACTCAACTTTCCTTCATCAGTATATTTTCACCTGACATAATTGCCCCCAGTTTCTACTCTGTGAAACAGAAAAAACTCAACCTCCAGAGTAGTCAAGATTCTGGCTACCTTTCATGAGAGCCAACGACTCTTTTTGGCCCCTGTTGAATCTCAGCGATTCCATATGTACCCGCTGAAGGGTATTTTGCACAGGGTTCAACCATTAGACAATTAAAACAGATGATATGACAATCACCCATTCCCTTGATACACTTGTAAACAATTACTATATAATAAAATGTAAGCAATTTCCCCCAAAAACTTCTTTTTTATTTTAATATAATAAATTGGCGGATCTTCCTCTAGTCACTTCCTCTTTCTTCACTTTTCTACCCTCTAAGAAATCTTTCCAATAATCTCATTCTTTCACTGATATCCCAGCAACCTCAGTTGGTACTGAACCTTCCGCTTAGTCATTCGTTTCTAATCTTCTCATTAGTTTTGGCTAGTTGTTCTTCAGTTCTTTATTGCCCTGATTTGAGGTGATCCAATTTATTGGCTATCAAATGTTGACCTCACCCTATCGCCTGATTTTGAAGACAATATGATATGACTCATTATGACCCATTATCACCTCATCCAAAGGCGATCAATTACTTATAGCTACGAAACATTCTCAGTGGATTCTGTCCATTGAACCTTCGGCGGAATTCCTCAAATAATTTTCTTGGTCATAATGGTGGCTTGTCGTCCAGTCATATATATTCACAACATTACCCCCCGCAATGACTGAATGATAAGCTGTACATCTCTTTTTCCTACAATCGCCATGCAAACCATTCCATGCCAACAGCAGCAAGTCCGTGAGTTCACTTTTTTCTATTTTCTGTGGCTTGGTGCGGAGTTACCTGACCCAGGTCACATCCCTCTACCCTGGTTCCCTTTTCCCCTGGCTGATGAGGATGAGGCTGACGTGGACCTCACAACTGTGCTAACCCAGGAAGAAATTCTTCGCAGATTTGTTGGCCATTTGGCTTCCTGGCGCGCCCCCTTTGGGGACATTGTGGGCCAGCTACGCTGGGGAGGAGGGAGCAGAACTCTGGGCCTTCATATAATGAAGCAGCCCAGCTCCTGGCAAGCGGCTTTAGTTGCCTAGCGCTTCCATCTCCTGCTGAGCCCCATCCTGTGGCTCTATCTGTTCATCAGATGCTATGCTTTGTGCAGTGGGTAATAGCCTGCTGGTCAGGGTCCTTTCCCCATGCTCCTACCCACTTATGGTCCTTGGGGTAAACTTCTGCAACAACCAATTAGCTCGCCTTTGCTATGGGATCATCGCAGCGTTCACTGCCCTCAGCACCAAAAATCCATCGCAGTACCTTCCCATCATGGCGCTCTTAGGTAACTTAATTTTGCATCCTGAAACTGCTTCAGGCTCAAGAAGAGCAGCACCAGACAGCCCTTGAGTGGGCCCGGCAAGCAGCATTCACCACCACTGCTCCTTTTCCAATAGCGTATATGAGCATGTAGGACTTCCTTGTAGATTGCATGGCACTGGGCGCAGCCTTTTCCTCTCAATCTGGCACTCACCTGCTTACTTTCCAGCCCTTATGACTCCAGCCCCCCTCTGTTGGCATACTTGTTGATTTCCCAGAATCATCAACACATGTGGTTGCAAGCTCTGCTCCTCGTGGGGCAGGAACAGTTTTGTTTTGATCAACCAGCTGAACTCTCACCAACTCGCCTGTTACCCTGGAATCCCAGTCCATCCTTCTCTTCTAGTCCCGTTACACTGACCTCCCCTCTTTGGACTAGCACAGTGGCCCCAGAGCGGACATCAGCCCCCTCGCTCTCACCTCAGCAGCCTTCACCTTCAATTCCACCCCCAACCCCAGATGATCCCATAGAAACTATGGCACACCTAAAGCAGCAGAAGAAGAAACAAAGGTCCCATCAAGTGAAACAAAAGGAACACCACAAGAAGCTGAAAAAAGACAGGAAGACAAAGACAGTAAAGCGAAAGACCTCAAGGAACAACCCCAATTAACTTTATTAAAACCGTTAGCAGCTACACATAGATATTTTTTTGTTGTATTATTTTTTTCAATGCTAGAGTAGCTATATTACTGCTTATATGCCCAAAGGAATTTTGCGTGCACCTGATTTATAATCCGGCTGCTCACAGTATCCTTGATAGTATAAGCATCAAAATACCGTTTCCCTATTATCTCAAGTGGCCCAATCCAAATATTTGCGAGCTTGTGCTTCCGCCCAAACCTGTTCTGATCATGTAATAGCACCATATCTCCGTCTTGGAACTGTGCTAAGCCACTTCGCCATACCTTGTCAGCAGCCTGGTTTTTATTTTCTTGGCCAAACTGAATGAGTATGCTTCAGTTTGTAATTTAATCTGCGTATTTGTAAGGGTGGTTAAATATTGTTGCAGATCCATTCCGCCGGTGTCCTCTACACAGGCATATAGCAGCGCAGGCAGAGCGGAGTGCCGCTTATAAAGCAATTGGAATGGCTTTTTCCCATGGCAGAATGGTAACTTATATTATAGGCGAACACCACGGTAGAAAAAAGGGTACTCCAATTGATGGGTCTATCTGTAAACAACTTTTGGAGTATATATACCAGGGTCCCATTAAGCCGTTCAACCATTCCATTGGACTCAGGGTGATACAGGGTTCTTAGGACCCTACGGATGGCCATTAATTCATTGAGCTTGGGTAAAATGTGAGAGGTGAAGTTGGTTCCATTGTCAGTAAGGATAAACTGTGGGCAGCCGTGATACTGTTTGATGCATTCCATTACAAACTTAGCCACAGTAACTGCCCCCAGATCCCAAATGGCTCGCGCCTCAACCCACCTGGTCAAGTGGTCTATTGCCACCAGGATATACTTAGACTGATTAGCTCCAATTGGCAGAGGTCCCACAACATCAATAGAGATTGAATGCTAAGTAAAGTGAGGTTTCACTAACTGTATGAAGTCTTCTGGTGGAACGGCTTCTCCAACTGGCACTGGTGGCAGCAAGACAGGGTCTCAAGCACATCAAATTGCATGTTTTCCCAATAATACTGCGGCCTTAACAATTCAAGAGTTTTCTGAACTCCGCCATGGCTGACTGCTCGGTGTGCACTCATAATAGAATTTGAGTGGGTAAAAGGTCTTGGGATATTCATAACATCTCCTTTACACATATACAATTCCCCATTTCTTGGGAACATATTGGTCCTGAGTCCGTCTAGTGATTTGATAACTTGAGGCGGTTCATCATTGTACTTCCCGCTGAGCATTTTGTCAAACATTATATTTCTTATATCCGCCATAACTGCAATTGTTGGCAATATTAATAAGCAATTGGCGTTTTGGTGTTTTGCTCCTGGTTGGTGAAGAATCTCAAAGTCATAAAGTTGCATCTTTAATGCCCATCGGGCTAGCCGCCCCTCAGCCTCTTTAAATTCTGCAACCAGCGCAACGATTAAAGATCTGTCATGACTTTAAACTTTACTCCATGCAAGCAGACTAGAAGCTGTTTATATGCATAGATCACCACTAAGCACTCTCACTTGGTTACAGTGTAATTCCGTCCATGGAAATTCAAGCTATGGATACAGTACACCACGGGGTGCTCTTCTCCCTCATTGTCCTTCTGACAGGAACTGCCTCAACAGCAGAAAGTGACGCATTTATTTGAACTATAAATTCCTTATTGAAATTAGGTTAGCGCAACACAGACACACTAACTAACGCTGTTTGTAGTTTATTGAAGGCGCATTGGCGTCATTCCATCCATTCAAACATGACATCTTTCTTTAGTAGCTCAAACAGCAGACCTCTAAATCAACTGAAATTGGGGATGAATCATTGGTTATAACCCACCATCCCCAAAAACACCTGAATGTCCTGCTTATTAACTGGCTTAGTCATCTTCTGGATAGCTTCTACCTTGGCTGGTTGAGGTATTAGCCCAGTCGCATCCACCACAAACCTAAGGTACTCAAACTGATCCTTGAAGAAGTGACATTTCCGCAGCTTGATTTTGATATTGTCCTCAGCCAGGCGGTGAAATACCTCTTCCAAATGGGTAAGATGCTAAGTGAACGTGCGAGGGAATACATTAGTATCATTAAGATATACAAGAACGCATGACAGCTTCAGATCACCCAGAATGGTGTCCATTGCTCTTTGGAAAGTAGCTGGGGCGTTACATAGTCCTTGCGGCATGTGTGTTGGTTGGAAAAGCCCTTTCAAGGTGATTACAGCTTATTTTTCTTGTTCCACTGAAGGCAACTCAATTTGCCAAAAACCGGATATTAAATCCATAGCTAAGAAGTAGCAGCCTACCTAGCAGATTCAGCGCATCATCAATCCGTGGTAGAGGGTATGAATCTTTTTTGGTGATACCATTGAGCTTCTGGTAGTCAATTACTATGCGGTTAGTGCCATCCTTCTTTTTAAAAGTTAGGACAGGCAAATCCCATGGACTCTTATATGGTTTGAGCATTCCCTACTCTAGCAGCTTTTCAATCTCCTTGGTGACAACTTCTTCAGCTGCCCGTGATTGACAGATTGGTCGAGACCTGATGGGGGGATGATCCCCAGTGTCCAGTTGATGAACAACCCCCTGAGAGCACCCCAAAGCATGATTGTCAACTGCAAAGATCTCTTTATACTTTTGAGATAACGCTTCCGCCCGCTCCTTCTGATCTTCTGATAACCCAGATAAATTTTCCCGCGGTACAACCACCATTTCACTAAGATGCGGTTTGATGGGCAGACCAAATTCATCTATAGAACTGAGCTCATGAACCTGGCTGATCTCTTCAATTGGTTCAGATGTAGATAGGCTATAATCTAATGTTGGCGGATTGAATCAGTCTGTTCTGAAGATTTTTTATCAAAATCTTGATTTCCCAATGGCCTGGAAGTATGATGCCTGAAGCCACGTGGGGCTCAAGCCATGATTGCTGATAATGCCCAAGGATCTCTCCGTAGAGCCCAGCTGGCATTTCCACTTCTAACTCAGTGTCTACCATCACTTGATGTCCAGAAGGAATGGATATAGCTTCAGCTGCTCTAAGCGGTAGCCCTTGGTATTCATATATCTGATGAGGGAGGGCCCGAGATTTCCCTTTCAATTGAGTATAGTGCACTGGAATCACCCCATCGCTGTAGGCAAGGTTGATCTGCCCCATATGCACTGAGCTCTTTGGAGCTCCGCTAGAGGTGAAATAAATGGGGATTCGCTGTCAAAAAATGGCTAGAGTCTCTTCCATCATGTCAACTACAGCCCCATAGTGTTGCATAAAGGCAGTCCTAATCAACAGATTGTAGTTACTATTTAATAATACCACCTCTGGAGCCACCACAACAATGGATCCAAACTGCAAGGGAAGCGCGCTATATGCTCCCTCAGAAATTGTGGTTTTAGTTCCAGAAGTCCCATACATCATCCGGTGGTCTTTGTCAGGTTTTAATGACAACTTTGCTACTAATTTAGTGGAGACAACATTAACAGGGGCTCCTGTATCAATTATAGCACATACCCGAGTTTTAGCTACCACAATGTCACAGTAAGCGCATTCAGAGCAAGTTGAATGCCAGCTATTTACTACATGTATGCCCAATGATTCATATTTCCCTAGGAAACTCATAATACCCGCACCAATTTTAGGGTATTGGGTTACAATATTGTCCACTGGAAGGGCGACATCCACTCCTCTCAGGGACAGGGCATATGCGAACAGTTCTAACTGATCTGACGGACTTTGGTCGAACATTTGACAAGCATAAAGCTTCTGTCAATCCGGAGAGCCTTTGTCCGCCATTTCTTCACCATGCGCTTGGGTCAGCACATTTACTCCCCCAACCAGCTGTTGTTAAAGAAATGTATCGTCATACTGAGAAGCTTCTGCTACATTTAACACAGTAGATTCAGGTGGGACGTTTGAGTTCAAGGTAGCAGAAGTAGAGAGTCTTTTCTCTACTCCACTCTGACTTTCCCTGATATCCCTGATCCCATTGTATGGGAGGGATCCATCAATTGGGGCACCATTGTCTCATGTTCTAAGTGCGACCACAATTAAAACAACTTACTCCATAGGGCATACGGCTGTGTTTAGTATATATTAGTCCATTGAGTAGATGGTTCTGAAAAGAATCAATGCAACCAGACCCCCATCGGTAAAATGACTGCTGCCAATCACCATAGTTAGGGCCAGAACAGTATTTAGTCAGATGTTGATCAGTAGTTAAGGAATGCCCGTTGGACTGCGGAGAGTATCCCAACGGAATCCTCAATGACTAGTTAACTCCCCCACATGATTAGGGTGAACAACCGCGACAGTGCATATTTGCTTGGTATTTCGGTGGAGAGAAAGTTACAGATAAGCGACGTACAAACTGAACAACTTTAAGAAGAGGTACATCGTCTTTTAAAAACAGGGCCATGACATTGTAAAGTTCAGAGTATGGCTTCACCGCTGAGGGCATTGTGATACACACATCAACTTCAAATAAAATCCCTGCCTCAATCAGAACGTGTTCTTCCATTTTAAATTGGTAAGCAAATGTGGTGAGGGTCTCATTACGCTGAAACCCAATGGTCAAGATCTTGGCTTTTTGCTGAAAACCTTTCATGGTTCCGCTGAACAACTGCAGCACCGTCTCCTTAACTTCATGGTATAAAATGGAACTTGCTTAGAGGTAACAAACAACTTGATCTGCACTCCAGACATCCAAAGAGGAGAGCAATAGTTTTAATCTCTGCTGATCCAAAGTACCTTCAGTCTCAAACTCAAATTGGCAAAAGAATCCATGAATATTTCCTTCGCAATCAAATGGTGGCAACATATCACTGTAAACCTTCTGAAGCAACTCATCTTTTTTTTGAGCACAGTATTTAATGCAAGTCTCAGCTCCTCATATGCAACAGGCCCAGCATGTTGTGTAGACTCCTTATAAAAACAACCTGGATGCAACATAGCCGGTTGCTGAGTTTTATTTGTATTGTTATTGGTCAACGGGCCCCCTGTAGTGAGCACCACTGTTGATTCTTGGCAATTCTGTATGAACTCGCTAAAGGGTTTTTTGCACAGGGCTTCAGCCATTGAACAATTAGAATGGATGATATGACGATCACCTATTCCTCAATACACTTGTAAACAATTAATATATAATAAAATGTAAGCAATTTCCCCCAAACTTCTTTTTAATTTTAAAATAATAAATTGCAGATCTTCATCTAGTCACTTCCTCTTTCTTCTCTTTTCTACCCTCTTAAGAAATCTTTCCTCCAATCTCCTTCTTTCAATTGAATCCCAGCGACCTCAGTTGGTACCAACCCTTCCACTTAGTTATTTGTTTCGCCATCTTCTCATTGGTTTCAGCTTGTTGTTATTCAATTCTTTATTGCCCTGATTTGAGGCGATCCAATTTATTGGCTATCAAATGTTGACCTCACCCTATTGCCTTATTTTGAAGGCAATACAATATGACTTATTATAACCAATATCGCCTCATCCATAGGCGATCAATTACTTATAGCTTTTAAACATCCTCGGCGGATTCTGTTCATTAAACCTTCAGCGGAATTCCTCCAATGTTTCACTTGGTCATAATGGTGGCTTGTTGTCCAGTCATATAGATTTGTAACAGCCCCCTATAACCCCTCTACGAATGGAACTGTAGAAAGAGCAAATGACATCTTGGTATCCATATTATGAAATAGTCACTTCAGACCCTCTACACTGTGATCAGTTCTTGATTGGTGCGCTTTTGGCATATTGTATCAGTTATTATTAGACCCTCAAATATCTCCTTTCCACAATTTATATGGTCGAGAACCTAGGGTACCAACTCTATCAATAACAATGTTTTATCAGCTAGGACTAACGATCCTGAAAAAGCCATGAGGAGTTTGTCCCAACACATTTTTCATCTACAATCTGAGGCCATGACCAACTTAGCCAAACTGTCATTAAATAGGGCCAAGCAGCTAATGAGCTCAGACCATCTCTACTTTCTTCTAAGTAACAGACTTGGTATTATACTACCTTTAAACACATCACACAAGAAGTGAAAAGCTCATTTCCAAATGGGAAGTACCTTTTGTAATTAATTATAAGAGGGGCATGAGTATACTAACAAATCTCTTGCCTCTGGAGTCACTATAAACATTGTGCATGGACTTTTCCTACGCCCCTATTCTCTCCTCAACATCCTTGAAAGGGGTAATGTCAGACAAATAATTTCCCACTAGTTGATAAGAATGTATCAGTGACGTTAGTTTAACAAATACAGAAAATTCTTGGTTTAAATCTTGGCGGAATACTCCAGATTGTTTGCTATAATTTTACTTCAAGCCCTTGGCCAAATGGCTTGGATCTAATTAATAGGGATATACTGGACCCCTGGTGAAATAATCAAACTGACTATAAAGTTTGTCCATGCAATAATTTAAATTTAGTACTGTCACCTAAGAGAAAACAGCCCCCTTTTATAGACTTGAAGGGGTTTCCAAAAGGTGAAAATACTTACCCACCAATCAACTCCTTGGCTTTCAGTAATTAGCTGAGATAAATAAATCAAGATAATTAATTGAATAAATTATGTTAATTCATTACCACATGGATTTGGCATCCCTGCTGTTAACCTAACATCTAAAAAAATCCCTCACGAGGTGAAAATATTTTCAAGAGTTCTGATAGGCAAAATTGCATATAAGTAGATTAAGCTACCCTATGCCTAACCTGAATCCTCTCACATCTCACTATTAGCCTCCAAGTAGTTTAATACTAAAAGGTGTTAATTTAATAAAGTATCGCTGGCTTAGCTTATTAAAGTGATAACCTTACCACTCTTTTAAAACTATTAAAATCACATAAAATTTTGGTCTACTTTCCCCCAAATTTTCAGTAGTGGTTGGGAGTTTTAAAACTTTGGCATCAGTTATATTGTTTAAATCATGTGCCAAAAGCACCTGCAAGCACAAAAATACCAGGATTGTAACAAAAACTATCATGTATCTACATTTGCTTTGGTTTTTTATACAACTAGATGTTTAGTTATGCATATTTAGTAGCTTTCAATTTAGTCAATTTAGTTCATAAACCTTAGGATGTATTAACTTGACTATAAAAGTCTGTTCATTTTTTAAAAATATCTACTTTATTTGTTTTTTTAAATAACAAAAAATGCCTATTAAATTTTTCAATTCCTAAGATAATTGTGCCAAGTTAAGTTAAAAAAGGCTCAGTAGTTTAAAAGATGATATGTCACATATGTATAATAATTTTTTAAATATAAAAATTTTTTGGCTAGCAGTTTGAAGGTATTTGATTAACTAAAATAAATGTTTTATTTGGCTGAGTTGTTGGTGTTTTTGGCCAATTTGATAGATCTAATGGTTTTGGATAAGTGATTGGTAGTTTTTTATTGATTCAATATGCTAAATTGGCTTTATCTGAGTGGTGAAAAGTTTAGTTGATTTTATAAAGCTTAATTTTATTTGGCAGAGGAGTTGGTGAAATTAGGTTGTTTACGTTCAATTTGGTAATAGCTAAATGGTTGATGGGATTTTGTTTTATTCAATAGTTCTTTGGCTTTTCCAAGTGCTTTGATAGTATTAGTGTAATTTTATAGATTCATATGGTTTTGGCTAAGTGGTGGTAATTTTTTGATTGATTAATAAGTTCAACTATATTGGGTAAGCAGTTGGTAGATAATCAGTTTGATGTGTTCAATGGTAATGAGTAAGCGTTTTTGTGTTATCTATAATAAAAAATCTAAATTTATCAGTTCAAATCGTGTGGTAATAAATAAACTAAGCAACGCTGAGTAACTCAGCTAGTTGATAATAAAAATCTGGTTTTTACAAAAAAGTAGCTGATAAATATGTGGGGGGTGATTTACTAGGTCAAATCTATGGAGATAAGTTAAAGTTGCCAAGTTTCTTTTGAGAACTCATGCAGATGAATTGGGCGAGACATGCACCTGGCAAAACCTCACCCTGGTGTTGAACGGGGTTAATGATTTACCAATATTCAGTGAAACAGTAATTTGCCAATATAAAATATTAATTTTTTGCTGAGCTCTGCTGATTCTCTTAGTATATTAGAGGCTCCAAAATATTCCTAGAATTGGTATAAAAACCCTTTGTTAGTATCACAATAAAGTCTCAGATTATAGAGTTTAAATTTTAGTTAGATCAATTTTATTCAGATTTTAAGAAATATTTTACCTAGGCGTTTCTATTCATTAATACCCAGGAGGTCTGAAGATGACTGCCGTATTGATGATCCAGAGAACTCTTTTATTTACATTGCACTGCCAGCCACCCATTGAGGTATCCAGCAGATCCATTGGTTCCTCAATAAAATGGTGATCTTTCCAGAACCTGTGAATGCCTTTCAGAGCCAAGCTGCTTCCCTGATGTCATTGAGACTCTACACCAGGAAAACCCTAGAAAAATTTAAAATGGTCCAATAGATGATAGATTAGAAGCCTATAACTCCTGGTGCGATGATTATGATGTGATTGACCGTCAATGTCTCTGTGAGGTGCCCAGCCTTCCAACAGATGTGGCAAGGAGATAGCACAGTGCCAACCTCCCACTTGATACCTGGGGTGTATGGCAGTAGCGCGCTTGCTCCAAGTCTCAGGTATCAACCACAAAACTATGAGAGAAGTTTTGATGCGTGTTCCTGAAAAACTAAGAGGATATTAACCATTTCCTGGACAAATTTGAAGATCTACTTGGACAATGGGGCCAGTACAGCACCTGACACTGTGACGATATGGACCAACAGTTATTTAAATGGTTCATTTATGCATTAAAAGAATCATAATTAAACGCTGTCCTTTTTGACCAACAAAATGTGCTGACCATGTCATTGAATTCTGCCACTAATATGCTTGCCTAGCCAACCATCAGCCAACAAAACTAACCATCAGAGGGCCTGAGGTAGAGGAGGAAGAACCTGAGGGTTAGGCTACTTTAAAGTTCCAGCAGATTAGCCAGCCCTCTGAGTTCACTACACAGATGAATACTCGCTAAGAGCAAGTTCAACAGCTCGTTATTCTAGTATAAGGACGACCCCATGAAACAACCTTCGCTGCCACAATTTCAATGAGCCTGGGCATCATTTCAGGAAGTGGAGGAACCCCTGCTGCCGGTGTAAAGTGGTCCATCTAGATGGGAGGTGCCCTGTCAGAGTTAGTTGAAGAAATCATGACACACCTCCAGCTCCTGGGCAGGAAAACTTTGCCCAGTCTGTACCCTACCAGTGCCTCAGTTCACCACCAATGCCCTATGGGGAGCGCCAGTAGGACCTTATCCACTGTATTCTATCCTATACAGCTCCGCTACCAAAGGACTACTACGGGATAGGGACAGTGTCCTACCAGCACTCCTATGTTAGGCCACCACCAGGACAGTCTCGGCCACCCTTCTGGCAGATTGAGTACCCATAAGCACATCCTGAAACAGAACAAGTCCAACAACTCCTCCTGTCAGAAAATTAAGCTGCTGAAAAATGTAAACAAGAAGAATTAACCAGCCATAATAAATATGACCCAACCAAAAGATTTAAAATTGATGCCCTTCTAAATCAAGAGCAGAAGGAACCTGATGAACCAAATGGAATACCTTTGGAGGAGTATGATGAGCCAACAAGAAAGCATGATGATAGCCCTCTGCACTTACCTGAATTTGCCAAGCAGGCTATAGAAAACCTGCAGTCCCAACAGCACCTAAGTAATACAGCTGTTTCTCCATACAGAAACCCATCCAGTAGTGAAGAAAACAACTGCCACAAAATTTTGAGTACCACAACAACCTATGGTGTCAGTTCCTATCACAGTGACATAATGATCTAAAGGGGTCTCGGCTACAAAGATTTTAGAAGGAACTATCAGCCTAGTACCCCCTGGAGACATGTGCAAGTCTAGCCCTGCACTACGTCAAGACCTTCATTAAGCCATTGGTCTCACCCAGCTTCTAAATGGAGGCCTAAACAGGAATCCATATTCACCAATACAGGAGCACCTCACATCATGGGGTCCCTTTTTAAATAGTCAGTGCTCATCCTCCTTGACACAGTGCTGCAATTTTTGCCCACCTTTCCAGCCTCCTAGATTACCATGGATCATTAGGGGACTTTCATATGGTTAGTAAATTGGAAATCAGTTGACCCTAGTTTTGGACTAAAATGTTTGGGGGATTCTAGCTAATTTGCCAAGTTTAGATACATCAGGGATCAATCCAGGTGAATTCTTAAGATCTCGGTGGGAAGAGTTGCCAACAAAATGGGCCATCTGATAGTTGATTAACTCTCAAAGTATCAATTGGGATTGGTCAGGTTTCATCACCAACTGATTGGGAATTTAAGAAGTAAGTTGTGAGGCGAGTGATGCCACCTGCAACTATTGAATCAATCAGTTGGTTTGTGACCTGCCATAATGGGGAACAAGTCCATTACCTAAGTAGGTCGCTCGCCAAATATGGTTGGGTCACATAGATTAGGAAAAAACGTTAGGGACACATTTTTTCTCTCTTTCCATTTTTAGGTCTCAAGGATGTCCAATGACAGAATCCTAACCATGGTGGCGAAGACCATTGCTGCTGAGACGAGGATAAGTGATTCAATGCAACGGCTGACAATTCATTGAGGAGGTGCCAACTGATGGTTGGTGTCAGGAAAACAGAAAGTAAGAATTAGACTGGCCTGCCAGCCCAGGTGCCAGAGCACCCAAATGGCAAACCAGAATGCCAAAGGCACTGCTGCTGATTCAACGGATATGGAACTGGAAAGGAATCTCACAAAGAACTACCAGTGAGCCAGAATCTCATACAGGCACATAATAAAATACCAGACGAGTATGGCCATTAACCCTAAGGGTTGTGTGAGGGTCGGCAGAAAGGGGGTTTATTTTTGACAAAAAATTTAGGAAAGGTTTTAATGGAAAAATTTGGAAAGAAAAATCGGCCAACAATTTTCTCAGTGCAATGTGACTGATTAAATAGTGGTCAATTGGATAGGAGACAAGCTGGGATTGGGTTCCTCAAGTTCAACCTAACAGGCGAATTATTCAGGAATGGGGGCAGATAAGTTCACTGGGAACTGACATCAAAGAATTTGGCGGCAGGCCAAGTTACTATCAGTTTGACCTCAAACGCCCAAACTGAGACTCACCTGCATTTCTGGAAGTTGGCGCAACAGCATCTAGCCCAATGAGCAACGGGAATCCCCCAAGGCCACCCCATGTAGGGGAGTTCCCAAATGGTTGGGAACAGGTTTGGGATGTTCAACCTGCCCATGCCCATTCGCTAGGCCATTCATTTGGTTAAAAGCATTGCATCAGCTGCAACGCCCAATTGGCTGGAAGGGAGCTTTAAACTATCACTTATGGTGTTTGATGCTGCTACCTGAAAGTCGAGAATCATACCTGATGATTTTGGAAGGGGTTTAATTTTAATAATCAAGGTGCTAACTGAATTAAAACTGTCACCAATTCCGGCTGATGAATCAAACTTCATTCCTTTTTGAATATGTGGATCCCAATCATTGGCTCATTTCCACTCGTTTTTGGACTGATTAACTTAATTTTGGCAATTTCGGCGCAGATTTCCCCAATCAGGCATACCAGTTCTGGAGAGGAGAATGTTGGCACCGGGGGAGGGATCCAAAAAGGTAGGGCTGTTACCAAGCACTCATCTACCACATAGGCGAGATCGCCCTGGTGACAAGAGGGACCGCCACCCTCTTTGGAGCCTTTTTGTTTGGAAATGGGAAGAGGGCCCTGTCAGGATTTTAACCAGATAAATCCTTCCTATAGTATTTGAATTATGGGTTTCAGTTAGTCTGGTGTAATTTTCAGCTAATCACCTAGTTTGATACTATTTAATGTTATATATTTGTTCAAGTTTTAGGGTCGACGGAAGCTGCGTTCACCTTAAAATACCATCTGAAGGTCGTTGTGGGAGTTTCCAGCGGAAAGCTGATAAATCCATTATGAATTAACCAAAATGGTTCTGTCATCCAATTTGGAGCACAAGCGACTCATGCCCAATATGCTCAAAGTCTTATTTATATATGAATTTAAATACAATTGACCAGCAACTTATGCTGAGGATGGATTGAACTAATATTAATTTGATGATCAGTGAGCAGATCTAAGAGGGAATCGCTATAAGTATGAATGAAGAAAGTTTATAATCTGATAGAGAGTTTGGGATCAAGAGGCCAAAGGGATTTCTGGCAGATGATTGGCCAAAGAGCACTTGGGCGCAGTAGCCCTGAAATTAGTATAAATAGTTTTTCGTTCCCTCTAAATAAACATCTCTCGTTTGCCTATTTTTCCTATTTGTTTGAAGTAGCAAGAGCCACTAGAGTGGGGAAGATAGGGTAGGAGATCCCTGAAGGCGCATGTGATCACGCCTGGAGTGGCCAGCGCTGCCAGCTCCCATACCTCCTCTCTATGAGGAACCAGCAGGAACCTGGCCAGCTGGCTACCAGCAGATGAGCTGACATGCCGCCAACCCTAGCAGGATGCAGCGAGGGAGGTGTCATAGCCACCCAAGAAGGGGGATAGACTCGCTGGGGCATGCCCAGATGAGTTGGTGAAGGGTTGCGAAAGTGGGGCAGCGTGGAAGTGCCTGAGCTGCCCAGGAAGGGGGAAGGTCTTGCCAGGGCACACGCCAAGGACGCTTGGGGCTAAAGGCAAAGCTATTAGTGGCTAGTTGGTAGGTTGGACGTAGGACTTATAGTGGTTGGTACGCCAATGAAGGCGAAATAGAAAAGGGCCACCAGCCTTCATACTGGTTGGCCTGGCACACTAGTGAAGCCCAAGGTCAATTTCATGCCAGGCCCAGTCGACACAAGGGGACGTTCCCCTGGACTTACATTACCCTTTACTTTTTCCAAAGGAAGGGCGCCACCGCCAGGAAACTGCACAAGGGCCACATTCTTGTGCGCCTTGAGTAGCTTGATTGCCATTACCATTGCGACCTTTTGGGGGATGGGGGGCATTAGTTGGTATTTGTGAAATTCCTCGACCAGCTCCATGCAGTTGGCGCAATTGCGAGCTTTAACCCATCTTTTCTTAAGCTGGATACCCTTTCCAGGCCACGAGATACTGAAAAACTGCCGGAATTTGCAGATGCTAAGATGTTTTCCACCTCGACTTCCTCCACATCCTTGATCACAATAGGTTCAGGTTTGGCGGGGATGATCCCCTTAAACAGGGACAACAGGGACACATGGAATACGGGGATGCTGTTTCCAATAAGCCAGCTGTTTTAACCAGTAAGCGCCATTGCCCAAGTCTTCCTCAAACAGGAGGGGACCCAAACGTTTGCTTGCAAACTTTCAGGATGATACCAGAATTCACAGATGTTGAGTGTCCAAGATGATGGGAGAGCTCACCGTGATATTTTGACTATGAAGCCGTTTGCAATTCGTTAACCATTATAATCATCAATAGCCTTTGAGAGGTGCTCCCGTACCAAGGACTGGGTCAACCAGATATGCTTAACGTGGTCTGCGGCAGCAGGAACCTCTGGGCGTATACATGAACCAACCAAAAAAGGGTTATAACCTAACGTTGTCTCATAGGGAGAAAACCCATAGAGGCGTGAGTACCATTATTATAAGTGACTTGGGTGAGAGGGAAGTCATCTGCCCACGTATCCTGGGCGGCTGAAGCGTAACAGCGCAAATACTGTTCCAAAATTTGGTTAACCCGCTTGGTTTGCCTGTCAGACTGTGGATGGTAAGCAGTGGAGCGACAGGGGGTTATTTTTAGCATAGATAATAGCTCATTCCAAAATTGCGCTGTAAATTGGGGTCCACGGTCACTGATGATCTCCTGTGGGAGACCAAACATTGAGAACACATGGCGTACGAAGCGCTGAGTGGTCTCTTCAGATGTGATCATAGAAGTACAGGAAATAAAAAGGGAAATTTTGTGAAGTGATCAACCACCACCATCACTGCCGTGAACCCATTAGAACAGGGGAGCTTGACAATAAAGTCCACAGACATTGACGTGCATGGACCCTCCGCCTGTTGTAATGGGTGTATGAGTCTTTTCCTTCCTGAGCAGTCTGACTTTTCCTGAGCACAGGTAACACAATCGGTGATCCAAATTAGAACTTCCTTTGTCAAGCCCTCCCAGTTATGGGTTTGCTTAATCATTTGATGCATTTTTTATTGCCCGGATGGCTGATTGTGAGAGGGTTGTGATGCGCATGAAATACCTCAGCTCAGAAAAGAGAGAGAAACCAAATTCTCTACCTAAAATAGATGAGTCCCTCCTCTAGGAGTACAGAGAGTGTTTATAGTTTTGATGGGTCAATTGCTCAAATAACTCCAGCCCTTCAGGGCAAGTCATTTGACCGCCTATGACCTGAGCAACGAGCGGGGCATCAGGGGCAAGGGCGGCGGAAGAGACAATGGGAGAAACAAATGACAAAATCTGGGCAGCGGGAATTTTGGTGATGAGATCCACTTCATCTGAATCTGTGGGACAGCGGGTGGGGTTTTGGCTGAGAAAATTGGGGAGTATGTTAAGTGCACCTTTTTTGAATTCATATTTGAAACTAAAACTGCACAAGTCCCAATAGGTTCAAGCTTGCTGGTGTGCCAATTTTTGTGGTTTACAAAACTACAACAGGGCTTGGTGATCAATGCAAACCGTTAATTCATGTTAAGCACCCTGTAGCAGGTACCTCCAATGAGCTAATGCCCATGATATGGCTGCCAACTCCTTGTCATAGATGGCCCAAGGCTGCTCCGTAGAGTTAAACTTTCAGGAAAAATAGGCAGCTGGATGTTCCAAGCCATCATGATCTTGGAGTAACACCGCTCCCACTGCTACTGAGGATCCATCACATGCAACAATATATGGCTTGGCGGGATCCGCATGCTTCAAATTGGGAGGGGATAGAAACACCTCTTTTTTTAGTACTAGATGGTCCCAACCCGAGATAGAAACACCTCTTTGATTGATTCAAAGCTTGTTGGCATTTGGGCGTCCAGAGGAATGGTCCATTCTTCCCTGTAAGGGTGTGGAGTGGGGCAGCAAGCTGGGAAAGTGCCTGGGAAGATTTCTTTAAAAAAATGATGGTTCCCAAGAAACTCCATAGTTGTTTCTGGGTAGTCGGAGTTGGCCACTCCCAGATAGCGACCAACTTATTGGGAGGTTTTGTGTAGCCATCTTTAAGGATGAGATTCCTGAGAAAGGTAACTTCCTCCTTATAGAACTAACATTTGGAAGCCTTAACAAATAAGCCTGCCTTATGCAAGGCGGCCACAACCACTTCCAAGTCAATAGCATGTTATTCAGGAGTTGGGTAGTAAACCAGAATGTCATTAATATATGTGACCGCACAAGTAAACCGGAGGTCACCCAGTACATTGTCAATCATACGTTGAAACGTAGCAGGAGCATTCTTAAGCCCAAAGGGGATTATGCAGAATTAGAAAATTCCCCACTTTGTCCGGATTGCTATTAATCATTCTTGCCCCTTCATTACCTGAATTTGGTTAAATGTGTTGATGAGATCCAGCTTAGAAAACACCCGAGATTTAGTAATTGCTTGTCTTATTGTCTGCTCTAAAGGCAGGGGGTAGGGATCCGAAACTGTGACTTTATTTAAGAGTCATAGTCCATGCAGGGGCGGAGGGAACCATCAGTTTTTTAGCAAAGACAACAGGAGATGCGACTGGCGATGTCTCCTTAGACAACCACCATTTTTTCAGCATATCGTCCAACCAAGTGTTGAGTGCAGCCTCCTCCTCTGATGTGTGGGGATACAACGGGCAGTTGATATTTACCAACTCCACTGTCATACAAAATCCACAGTCAGATCTAGTGTGAGGAGGCAGACGATCCGCCTTTTCAGAATCAAAAATGCTTTGATAGCGCATTAAACTTTCTGGAAAATTGGACGGTATGCCTGCAGGAGAGATGAGGGAAGTGATAGAACTGCAATTTTAAGCTTTGTTGAGAGTGTCAATTAGGGGGAATTCACCCTCCAGTTGATCATCAAAGAATGACAGCATGTTAGACCCCATGTGGATCTTGACATGTTGCCGGCGCCACCATCCCACTCTTAAGATCACTGGAAACACCAAGTTTGGCATAAAAGAAAAGCAATCACAGAAGCCAAACTGGTGTATTGAAAATGTGATTGGTCGGTGAACCAGGTATGAGGTTTGGGAGGCTGACGACGCAACCATCACTGAAGGGCGTGAATCCAGGTCAAGTTTCAATTGCTAGGCCAGTTCTACACTCATAATCCCCACAGCTCCGGTGTCCACCAGGGACTCAAAGGAGACGTGATGGGACCCAACACTGATCTACATGGGTAATAAGAAGTAAGCGAAGTTCTCTTTATTGGTAGTTGTGGGTGAATCCATTAATACTGAAGAGATGCTAGTGGATTAAGGGTAACCACTAGGCTCATATGGGGGGTAAACTCGTTGCAAGTCAGGATAACAGACCCTATTGACATGGGCAAAATAACCGCGGCAAATATGAGGTGTGGGTTTAATGTTTTTAGTGGAACTGGACTATTGTGAACATGGAAAATCTTATTCACAACCTGGTTCAGGGGAAAAGGAGGGGCCATTGCTACGCCAATAGCTAAGAGAAAGGTAGAAATGGTTAAAAATAATGGTTGGTCAATTATGTCAGGAAAACAGCAAGTAAGAATTAGACCGGCCTGACAGCCTAGGTTCTGGAGCACCCAAATGGCAAATCAGAATGCCAAAGGCACTGCAGCTGGTTTGATGGATATGGAACTGGAAAGGAATCTCACAAAGAACTGCCGGTGGCCAGAATCTCATACAGGCACATAATAAAATACCAGACAAGTATGGCTGTTAACCCTGAGGGGTGTGTGAGGGTCATCAGAAAAGGCGGTTTATTTTTTGACATAAAAAAATTTTAGGAAAGATTTTTTAATGGAAAAATTAGAAAAAAAAATTGACCAGCATTTTTTTCAGTGCGATGAGACTGGTTAAATAGTGGTCAATTGGAGAGGAAACAAGCTGGGATCAGGTCTCTCAAGTTTAACCTAACTGGAGAATTATTTGGGAATAGGGGCAGATAAGTTCACTGTAAACTGACATTGAAGAATTTAGTGGCAGGCTGAGTTGTTGTCAGTTCAACCTTGAATGCCCAAACTGAGACTTAACTGTATTTCTGGCAGTTGGCGCAATGGCATCTAGCCCAATGAGCAACGGAAATCCCCCAAGGCCACCCCACGTTGGGGTGGTCCCAGATGGTTGGGAACAGGTTTGGGATGCCCAACCCGCCCATGCCCAGTCGCTGAGCCATTCATTTGGTTAAAAGCATTGCATCAGCTGCAACGCCCAATTGGCTGGAAGGGAGCTTCAAATATCGCCAATGGTTTTTGATGCTACTACCTGAAAGTCGAGAATCATACCTGATGATTTTGGAAGGGGTTAGTTTTAATAATCAAGATGCTGACTGAATCAAAACTATCGGCGATTCCAGCTGATGAGTCAATCTTCATTCCTTTTTGACTATGTGTATCCTGATCATCGGGCTCATTTCCACTTGTTTTTGGACTTATTAACTTAATTTTGGCAATTTTGGCACAAAGTTCCCCAATCAGTCATACCAGTTCTGGAGTGGAGAATGTGGGCACTGGGTGAGGGACCCAAAGAGGGAGGGCTGTTACCCAGCGCTTGTCTACCATGTGGGCGAGATCGCCCTGGGTAACAAGAGGGACCGCCCACCCTCTTTGGAGCCTTTTTGTTTGGAAATGGGAAGATGGCCCAGTTGACACACAGAGGACGTTCCCCTGGACTTATAATTGGGCGCCAAATTCCCCATTATAAATTCCCTTGATAATTCTTAATAAAAAAAAGATAATAAGTATAATTCATTTTTGGTTTTGTTCTATTCATCTTCAGTAAATTTTTCTGTGTGCTTTAATTAAGATTTTTTAGTAGTATAAAGAGTAAGGATTGAGTATCCTTAGAAGAGAAGCTGATCTTAGATAGTAAATGCTGTAGACTCCGCAAGACCAGAGAAAAGACTGCAAAATTAGGGATCTGAGCGTGGATCAAGTTAGGTGGATAAGGGTATAAGTCCCTTGTGATGACATCAATATTTTGGGGAGAAATACAGATTAATCGTTGGACCATAACGGGCTGTCTATTTAGCTACAGATAAATATCTTCATACCTTCATCAATCAACTTATCATCTATTATCAGACAACGTGAATCATGCACATACTGAACTTGTTCAGGTAAACAATCAGGGGCTATCAGTATTGAACAATCAGTGAAAGCCCATTAACTTTAAAACAAAGACTACTCAGAAAATATTGTGACTAGAAAATTCTTTCTGGACATTGAATATGAGGACATCCTTCAGAGCGACATGGTTTTCCTGATGGCTGGGGGAACTCAAAATCTTGTTGTGGTCAAGTATTTGACCTCCCTGTGGAGATAGCAGGCAAAATCTGCTATATTGATGCAGTAGTTTTTGACCACAACCACTTCCTAGTTATTGCTTTCCCGTCAGGCCCTAAAGGAGTTTGGAATACATGTCACCTTTGAATCAGACAATAATTTATGCAGACTTAAAAAGGAATGAAACCCCTGAATGTTACATATTCTAACCCAGAGAGGACAACTGACATCCCTGCGCAACTTTCTACCTATTGGTGTGATAAGTTAACAGAAAAAAAAAGTGCCCTAACCCCTTTGGAGGATCAGCAAAAGGAGCAATTATCACAACTTCTCACCCAAACCAAGATGTTTTCCTCTCAACCTTGGGTTCACACCATATGATGTTGGAGATGCTATACCTATTGCAGAAAACCCTACCGCCTGCTCAAGCTTCAGAAAATTTTGTTGAAGCAGAAATCAAGAAGGGGCTGGCCAGCGGGCCTCATTCGCCCCTCTCAATTACCATGGTCATTCCCTGTAGTAGTTATCCCCAAAAAGAATGGAAAGCTCTGCCTATGTGTCGACTACATTCCTCTAATTTGAGTAACAAAGAAAACGTATAACCAATGCCACTAATTTCAGAGATCTTTAATACCTTTAAGGCGCTCAGTATTTCACCAAAGTCAATCTATTTTCTTGATACTATCGACTAGCAATGAAGAAAGAATCTATTCCAAAAATGGCGTTTGTCACCAAATCTGGACAACCTAATTACTTAATTGCCCTTTGGAATTACAGGGGCTCCTAGAACATTCCAAAAGGTTATAAATAATTATTTTTTCTGTGGATTGACAAATCAGTGTGTCACTATCTACATTGATGATATTACTGTCTAGTTCTGCTAATCTTAATCAACATCTTGAGGATCTATGAGCAGTACTCAATAGGTTTAAGGAAGCAAACCATGGAATTAATGAGTTTAAACTGATACTCTGCACTGGAGAGCTGAAGCTACTAAGGAACATTATCTCACCAGAATGGAAATGCACTGAACCCTCTAAGGTGGAAACCATTTCCACATGGCCTATCCCAAACAATGCAGCTAAGCTCCTGGTTTCCCAGAAACTATCATTTACTATTGGGTCTTTATTCCAAACTTTTGTAAGGTATCTGCCCCATTGTACCAACTTTAGAAGAAGGGAACCCCTTGGGACCTCATTAACGCCTCCCACAAGAGTTTCTTCAGCCAAATAAATACATTAGTTCAAGCTATCATCCTGATTTTCCCCAACTTTGTAGAAGATTTCCAGATGTTCACAGATGCCAGTGATTCAGCCATTGTGGCCATGCTCACTGTCAGATATCTTGATATAAGATATGATGGGAAGAATATTGACTATTTGATTCCTACATCTGAATTAAAATTTATATTCAAAAGGGATTTTCATCCATTACCTTGACAAAATACCCAGAGAAATTGATAGTCAGCACAGCTCTAATCAACTCTAGTAAAACTCCGATGAACCAATTCAAGCTTAATATACTTGAGATGAATTTCTGACTCATTAAAATGATGGATCAATTGAAGGTCAGGTGGAAACTACTTTTAGTGGCACTCAAAGCATTTAAATTAAGATGAACTAAAAAAGGTTAGGAATCCATAAGCTGCCAAATGATCAACCCTAGTGACACACAGTCTTATCCAACTTGGTCATACTATTCACCATTTTTTCCCTATCAAAATTATGATATAAAGGCATTATATCGTCCATAATTTATCACTTGACAAGAGCCTCCCTTCCTTATTTACCCTCTATTATTTTAATCTTTTTCCTTTTGGGGTTCATATTGTTAATTGCAACATATATAAACCCCTGATTTATTCTATACTAAAGTTACATCGTTATTTCTATATCTTGTTTTGGTACTTGACTTCAACAAGTCTATTTCGGCATGCTTACTAGAGGATGGATACTCTAGCTGACAGGTCATAAGCGGTGACTTCGCACATTTTAGAAAAAAATTTACTTAGTTTTGCGGCATAGTTGACCTTAAGTATTGAATGTTGGGCTTCTTGGGCATAGCACCCACAAGCTAAAATGGAAGCCCTACAGGCTGGTGCTCACTACTGGGGCTCAGCTGATGAATTAAAATACCTGCAACTAATCTATGCACCATGGAAGATAACTTCATTGATAGTGTCACCCGCTGGGTGCACAATGGATTTAGTGAAGAAGCTGATCAAATGGGAAGTACTCTCCGTCACATTTAGAAAAGTTCATGAAAATACTATGGTGATTCACAAATCTCATCACCTTACTTGTATCTCTGATGAATGAGTTAAAGCATCTTCTTCATGTTATTATTAACCCAGGAGAAAGAGGCACCCACAAAAGGGCATCCGCCAAGGACAGATCTCTCATGAACCTGTATGGAACCAGTTATCTCCCAGAGGTTTATAGATCAAGTGTGAATCTATCTCACTATATCATGCGATTTGTACACCCTGCGCTCTATCATATCATGAAATTAATAGAATTCCATAACGATTAACTCCACCACCATACTGATACCCAAGGGGCCATATGGATGGCTTACAAGCTGGTATATAATTTATCTTTTCAAAGTTTAGGAGATTCCCGCTGGTTGATCAAAGTGAACCGTTCCTACACTATTCAGCTCCATAATCAAATGGAAACATATAAATTCTGGTGTTATCAAGTATGTGGAGGAAGTTGTGAAGCTTCTTTGAAAAACATCACGGAGTTAAACAAAAATACCAAGTGATGAACTAGGTAGGGTAAACTGGGGCCTTCTTGTGGCGTGATCAAGTAAAGCCTATAGAAACATGGATGAATATCCAACACCAGAACTCAGAGAGGCACGTTGGTCAGGTCTTTTAGTGGCTTGAAAGAAGTGTAGGATGGTAGTGATGACTGTTCTGACCTGTGTTTTGCGAGTGTCTACCACTCCCCGAGGGGAGAATATGGGCAGGAATGGGGGTACAAGTCAGGCATGGTGCCTGTCAAACGGCCCTCCAAGAACTGAGGTTGCGCGAATGCAGACCCCAGGACAAGGAAGGGGCAATCCTGGTTGGCTGATCTTCAGTTCATCTGCCTACAAGAGGTGACGCAGGTTGTTGAATTGGCCTGAAGCTGGCTAGCTTCTAGTTTGGTTTGCATGAGTCGGCTGGTGGTGAAACAGATAATGCAAGAAATTAAGGCAGATCCAAAAGAGCTCCAAGGCTTTCTTGACATAAAGGAGCCGGAGAGCACACCTCCGCTAAAAAAGCAGGTGACAAAGTGGAGGGCTTTTGCTTTTCCCCTCTCAGGGGCCTTAAACCTGGGGGTTATTGGGTCTTGTCTCCTTCAAGGGGGAAGAGAGGCATATCGCCTGTCCTGGCTGGTGCAGACGAGCTGACCAGTACTTAAATAGGGCGGCAAATGTCATTTTAGGGGCAGTGTGAGTTACACACAATTTCGGTCAGGCCAACATTTGGTGGTGCTTAGGTTTGCGAAGCCCTAGTGTTGTGGGGGCAGTACCCCAGGCCTTCATCCCGCAATAGTTGCCTGCACTAGAAGCCCCTCAGGGCTTTATTAAACTCAAAAAAATACCGTGATTACTTTACACCTCTTCTTTAGAGCTTTGTCAATAGGATAGTGAAGCTCATGGCAAAATGGCAGCTCAAGCTTTTACTAGTCGTTACAAGGAGGAAGAGCAAATCTTCATCCTTAAGGCACACCTAGAGCTAGTCCTATGACAAACTGATGAGCTGGAGGCCCATAGAACCTCTGAGACTCATCAGTGACATAAAATATCATTTCTTATATAGCCCAGATTGAACAGGAGCTAGCAAACCGTGCAACACAGGCTCTACTCTGTCCATCTTTGAGCGACTTGACAAGTTGGAGAGTGACTTGAGAGGAAAATCCCACAGTCAAGAGGACTTTAACCAAGTCTAATGTCGCCTCAATGAAGCTGGGAAACGCTGGTTTACTCTCACAGAAGAGTTAAAAGTCAACACTGATAATCCTTTTTAAAGAACCAAATGCAAGGAGATGAAGAAGACTTTAAACGGCGCATTGAAGTCTTGGAGGATGAGAACAAGCTTTTGTGAACTTACTGCTCATCCGCTCGCCAACAAATTCATGATATGGACATCCGCGTTAGGAACTTGGAGAATTTAAAAGTTGTTCTACAAAGAAGAATCAATCTAATGGGTGTTGCGCCAAGACTTGCCCTGGAGGAAATGGAGCAACATATTAATCCCTTACATGATTAGATACGTCAATTGAAACACCAAGTTGAACAGAGCGACGTATGAACTAATACTACTGAATCTGAAGCTCCAGGAGTTCATGTTATTACTGACTTAAAGACCACTACCTTTAATTCTACATTAAAGGACAAGTTTACACCTAGTTAAGGGAGTATTTCATCTTTCCTTTACGTCTATTATGCCACATTGGTGGTTGCAACTGATCATCAAAAGGTTAAGCATATTTTATCTCATCTAAGCTGTATGGCTCAAGAGGCCATTGTGACTTATATAAATGCCTTACATACCTGGAGTAAAGAATAGGAAGCGCTCATCAAGGAATTTGGTTCAAAAAAGCCTGAATATGAAGAAACAGGCCTTCATGAGAATTGCACTGCGCCGAGATGAAACCACTTGCTGAATTTTCTAACCGCTTTTATATAAAATCCCAAACGCTGTTAACCTCAAAGATGCTGACTCTGGATGATGCTGAAGCAGCTGCTGTTGCTGGTTTACGTAGCAACCTAGACCTAGCCATGCATGTCACATCCGTTAAATGAAGCTTCAATTCCATATTGAACATTAAAAAATCCTTACCTGATGTAGTTGACATAAAAAAGCCAGAGACCTTATGAAAGGCCTCCACAAAACCTAGAGTTTATACAGTGGAAGAAGAGAAGCCTAATAATGGAGAAACCGAGATGCAATTACTACAAGAAGAAAAACATAATGAGGATATGTGTTTAAAGAAAAACACAGTCCTTGCTGAGCAGGGAAAAGGAAGGTCGGTTTAGGGACAGGTATCTATAAAGTCAACTAACCCAAAGTACCTGGAAAACGATAAAATGATGATTGCTCATTTCCCCTACATTGAAAACAAACCTGATGATGTCTCTGAAGTGGGTCATGAGGATACAGGTTATTGCATTTTTAGTTCACCCGCTGCGCTCACCACTCTGGAACGTTTAAATGCTGAAAATATTGTTGACGCTCAGGTTCCTGAAGGCACCTACTGTCATGGCTTGAAGATGGCATTATTTTAGAAACCAACAGAAAGAACAAAGCTGCACGTCATGAGGCCAAAAAGGAGAAGTTAGCAGGCTTCCTAGACCTTAAGCATACCCTGGACCAACACTGGGTACTGGCCAAATATGCCCAGGTTAGTCCTGGGAATGTGCGTGATGCACATCCTGGCGTTACAGCCCAGCCATTAATAAAGCACCATCTATGTTCTAAATCATGATAGTTCAATTCTGTTTCTCATCAAACAGGGTTTTGAAACCCGTTCAATTTTTTTAAATTTCCAACTCAGGTCAGCTTGCCTTCAATCAATAACTAGAGTTTGATCAATCTACTAGCTATAGCACCCTTGCTCAATGGAAGCATGCGCTCATTATTGCACCTGTGCTTAGCACCACTTTCACCAATTGACAATTCCCCAGATTGTTTAAGTATGTTTCCTCAATACCAACCTTTCTCGTTGGTCAACTACCTTATTAATAAATACCTCGTTAGCTTATGTTTTTATGTTAACTTGGACGTACCTGTGTTCAGACCTCTTCAGGGAGGTCTCAAACAACTTCAGCCATTTTATTTACACAATATTAACTACTAAATCTGGTGCATCGCTGGTACGCCCTGATTCCCGGAAGACTGAGGTGTCCCAGCACTCCAGCCAAGATATTTGCGTGGGTATGGTTTCCCTTTTTGGGGTCCACCCATAACTTGTTTGTATGCTATCTATTAAATTTACCGCGTTGTACACCCTTGCCCTTTGTTACTTTAGCTCCAGAACCTTCTGCAGGATTATGCTTACCATAATACTGACAACTAGTTCCCTGGCAGTGTGGCTGTGCTTCGCACACCACCACGCTGGGAATGGGAGAGTTATAGACACTCTCCTTACATTAGTTAAGCAACCACCTTTATTTGTGTGCAATAAAATTTTCCAAGTGGGGCTTTCACCAAGTACGAATAGGGTGTGCTTGTCGTTTGTCACAGCCTCAATGGAGCTCACCACCATTATCTCATTTGGCTAATGGTTTAGGAGTCTCGTCGTTATTCTTGCTACCTCCAAATGGGAAATTCCCACCCTTCTTGCTTTTACATGGTGGAAATGGATGCTTCACAATCTGGGAGTCATGATTCCCTTACTTTCCACTGTATTCACAAATTATAATATATTTAAAAATGAATTTTTCTTGGCACCACGTTCAGATGGTGCAGTTTGGATCATTGATGAAGGGCCTGGTGATGATGGCCTTGGATGATGCACAACTCATCCCCAAAATGGGTTTATGCTCGCTCTAGGCACAAAAAGCATTTTATAATGCTGATTCCTTTTATAAAAATGATCCAAATATCTTCTCTTGTGGCTCCAATATGGAACTCATTTCATTATGCCAAGTCACCCCAGAAAACCCACGCTTGACCCCTATCATGATCCGCAGAACACAGGCGGTGGAGAAGGAGTTACTTTTACAATATAAAAAAGTTTATGCAACTGTTGAAGATATGGTGGGATATTGTAAGTTCCGGGGAACATCCTCTGGGTGTTGACCTGGCCATTTTCCCATTTCAGAGTAAAAACTACCAAAGAGGATGGTTGTACCCCTCGTTACTCAGGGCGATCTCGCTCATGTAGTAGATGAGCGCTGGGTAACAGCTCTCCCACTTTGGATCCCGCTTCCAGTGCCCACACTAACCTCAATAGAACTGTTATGGGGAATCAGTGAAATCTGCGCTGAGATCGCCAAAATGAAATAGATCATAACTAATTCAAGCGGCAATCAGCCTGATGCTCAGATTTTAGTTGATCAAAAAGGTATGAAGACTGATCTATCATCAAGAATGCCCAACACTTGTGATTTGATTAACATGATGATTGGAAAAATCTCCCCCTCCCAAATCCATCAGGCATCACCCCTAAGGGGCAGCTTTCAGCTGAAAAATTGGGTGTTGCACTGGATGCAATGCCATTGACTGAACGAATGGCCCAGCAACTGAGCACAGGTGGGTTGGGTATCCCAAACCCATTCCCAACCCAATGGATCCACCCCTATGTGGGGTGGCCTTGGGGGATTCCCGCTGCTCGTCAGGCTAAACGCTGTCATGCCAACTGTTAGAACGTAGCCAAGCCTTGGTTCAGATGTTTGAGGTCAAACTGACAGTGACTTAGCCCACTGCCAAACTAACGATGTTGGTTTTCAAGGAACTAACCCACCCATTCCCAAATAATTTGCCAGTTAGGTCAAATTTGCAGGACCCGATCCCAGCTTGTTTCCCCTAAATTGACTACTATTTAATCAGTTGCATCGTGCTGAGAAAATTGTTGGTCAATTTTTCTTTCCTAAATTTCCATTAAAAATTCTTTCAAAAAAATTAGTTTTTACATGTTAGAAATTAAGCTACCTTATCCGCCAACATTCTTGTACCCCTTGGGGTTAACGGCCATGTGAATCTGATACTTTTTTTTGTGACTATACGAAATTCTGGCTCACCAGCAGATATTGGTGGAACTCTTTTCCGGTTCCATATTTGTCATATCAACAGCAGTGCCTTGGGCATTCTGGTTTGCTGTTTGGATGCTCTGGAATCTGGGCTGGCAGGCCAATCTAATTCTTACCTGCTGTTCACCTGACATAATCGACCAACCATTATTCTTAGCCATTTCCGCCTTTCTCATGTGTACAGGTGCAGCAATGGTCCCTTCTTTCCAACTGAGACAGGTTGTAAAGAAGATTATCTCTGAAAACATTATACCAGCCACAATCGAACCTCCAAAACCATACTTCATAGTTGCCACGGCTATTTTCCCATTGGTTTCCCTGGATCCCGCCACCATCTCTTTGGTATTGCTGGATTCATCCACAACTACCAAAAAGGAGAACTACTCTTACTTCTTAATACCCATGAAGATTAGCGTTGGTTCTCATCACATCTCCTTTGAGGCCCCGGTGAACACTAGAGCGATGGGAAATTTTATGAGTGTTTAATTGGCACAACAATTAAAGCTGGAAATGGATGCGGGCTCCTCAGTGATGGTAGCCTCATCTGCTTATCAGCTCTCATATGTCGTTCGTCAACCAGTACCTTTTTCAATCCACCAGTCAGCTTCTGCGATTGCTTTTTGGCTATGCCAGACTTGGTGTTTCCGGTGATCTTAGGTGTGTGGTGGTGGCGTTGACAACATGTGAAGATTCATTTAGAGTCTAACACATTGTCATTTACTAATGATCATTTGGAGGGAGAATTCTCTTTGATTGACACCCTCAAGAAGGTACAAGGTACTAGCTTTCTCACTTCCTGGTCACTTCTGCGGGCGTCCTGGCTTATTTCCCCAAAAGCTTAATGTGATATCGGAGAATCTTCAATATGGAAAAGGTGGATCATCTGCCTAAACACACCAGGTACAATTGTGGGTTTTGAATGACCGTGGAGCTGGTGAATATCAACTGTCCGCTGTATCCTCATATAGCAGAGGAAGAAGTTGCACGCAATACCTGGTTAGACAACATGTTGAAAAAAGGTTGGCTGTTCAAGGAGACCTCACCCATCGCCTCACCCATCGTCTTCACCAAAAAAGTGGATGGTTCTCTCTGTCACTGCGTGGAATACAACCATTTGAATTAAATAACAATTACTGATTCCTACCCAATGCCTCTGGAGCAGACAATCAGTCAGGCAGTCGCCAAATCCTGTGTGTTCTCTAAGCTAGGTCTGGTGAACGCTAACAACCAAATTCAGGTAATGGAAGGGCAGGAATGGTTAACAGCGATCTGGACAAAGCGCGGCATTTTCCAATTTCGGGTAATGCCTTTTGGCCTGAAGAATGCTCGCGCTACATTATAACGGATGATCAATAATGTACTGGGTGACCTCCAGTTTACCTGTGCTGTTGCATACATCAATGATATTCTGGTTCACTCCTCAACTCCTGAACAACACATTATTGACTTGGAATCGGTGGTGGTCGCCTTTCATAAGGCAGGGTTGTTCCTCAAACCTTCTAAGTGTGAGTTTTATAAGGAGGAGGTCTCTTTCCTCGAGAAACTGGTCCTTAAAGATGGTGTCACAATCCCTCCCAATAAGTTGGATGCTATCTGGGAGTGGCCAACTCTGACTACCCAGAAACAACTATGGAGTTTCTTGGGAACCATCATTTTCTTAAAAAGTTCTCCCCCACACTCTCTCAGCTCGCCGCCCCACTCCACCCACTCACAGGGAAAAACGTACCTTTTCATTGGATGGATGAATGGCAACAGGTGTTTGAATCGATTAAAGAGATGTTCATATCCCCTCTCATTTTAAAGCATGCCAATACCACCAAGCCATATACTGTTGCATGCAACGCGTCATCAGTAGCTGTTGGAGCAGTGTTGCTCCAGGAGCATGATGGTTTGGAACACCTGTTCGCCTATTTTTCCTGAAAGGTTACCTCTATGGAGCAGCCTTGGGCTATTTATGACAAGGAGTTGGCATCTGTTGCATGGGCCTTAACTCATTGGAGGTACCTGTTACAGGGTGCTTGACATGAATTAACGATTTGCATGGATCACCAAGCCCTGTTGTACTTTTATAAACCACAAAAATTGGCACACCAGCAAGCTCAAACCTATTGGGACCTATGCAGTTTCAATTTCAAATACGAATTTGTAAAAGGGGCACTAAATGTACTTCCCAATTTTCTCAGCTGCAGCCCCACCCACAGTTCCACGGATCTGGAGGTAGTGGATCTTGTTACTGTGATTCCTACGGCCCAAATCTTGTCAATGTTCCCCCTGTCATTTCTTCCGTCGCTCTGGCCCCTGACACTCCATTAGTTGCTCAGGTCTTAGCCAGTCAAATGGCCTGCCCTGAGGGCATGGAGTTGGTCGAGCAGTTATCTCACCAGGAGCATAAACACTCCCTATATTCACTGAAGGAGTGTCTTATATATTTTAGATCTCGCGTTTGGGTTCCCCCCTCTTTCCAAAATGAGGTATTTCGCGCCCATCATGATCCCCCCACGGTTGGTCACCCTGGTTCTAAGAAATGCATTAATTTGATCAAATGAACCTACAATTGGGCAGGTTTGATGAAAGATCTTGCCTGGATTGCTGATTGTGTTACTTGTGCCAGGGCCAAGTCAGATTGCTTTGGAAAAAATGGCCTCCTGCACCCCTTACAGCAGGCGGAGGGCCCATGGACATTGGTGTCCGTGGACTTTATCATCGAGCTCCCCTGCTCTAACAGGTTCACAGTGGTGATGGTAGTGGTGGATCGCTTCACAAAATTTTCTCTTTTTATTCCCTGCACTTCCACGATTACATCTGAAGAAACTGTCCACCTTTTCATATGCCATGTGTTTTTGATGTTTGGTCTCCCCCAGGAGATCATCAGCGACTGTGGTTCCCAGTTCATTGTGCGGTTTTGGAGTGAACTCCTATCAATCCTGAAAATATCCCCCTGTCACTCCACAAAGTATCATCCACAGTCTGATGGCCAAACCGAGTGGGTCAATCAAGTTCTTGAACAGTACCTGCGTTGCTATGCTACAGCCATGCAGGATACTTGGGCCAATGATCTCCCCCTTGCCCAATTCATGTACAATAATGGAACCCACGCATCCACGGGGTTTTCCCCTACAAAGCAACGTTGGGTTATAATCCTTCATTTTTGGTCAGACTGTGCTTGTGGCCAGAGGTTCAAGCTGCCGCGGACCACGCTGCTCATATTAGATCGACTCAAGGTTTAGTGCAGGAACACCTCACCAAAGCTATAGATGACTACAAGTGGTTTGCAGATCGAAAGCATCTTCCAGGTCATGAGTTTATGAAGGGCTCTTACATTATGCTTGACACCCATCACTTAAAAATCCAGGCCCCTTCCGACAAATTCGCCAGCAAATGTTCAGGACCCCATTTGGTGGAGGAGGTATTGGGTAATGGGGCGTTCCAATTGAAGCTCCCCATGACATTGGAAGCAGCATCCCATTTTCCATGTTTCCCAGCTGTCGCCCTTCAAGGGTGAAATTCCCATGGAACTGGAACTGATTATTGTCAATAATGAAGAGGAGGCTTGAGGTAGAAGCTATCCTGGCATCCCAGAAATCCTGACGTTCCATACAATATCTCGTGGCCTGGAAAGGGTATCTGGCCTATGAAAACAGTTGGGTCAAGGCGCGCGATTGTGCAAATTGCATGGACCTGGTTGATGCGTTCCATTTATCCCACCCTGAAGCTCCCCATCCCCCCCAAAAAAGTCGCGACCATTATGGCAATCAAATTACCCAAGGCGCAAAAAAATGTGGCTCTTGTGCAGTTCCCCGGTGGTGGGGCCCTTCCCTTGGGAAAAGGAAAGGGTAATTTAAGTCCCAGGGAATGTCCTCTGGGTGTTGACAGGGCCATTTTCCCATTTCCGAGTAAGAAGGAACCAAATAGGATGGCTTTACCCCTCATTACTCAGGGCGATCTCGCTCATGTAGTAGATGAGCGCTGGGTAACAGCTCTCCCACTTCAGATCCCACTTCCAGTACCCACACTAACCTTAGCAGAACTGTTATGGGGAATCAGTGAAATCTGAGCTGAGATCGCCGAAATAAAATTGATTGTAACAAATTTGAGTGGCAATCAGCCCAATGCTCAGATTTTAAATGGTCAAAAAGGTATGAAGACTAATTAATTAGCTGGAATGTCCAAAGGTTGTGATTCAGATTAACATGATGATCAGAAAAATCCCCCCTCCCAAATCCGTCAGGCATCACCCCAATGGGCAGTTTCCAGCTGACAAATTGGGTGTTGCGCCGGATACAATGCCATTGACCAAACAAACGGCCCAGAGACTGAGCAAGGGTGGGTTGGGCGTCCCAAACCCGTTCCCAACCAAATGGGTCCACCCCTATGTGGGGTGGCCTTGGGGGATTCCCGCTGCTCGTCAGGCTAAACGCCATCGTGCCAACTGTCAGAAATGTAGCAAGCCTTGTTTCAGATGTTCAAGGTCAAACTGACTGTAACTCAGCCCGCTGCCAAATTTTGTGATGTCAGTTTCCAAGGAACTAACCCGCCCATTCCCTTATAATTTGCTGGTTAGGTCAAATTTGTGGGACCCAATCTCAGCTTGTTTACCCTAAATCAACTACTATTTAATCTGTTGAATTGTACTGAGAAATTGTTGGTCAATTTTTCTTTCCTAAATTTCCATTAAAAAATTCTTCCCAAAAATTAGTTTTTACATGTTAGAAATTAAGCTGCCTTATCCGCTGACATTCTTGTACCCCTCAGGGTTAACGGCCATGTGCATCTGGTACTTTATTTTGTGCCTATACAAAATTCTGGATCACTGGCAGATATTGGTGGAACTCTTTTCTGGTTCCATATTTGTTGTATCAACAGCAGTGCCTCGGGCATTCTGGTTTGCTGTTTGGATGCTCTGGCATCTGGGCTGTCAGGCCAGTCTAATTCTTACCTGCTGTTCACCTGACAGATATGTGACCTCAGTAGTCAGAGTGGACAACTATCCCTCTCCATTCTATGATGCATAAACATGCCCTGGAGGCATGCTTATGCTTGATGAAGAGCTTTCTGGGGAGGTGTCGGCGTTGTCTGCTATGGATAAAGACCATTCTGGATATTTTTTTGTTGACTGCTAACCTTTCATCCCCTTTAGGAAAACCAGCAATACTGCTATGGAGGATACTAGAGCCTCTGAGAATTTTATTGACCAAAACCTAGCCAAATACCTTGAGCTTAGTTACTTTTTAGGTGGTGTGGTTTGGAGAAAGCTTATCAGGGTATTCCCACACTTGAGGTTCTAGGGTTAGTGAATTGTCAAAAGGGCAAGTATTATTTGTCAGATCATTTCCAAGCAATCAAAACCCTTCTGTAATCCATTATTTTGGGAATAGAGTGGTGGCAAGAATTTTGACGTAAGGACCATCTTGAGAGAAAATACATTGTCCTTAAAATTAAAGAATGTTCATATATTAGTTGTCCCTTTGTCTGAGGCTAATTCTCAGGGCGATCTACCCCACTGGCACAATATCCACACTATCAGTCTTGCTCCGTTACTAAAGCCCTCTATTATGGTACCCTTACCTTCCTTTTTGGAGGGGTTGGAATCTTCGTTTGATGCGGCTTGAGCCAATGTACTACCAACTCATTTAGAGTTTGATTGCTAGTTCAATCTTACCGTGGATCTGGTGCGTATATCTTCTCCCAATTTACCCTTTGACCATATGGGAGGAAGCGGCATTTGATGTGAGGCTAAAAAACAGTTAGCCAAAGGCGCGATTTTTCAGCGTACCTCCCTAGTATGCTCCCCACTTCTCTTCGTGGAGAAAGCCAATGTTCCTATATGCCCATGCATAGAATATGGGAACCTAAACAATGTCACTGTACCATATTTACATCCCATCCCACTGGACTCACAGATTGCACGCTATGTGGAGAAGGCGAAAACCTTCTCCAAACTGGATTGTTTAAATGCGTTCAATCAGATCTGGATCAAGAAGGGCCAGGAGTGGATAACCGCATTCTTTACCAGAAAAAGGGATTTTCCAGTTTTGGGTCATGCTCTTTGGGCTTAAAAATGCCCTGTTATCTTTTAAACAACATATTGATGTAGCTTTGGGGGACATGCTGTGGTATGCACGGTCGCCTACATGGATGATATTCCTGGTGTTTTCCCCTGATCATGAGTCCCATGCAGTACACCTTTGGCAAGTGGTGGAGAGGTTAAAGGCAGCCAACCTTACGCTGAAATTCAGTAAATGTGAATTCTTCAATCCCAGGTCACATTCCTGGGCAACGTCATGTTTGACCAAGGCCATATGATAACTCCAGACAAAGAGAAGGCGATTCATGAGTGGCCCACCCCTACTTTGATTAAAAAATTGAGAGGTTTTTTGGGGACTTTACGTTCCTTAAGAAATTTACACAAAATCTTTCTGAAGTGGTAGCGCCCTTGTATAAGGTGAGTGGAGCTAAAGTGCTCCAGTGGTCCCCATTTTGCAGGATGCCTTCAAAGCAATAAAGTGCACCCTGTTGTCCACGTCTGTCCTTCGCCATGTGGATTTAGAAAAAGAGTTCAATGTGTCTACTGATGCCTCCAACTTCGCCATAGCAGCTGCCTTATTACAAGTAGGCGAGAATGGAATAGAGCATCTGGTGAGATACTTTTCCTGGAAAATATCTTTACCAGAGTTAAACTACGCCGTGTATGACAAAGAGTTATTAGCAGGTTTGGAGACGTTGACTTCTTGGCTTCACCACTTACATGGCTCCACTCAGCCATTTCATTTACGTACAGAACACCGTGCCTTGTTGTACTACCACGCCCCTCATGTCCTAACCCCATGGCAGACTTGTTGGCATGAGACCCTTGCCCAATTTGCATTCTCTTACGAGTTCACCAAGGGCAAGGAGAATGGTTTGGCGGATGCTTTGAGCCACAACCCTGCTTTGGCTCCTGATCCAAAGGAGGTAGAGGTTCATAACACCCAGCTGATGATTCCCCTGGGTAAGATTTTATCTCAACTTCCTTCCCGGCCAACAGGCCAGTGCTTGCACCTCTGGAAAATGTGGAAGAATACAGTATGTTCAGAAAGGTAGACCTTTTCAGTAGCTATCAGCCGAATATACTATGATATTTGCTAAGAATGCTTTGATTTTGGGACGATTTATCCAGGGGCTATCATGCAAAGGATGAGATGGTGTGGTTCCAGGGACGCCTTTGGGTACCTTCTGGACCACTGCGCCTGGACATCATTCAGGACCATCATGATGGAATCACCATTGGTTATCCAGGGAAAGCAAAGACCTTGGAGCTGATACATCGCACATACAATTGGAAGGGCTTGCCAGCTCAGGTGGGCCGGTATTGTAAAGAGTGCCTGGTATGCAACCAGATGAAACACAATCGTCAATCTTTAGCAGGGTTGCTGGTACCAGTCCAAAAAGCTGAAGGGCCCTGGACTTCCCTATCAGTGGATTTCATTGTGGAGTTACTGTATCTGTCATGGTTAGATGGCTTAATAGTGGGAACTGATGCTAGAGATAAGGCTGGGTGACAGGAGGCCCTGAAGGTGAAACTTCAGGCTCTTCCTGACCTGAAACACACCTTAGACCAACGCTGGGTGCAAGAAAAAAATGCCCAGATTGGTACTAATGGTGTGCAAAACGCCCAGCCCATTATCTCAGCCCAAGCACTGAAATGAACGATCTACATAATTAACAAAGATGGTTCAAATTAGTTAATTAAATAATGATGGTTCAAATCCCATTCAAGTTATGAAATCATGAGCTTGGGTAAAATACAGCTTCAATCAATCACTCAAGTAAAGGCACTTTTGGTGTATTTTACCAAAATGGATGGAAGCGTTTGTTTATTGGAGCGTCAAGGCTTGGGCACGCTGCCACAGAACCCTAGTTACCCCAAACTTGTTTTAAATATGGTTTTTCACAACCAAAATTCTCATTGGTTGACTTTCTACCAATAGATTACCCCGTTTTATTCTAAGTTTTTATGGTTCCTTGGGCGAACTTAGGTGTGGACCTCTTTGAGGAGGTCTCCAACTATGTTGGCCACTACATACTATCCCAATTTACTAAGATTTTGGGTGCTCCCTTGGGCTGTTCCAGTCCCCTCCAGATTGAGGCGCCCAAACCTCCTGGCACCGAGTTACACTTGATCATGGACTCCCCTCTGGGGTCCACTCAGGCTGTAATGTTTCTAGCTTACCTGGTACTGTATCTCGCGCTCTACACCCTTGCCTTGGGTACCTTTTGTACAGGCACCATTTGAGGTGCCCAGTTTCCTATTCTCCTAACGGTTAGTTCCCTAGCAGTGTGGGTTTGCATCCCACACCACCTTGCTGGGAATGAGAGAGTTACAGACACTCTCTTAACATTAGAAAACCAACCCTTTTATTAAACGTGCATGAGAATTATCTATGTGGGTTTTTCGTTATTAGTAAACTGGATGCGCTGGCTGTTTGTCACTGCCACGATGGTCCTCACCACAGTTTTCTCATTTGGTTTTGTTTTGGTGCATCTCAGCATTATTCTTGCAACTACCAATTGGGAAGTGCCCACCCTTCCTGCTTATACCTGGTGGTCTCAGATATTTTGCAGGCCTGTTGTCATGATTCCCCACCTTTCTCCCAAGATTCACTCAGAAATTCAACAGTCCTTGGCTTCCCTTGAGCCAAAACTCTCTTTAGTAAATAATAATTTGTCTAGTTTATGTCCGCTTTTGTGGGGAGTGGATCTGTTGTCCTGGTTGTCTCCCAAAGT
The DNA here is from genome assembly GCA_022478985.1 of Massospora cicadina. Lineage (NCBI taxonomy): Eukaryota > Fungi > Entomophthoromycota > Entomophthoromycetes > Entomophthorales > Entomophthoraceae > Massospora > Massospora cicadina. The sequence goes on from JAKSZP010011910.1 coordinate 41,449, forward strand.
GGACAATTGGTTTTTTGCGGTATTACACACCCAGCCGCTCTTGTGGAAAACATTAGAGGACTTGGAGCTGGTCTTGGAGCAGATTTGTCCTGATGGAGCATCCCGCCATTCCTTCTATGAGTTTAACACTGCATCAAGTGGGTCAGCGATAAAAGCATATTTAAGTGAAGTCTGCCAAAAAGCCCAGGCTTTGCCATTAACTGACAAGGTTAAAATGTCATTTCTCTATTTGACCTTGGACATATCAATGCGAAACTCCCCAATTTGGCAGTCACCCCCTTCCAACTTTGATCATCTTGTCAAAACCCTTTGTGGTAGTTTCCACACTCCAACCTGGAAGGGGCTAAGTAATTTGGCCATCATCATAATGAACCCTATAAATATGAAAGCTGAAAAGTTATGCGCGTCTCTTTTTTTTAGTACTAAATGGTCCCAACCAGAGGGGGATTAATCGATGTTTATTGAATTACGCCTGGGCTCCTAAGAGCCTGAGGCGAGGGAAGGGGAGGGAGGAGGCATCGAGAAATGGAGGGGGTTTGCGCGCCAGAGCCGTGCTGCAGTGACAACTGAGCGGGGGAGGGTTAGCGACATAGTGCAGACCTTCAGGGCCATCTCAAAGTGTACCTAAAAGTGGGTGATCATGTGTGGAAGGGTCCACACCTGCTGGTCAAAGGCAGCACGAAGGAAGGAGTTATGGATGGTCCAGATGGCTGTGGCATAGGCGAGGACATGGAGGGGTCGTTGGCAACCAGGCAATGTCTGCTCAAACATGAGGTCTTGCACTGGGTGTCCAGACCAGGGCTGAGCATGGAGGAGCGCGCGAGCCTTTGTCCAAAATGCGGCGACACCTGGACAGGTGAAAAAATGATGGAGGTGGGAGTCAATAGGCTCCGCACATTGGGGGCAGCTTCGGTGCTGGAAGGTAGGGCCAGTCCAGTCCCCTGTCCTGTATGAACAGTGGAGCACCCTCCATAAGGTGTTGGACACCTTTGCTGACAGGATGTGGGTGATAGACGTCCTTCCACAATTCCTTAAGGTCAAATCTCACGGAGGGAGGGAGGAGCTCAAGGAGTCTTGGGCGGATGGGAGGACGACCTTGGGGGTTGAGGCTAGTTGTGACAACTTGTCCATTGTGCACAATTGCATGGCGACGGGGGCTGAGGCCAGGGCCTTCCTTATGTATGGGAAGGTATGGTGGATCCGCGCGCCTACTCGTTTCAGGGCAAGGAGAGCCTGGTTCCAGTAGGGGGATGAGGATGGTTTCAGGCGATGGCCTAGGTGGTTTGTGAGCCACTCCCCTAATGAGGTCAGAGATGCTCTAGGAAGACCCAGAGCTGCTGACACTGACTGGTGGAGGGCGGACGCCCATTGGGGCATGGGGGTCGCGTCCCAGAAGACAATCGGCCATAAGAACTTCAGGAAGATTGTTATGGCGTGGGATCGCGTGTCCAGAAGCCCTAGGCCCCCTTCATTGCAGGGTCAGGCAATGGTTGAGAGGGCCATTGGTGGATGGTTTGAGCCTCAGATCCAACAGCGGAGGAGTACATTGAGCCGCGTATAAAAGTCATCTGTGAATGGGCAGACGTGCGCTAGGAACCAGACTTTGGAGAGGAGGAACACATTGGCCATCAGAGCTCGACCCTGGGGGAAGATGTGCCGCCAGTTCCAGCTGGCAATCCTGGAGTTAACTGCTGCGAGGAGCAAGTCCTCATTGTCTTTTAGCGCAACTCCTTGTTGGTTATTGAGAACGCCCAGGTGACGGAAGGTACTGCGCACAGGTTCAATACCAAATGGTGGGGGGAAGGTGAGGGAGCCGACCTGTACAACTGTTGTCTTGGAGGTGTTGACCATGGCGTTGGACGCCTTGGTGTACCTCTCAATGTTCACAGCAGCGAGGGCAACATCCCAGGGCAGCCAAATGCAATGTCAGTGTCATCTGCAAATGCCATGGTGAGTGTGGGGGCTTTACCTGGGACCAAAATCACTGTTAGCTTGTCCTGTAAGGAGGCCAAGAGGGGTCAAGGGTGATGTTAAAAAGGATAGGGCTCAGGGGGTCCCCTTGCCGGAGACCTTGTCCAACTGGTACTGCCACTGTAAAAACAATTGGCGCCAGGACTCTGGTGTGGAGCTGGTCATAGAGCGCTGATATCCAGCGCCTAGCTGCGGGGGGAGATGGAAGCGGGCCAGGGAAGCATCAATATACTTTCAGGCTACCCGATCATATGCTTTCTCCATATCCAGGAGAGCCACAAAGCCATTCACCTTACGAGAGTTAGCATTCAAAGTCACGTAAAGGTCATTATAGTTGTCCCATAACGACCTCCCCAGAATAAAACCGTGCTGGGATGGGTAGAGGCGAGGTGACACCCATTTAATGATGCGGTTGGCCAGAAGCTTCGTGAAGAGCTTGTGGTAAGTGTTGATCAACGCTATGGGGCGCATTTCGCCAGGTTCTCACGGTCTGACTTCTTGTGAATGAGGGTCGTGATTGAGCCTTTGGAGTCGGGGAGGACCTCGCCATTCACCAAGAGTGCAGCGAAGAGGTCGCTGAGGGTTCTGGCTATCACCGCAGGCTCCAGAAGGTACACATCGAAGGGTGTCATGCGCGTCTCTTGAAATGAAAGAATCTTATCCTTCTAATCCTTTGAGTTCTTCTGAATTTGAACCTGAACATGGGTCTAGCCCTGAGAATGATTTAAAGGTTTCGAACGATTTCTCCATGATGATGTCACCTGTGGGTGCCCCTATAAATACCGCGTCCTCGACTAGTGATATTTCCTTGAATTGTGAGGTGCTTCCCACTGATTTCCTCCCTGGATCAGCAGAAATTGGGAGCATCGGAGGGTCCAAACCTGAATTTAACCAAAAAGGGGATTCTGTTATCATTTTTTCTTCTCAAGATGTTTCTGAGGTGCATGCTGATGCATCAGTTCTGGGCTTGAGGGTGATGGCCCTGGATATCGATGCACACTGAACCATCTGAACAGGTGTGGGTTTGCTGGAGCCTGAAAACGCGTTTTATTTTGTGATCAATTTATCCCAAAATAAGCCATTTATATGCACATATGGCCTGGATGAGGAGCCTATTCCAGTATATCAGATTACCCCAGAGAACCCTCGTTTGACCCCTACCATGATCAGGGGTTCTCAGGAAGTGGAAAAGGAACTTCGTTATAAATATAAAGATGTAAATGCACCTGCAGAAGGTGTGGTGGGATATTTGGCCTCAGTAGTAAGAGTGGCCCACTATCCCTCCCCCTTCTAAGATTCCAAAACATACCCTGATGGCTTGTTCAAAACAGAGGAAGAATTTTCTGGTAAAATGGTGGCGTTATCTGCTTTTAATAAATCCCATTCTGGATACTTCTTGTTGACTGCTACCATTTCAACCTCTTTTGGAAAGATCAGCACAACTATTTTAGTGGATACTGGTGCCTTGATAACTTTATTGACCAAGACCTTGCTGACTACCTTGAGTTGAGTTACTCACCAGGTGGTATGGTTAGAGGTGGGGCTTCTCAAGGTATCCCCACACTGAACATCATGAGGTTAGTTGACTTCCAGGTGGGCCCCTATCTGTTGTCCAACCAGTTTTAAGCTATCAAAAACCTCTTGTTCCCCATTATTTTGGGTGTAGAGTGGAGGCGAAAGTTTGACGTCAGGACTAATTTGAAAGAAAACACTCTATCCTTGTCTTTGATAAACGGTCACCAGGTGATTGTTTCTTTGTCTAGGTAGAACGCCCAGGGCAAATTACCTAATTAGCCCAATGTTCCCACTCCTTATCTTGCCCCATTGCTGAAGCCCTCCGTGGGACTTTCTTTACCTTCCTGTTTGGAGGAGTTGGCATCTTCTTTTGATGAAGCTTCAGCTAGTACACTATCAGATCATTCCAAGTTTGATTGTGAGTTTAAACTCACTGTGGATCTGGTGCGTATTTCTTCCCCCATATACCCATTGACTGTCCGGGAGGAAGAGGCTTTAGATGTGCGTGAAGGAGTAGTTGGCCAAAAATGCCATCTTTCAGCGTACCTCCCCTGTCTGCTCCCCACTTCTCTTTGTGGGGAAGGCTGATGGAACTTTATGCCCTTGTGTCAATTATGAAAATTTATGCAATGTGAATGTACCAGACCTTCATCCCATCCCTCTAGATTCCCAGATTGCACGTTATGTAGAAAAGGCAAAAGTTTTCTACAAGTTGGATTGCCTCATTGCGTTTAATCAAAACCAGATAAAGAAGGGCCAGGAGTGGTTAACCGCATCACATACCAGAAAAGGTTTATAAGTTTTGGGTCAAGCCCTTTGGGCTTAAGAATGCCCCTGCCATCTTTCAACGCCGTATTTATGCTGCATTTGGGGACTTGTTGGGGGTATGCAAAGTTGCCTACATGGATGATATCCTGGTGTTTTCCCCTGATCAGGAGTCCCATGCAGTACACCTTTAACAAGTGGTGGAGAGATTGAGGGCTGCTCACCTTACTCTCAGTATTAGTAAATGTGAATTCTTTAAGCCCCAGGTCACTTTTCTGGGCAACATCGTGTTTGACCAGGGCCATATGATAACTCTAGACAAGGAGAAGACTATTCGTTAATGGCATACCCCTACCTCAGTCAAGGAATTGAGGAGCTTTTTGGGGATGTGTACGTTCCTCAAGAAGTTCACACCCAATCTCTCTGAGGTGGCAGCACCATTATATAAGGCCAGCGGTGCCAAGGTGCTTTAGTGGTCCCCCGTTTTGGAGGATGCTTTCCAAGCGGTGAAGTGCACCCTGTTATCCACATCCATCCTTCGCCATGTTGACCCTACAAAGGAGTTCATTGTGTTTTCTGATGTTCCAACTTTGCCATTGCGGCTGCCTTGTTACAGATGGGTGAATATGGGACTGAGCATCTGTTGGGATATTTTTCTAGGAAAATGTCTCTGAATGAGTTAAACTACGCCATATACGACAAGGAGTTATCAGCAGTGGTGGAGGCGCTGATTTATTGGCGTCACCACTTAAATGGCTCCTCCCAACCATTCCATGTACGCACAGACCACCGGGCCTTGTTGTACTACCATGCTCCTCATCTCCTAACTCCATGTCAGACCCGTTAACATGAGACCCCTGCCCAATTTGCATTTTCCTATGAGTTCACCAAGGGCAAGAAGAACGGTTTGGCGGATGCTTAGAGCCGCAACCCTGCGTTGGCTCCTGATCCAAAGGAGGTAGAAATTCACAACACCCAGTCAATGATTCCGCCAAGTATGATTCTGCCTCAACTTCCTAATTCCATGGTCCATACGCCAGCGCTTTAACCTCCGGAAAACGTGGCAGAATATAGTATGTTCAGAAAGGTAGTTCTTTCTCATCCATTATCAGCCTAATACACTGTTGTTCTCACTAAAAAGCACCCTGAATCAGGAGGACTTATCTAGGGGTTATCATGTAAAGGATGAGATGGTGTGGTTTCAGGGGCGCCTATGGGTTCCTGCTGTACCACTGCTCCTGGAAATCATCTGGGACCATCATGACGGAATCACCGTTGGTCATCCTGGAAAATCAAAGACCTTGGAGTTGATACGACGCAATTACAATTGGAAGGGCTTGCCTGCTCAGGTGGGGCGGTACTGTAAAGAGTGCCTGATCTACAATCAAATGAAACCCATCGGCAACCTTTAGCAGGGTTGTTGGTACCAGTCCAAAAGGCTGAAGGGCCCTGGACTTCCCTATCATTGGATTTTATTGTGGAGTTACCCGTTTTGGATGGATATGATGCCATCATGGTGGTGGTGGACTGCTTTACAAAGTTCGCCCACTTTATTCCTTGCAGAATGACCATAACCGCTGCTAAAAGGGCCAGGCTCTTCGTCGCTCATGTATTTGCTCTTCATGGGGTTCCTCAAGAAATCATTAGTGACTGAGGACCCCATTTCACCTCCATCTTTTGGGAAGAGTTGTGTAAAACTCTTCAGATTCGCCCCTGCCATTCAAATGCCTACTACCCCCAATCAGATGGGCAGACCGAGCGAGTGAACCAGTGCTTGGAACAATTTCTGCGTTGTTATACCACCGCAGATCATTCAGATTGGGTTCCTCACCTTCCCATGGCCCAGTTTAGCTAAAACAACATTTTGCATTTTTCAATTGTTTATTCACCCTTTTTCGCCAACCATGTCTTAAACCCTTTTTTTTAACATGGAACCCAGCTGTGGTTCCAAAGTGGAAGTGGTGGTGGACTTTGCTAAGACCATTAAGAAGATCCACCAGGGGGTGTCCACAAGTTTGGAGGCGGCTATGCTAGTTTAAAAGGAGAACGCAAATGGAAAGCGCCAAGTGGGTCTAGCATATAAGGAAGGGAATATCGTGATGCTTGATGCTCGCAACATCCCCTATCAAGCAGCCATGCAAAAAGCTGGGTCCAAAGAGGATTGGTTCTTACTGTGTAGTTAGAAAGGTAGGTCATACCTCATACCAGTTGGATCTTCCCTCTGCATTCTGTATCTTCTCAGTCTTTCATGAGAGAAAATTGACATTTTTTAAGGGCCCCCCACCTGCAACTCCCAAGACGTATCTTGTGGATGGGGCGCCAGAATGGGAAGTGGAGGTAATAGTAGCCTCCCGCCGGGTTAAGCGACTTCTTGAGTACCTGGTATCTGTAATGGTTGGATACATAATAGTGGGAACTGATGCTAGAGATAAGGCTGGGTGACAGGAGTCCCAGAAGGTGAAACTTCAGGCTCTTCCTGACCTGAAGCACACCTTAGATCAACGCTGGGTGCAAGCCAAGCATGCCCAGGTTGATACTAATGGGGTGCAAAACGCGTAGCCTCTTATCTCAGCCCAGGCACTGAAAAGAACGATTTATGCTTCAAACAAAGAGAGTTCGATTTGGTTAATTGGAGAGCAAGGGTTTTGAATCCTGTGCAAGTTATGAGATTTTAAGTTCAGGTAAAATATGGCTTCAATCAATTACTCGAGTGAAGGCACTTTTAGTGTATTTACAAAAACGGATGGAAGCATCTGTTTATTGGAGCGTCAAGGCTTAGGTGCACTTCCGCAGAACCTGAATTTCCCCGGCCCACTTTAGATATGGTTTTTGCGACCAACATTTCTCATTTGGTCGACTTTCTTAAATAAATTTACCCATTATTTTACGTTTTTACCAATGGTTCCTTGGGCTAACTTGGTGGTGGACCTCTTCAGGGAGGTCTCCAACTATGTGGGCCACTATCTTTTATTGTAATTTACCAAAATCCAAGGTGCTCCCTTGGGCCACCCAGGTCTCCTCCAGATTGAGGCACTCAATCTCCCTGACGCCAAGTTGCACTTGATTATGGACTCCCTTCTGGGGTCCACTCAAGCTGTAATGTTTCTGACTTACCTGTTACTTTATGTTGCTCTATACACCTTTGCCTTGGGTGCCTTTTGCACAGGCACCATTTGAGGTGCCTTCCTTCCCATTCTCCTAATGGCTAGTTCCCTAGCAATATGGGTTTTCATCCAACATCACCTTGCTGGGAACGAATGAGTTACAGACACTCTCTTGACAGTATCCTGGAAGGGGTTTGATGCGGCTGAGAACAGTTGGGTGCCAGCATGAAACTGTGTACATGCCCAAGACCTGATCAAATCATTCCATGTTCGTATCTCCAAGGCTGCAGGATCTAAGCCCAAGCCAGCCGTTGCTGATATGAAGTTGCCACCAGCACATAGGATCTTCTCCTTAGAAAACTCCCCAGAGGGGGGGTGGAGCCCAAGAAGGAGAGGGTAATGTCATGGTTGGATAACTTAATAGTGGAAACTAATGCTAAAGATAAAGCTGGGCAACAAGAGGCCCAGAAGGTGAAACTTCAGGCTCTTTCTGACCTGAAACACACCTTAGACAAACGCTGGGTGCAAGCAAAACATGCCCGGCTGGTACTAATGGTGTGCAAAACGCCCAGCCCCTTATCTCGGCCCAGGCACTGAAACAAATGCTCTACGTATTGAATGAAGATGGTTCAATTTGATTAATTGGAGAATGAGGGTTTGAATCCCATTTGAGTTATGAAATCATGAGCTCGGGTAAAATACAGCTTCAATCAATCACTTAAGTGAAGGCACTTTTGGTGTATTTTACCAAAATGGATGGAAGCGTTTGTTTATTTGAGCGTCAAGGCTTAGGCACGCTGCCGCAAAACCCTAATTACCCTGACCTGCTTTTTATATGGCTTTTGCAACCAAAATTCCTCGTTGGTTGCTTTTCTACAAATAAAAATACCTGTTTTATTTACGTTTTTTATGGTTCCTTGAGAGAACTTGGGTGCTGACCTCTTTGAGGAGGTCTCCAACTATGTTGGCCACTACATACTCTCCCAATTTACTAAAGTTTTGAATGCTCCCTTGGGCATTTCTGAACCCCTCCAGATTGAGCGCCCAAACTTCCTGGCACCAAATTACACTTGATCATGGACTCCCCTCTGTGGTCCACTCAGGCTTTAATGTTTCTAGCTTACCTGGTATTGTATCTCGCGCTCTACACCCTTGCCTTGGGTACCTTTTGTACAGGCACCGTTCAAGGTGCCCAGTTTCCCATTTTCCTAACAGCTAGTCTCCTAGCAGTGTGGGTTTGCATCCCACACCACCTTGCTGGGAATGAGAGAGTTACAGACACTCTCTTATCAGTATCTGATGGCTATGATGCCATCATGGTTGTGGTGGACCGCTTTACAAAGTTCGCCCACTTTATTCCCTGCAGAACCACAGTAACCACGGCTGAGATGGATAGGCTTTTCATCTCTTATGTGTTTGCTCTTCACGGTTCCATTATAAAGTGATTAGTGATTGGGGACCCCAGTTTACCGCTGTCTTTTGGAAAATTTGTGTAAGACTCTTCAGATTTTTCCTTACCATTTGACTGCCTATCATCAATCAGATGGGCAGACTGAACAAGTGAACCAGTGATTGGAACAGTTCCTGCAGTGTTACACTGCCACGGAGCAATCAGATTGGGTTTCTCACCTTTCCATGGCCCAGAATTGCTTTAACAACACTCAACATGCGTCTATTGGTTGTTCCCCATTTTTTTGCCAACCATGGATTCAATCCCGCCTTCAACGTGAGCCCAGTTTTGGATCTAAATTTGAAGCGGTAGTGGACTTTTCTGAGACTATCAAGAAAGTACACCAGGGGTTTCCACAAATTTGGAGGCAGCAATTCAAGTTTATAAGGATAACACTGATGGAAAGAGACAGGTGGGTCCAGCGTACAAAAAAAAGGGGATCTTGTGATGCTTGATGCTTGAAACATTCCTATCAAGCAGCCATGTAAAAAGCTGGGGCCAAAGAGGATTGGCCCTTCCTGCGTTTTCAGAAAGTTGGGCCACGCTTCATACCAGTTTGATCTTCCCTCCTCATTCTGGATCTTTTCAGTCTTTCATGAAAGAAAGCTGAAGTTGTTTGAGGACCCCCACTTGAGACCTCAGAGGCTTATCTCGTGGATGGGGCGCCAGAGAGGGAAGGGAGGAGATAGTAGTTTCCCGCCAAGTAAAAAGAAAGCTTGAGTACCTAGTATTCTGGAAGGGATTTGATGCAGTGAAAACCAGTTGGGTACCAGCATGCAACAGTGAACATGCCATAGACCTATTTTAAGTTTTTATCAGATTTTATTGATTGACTCAAAAATAAAACCTTCAAGAAAAACCATCAATGCTGGAAGATTACTCCCATTGATGGATCCTTTGATCCTTCCCGATTTATCTGCATAATCTGTTAAATCATATTCACCTCAAACCGCCTTGATTGCGTCTAAAAAACCTGATTATCATAACTAATAATAGCTATGATATAATGTTATTATGGCCAACTATGGGACCCACTTGGTTGAATCAAGTGGGTTTATGGCACAAAATTAATTGCATTTTTGAATTTAATGCAAATATGATTAATAAATATTAAACTATATGTCTGTCAATCATTATAATCAGCATGAGAGTACTTGCACATGGACAGCCCAAATAGGGAGTAACTAGTAATATTGAGAGGCCTGCCAACGTCCTGATTAGGGGTGCGTCATTATTTTAATTCCATATATTTTCCCTCATTTATTGTATTTTGCCAGCTATATGACTAAGGGTAATTGGGCTGGATGAAAGGCGAATATACACTGCTGAGGTGCTAATATTAAGCCTAAAAATCTTCCCAATTACGAGAGTAGTAGTGCCTCCAATTGAGCTGAAACAAAAGTAACTAAGTTAAATTAAGGTCTGAATTAACTTAAGTATTTTTTAATAACTACTGCCATAATACATTGCGGATTGGCATGGCTTTAATGAACTCATCTAATAGATGAGTATGGCCAGGATATTCCCTAGAGGTGTAAAATACTGGCGCTTGGTCTAGAAATATATCATCATATTACCATATAGCCATATTCTATGCCTTATATTGTCTTATTATAATTCTATCTTCATATTGAGAAGTGTAGACAAGCATTAAAGGGAGCTTGTAATTATTACCTGCATCAGGAGAGTTCCCAATTAGAGAGGAATACACCCAGAAGAGACAAGAAGAGTCAAGTATTATTTTTTAGCTTTGTGAGCTTCAGAACGGTAAGGAAATACCATAAGGCACATAACAGTATTGAGGATATATTGGCCGAAACTCTTCCAGAATATCAAAGCAGTATTATATTAACTAATTGGTTAAACCCAAAAAAACTTAAAGTTTTCAAAAAGCGTTTCCCCATGCCTCTAGATCTCTTTCAAAGCAAACCGTTGCCGCTATGAAGTTGGCCCCAGCCCACAAGAACTTTTCCCTGGCGCAAGCCCCTGGAGGGGGCTGGAGCCCCAAAAGAATGAGAAGGTAATGTCATGGCTTGATGATGACTTAGTTGTGGGAAACAGCAGCAAGGACAAAGCTTCACGTCAGGAGGCCAAAAAGTTGAAGTTGGCAGGCCTCACGGACCTTAAGCATACCCTGAAACAACGCTGGGTACTGATCAAATGTGCCCAGGTTGGTTCTGGGAATGTGCATGATGCACGTCCTGGAATTACAGCCCAGGCATTAGAAAGCACCGGCTATGTTCTAAATCATGACAGTTCAATTCAATTCAGTTGCTCAGCAAATAGGGTCTGAAACCCATGAAATTTTTGAAATTTCCAACCTGGGTCATCTTTGGCCTCAAATCAATAACTCGAGTTTGGTCAATCTCTAGCTATAGTACCCTGCCTAATGGAAGCATGCGCTCATTATTGCACCTGGGCTTAGCACCACATCCACTAATTTATGATTTCCCCACAATTGTTTAAGTATTATTCCTTGAGACCAATCTTCCTTGTTGGTCAACATCCTTTTTAGTAAACTACCCCATTAGTTTACGTTTTTTATGTTAACTTGGCAAACCTGTGTGAAGACCGCTTTGGGGAGGTCTCAAACATTGTCAGCCATTTTATTTACATAAAATTTAACTACCAAATTTAGTACAACGCTGGTCCGCCCTGGCCCCCTCCAGACTGGGTGCTAGCACTCCAGCCCTGATATTTGTGTAGTATGAATTGCCCTTTGGAATCCAACCAAGTCTTGTTTGTATGCTATCTATTAATATTTACTGTGTTGTACACCCTTGCCCTGTGTTACTTTGTCTCCAGCACCTTCTGTGGGGCTATGCTTAAAATAATACTGACAACTAGTTCCCTGGCAGTGTGGCTGTGCTCTGCAAACCACCACGTTGGGATTGGGAGAGTTATAGACACTCTCCTTACACCTACCTCAATCATGTTATAAGTTGCCCTCAGATAATTGATACAGCCAGTGATGCTGATCAGTAACTTTCCCTGTTGATCCAACCCATCTCAAGCGTCTACATTCTGATAGAGATTAAGAAGAAGTATTCTGAGACTGCCCAAAAGTTCAACGCAACGTTCCGCCTCAAGGAGGTGTTAGCCCTTTCCCCAAAGTTTGGCGGAATTATCTCCAAAGTGAAAGTGGTAATTTAAAAGTCCAATTTATGGCTACCTTGATTACAAGATCACTTATCAACGTTGTGTCATCCTTCCTCAATTAAGAAGACCAAGATTGCTCCAGACCTTGAATTTCTCAAGATTACAGTACTGCTGGTCTGAACAACACCAAGGCGATAGGTGCAAAATAATCTCTACCAATCTGAGTCAGCAAATTAGTTTTTTCAGCCCCCAATGTGGCCCTTGACAATAGTCAATATGATATTCTCTTTGGAACGCAATTTTATGATCGAATATGACGAAGTTATCAATCTGAAATAAAGTTACTATCACTCCTCAACAATATATTTCCCCTTATACTGGATAATAAAGATATCAGCAAGAAAAATTAAACTTGCCTGGTCAAGTACCCAGTTTCTGCTTTACCTTTGCGATATTCTACTTCTAGAAGAAACACAAAAAAGCTACCTGAAACAGTAGATACTGCAGAAGGTATACATTTTATGCTACTGAGGAGGCAAAAATTAAAACAGGATAACAAAGAGTGGTTTCTACCAATATAACTCTGCATATACCCCAAAACTGCTTGCCACATATCACAAGTTTATGGAGTAAGTAGGTTTGAAACAAAAGTTTTACCAGGAATTCTTGATCCAGCACATTAGCGGCCTATTGATCTATTACTTGAGAGCTTTAGCCAACCAAGATATCCTAGTAAAGAAAAATCAATAGATTGGTAAAGGTCAATTTTATTACATCAATAAAATTGACAAGGTACATTTTATTAGTACTCACCATATTATTGGCGTACCCGCTGCTAATTGCATTTGTGCCATTGATCAAGTTCAGGTTTCCAATAAGTTAAATCAGGAGGAACTTGAGTAAGTGCATCAACTACTTAGAGAATATCAAGATCTTTTATCCATGTTAGATGTCAACTATGGTCACATGAAAGAATGTACTCATAGTATCAATGTAGGAGATTTAACCCAATACAATCGAAGCCATATAGGAAGTCAAAGATAGAGCTCAATACATGAAGACTAAGAGCAAAAAATTATTGGTTGATGGATTACTTGTGCCCTCCCAGAGTCCATGGTCATCCCCACTGTTACTCATAAAGAAGAAGTATGGTGGTCACAGACTTGTGATGAATTACTAGAAGCTAAACAGCCTCACTAAGAAGGACAGCTATCTGATTCCAAGGATTGACCCTGCCCTGGCCTGACCCTTTGGCTCAAATTTTTTCTCAGCAATGGACCTCACCAGCGGTTATTAGCAGATTGATCTATCTCCAGAAGACCAAAGTAAATTTTTTGATATTCACAGAAGATTTACTTCAACCCACCCAGCTCCCACAGGGCTTATGCAACGCTCCTGCCTCATTCCAATTGGCGATAGTTCACATCATGTAAGAGTTTAAACTCAGCTGTGTGATCATATACCTAGATGACATAATTGTGTTTTACAAAACCTTTACTGAACATCTAGACCACCTCAAGTCGGTGTAAAAACAACTTAGAGAGAATCATATCAAAATTAAAACTGAGAAGTGTACCTTTTTCCAGCAGGACTTGGGACCTTCTAGGATTGCCATATCATGGGAATGAATTTAAACCTTGTATGATAAGGTTTAAGCAAGCTCCAAGATGCCTGAGCTAAAGCCTTTGAGACATACAATTATTCTTAGAATATTGGGATATTACCATCAATTTATCCTTAACTTCGCTCAACTCGCTGAAGTTCTTGCCTGAATTCTTACAAATATTTCTCTTTTTTTGTATGAGGAGTTAAGCAACGAACTGTATTTGAGTCAATAAAGAGTTTGTTGAAAAGAAGACCTATCTTATGACATCCAGACTATGGGAAGCCATTCATCCAGTTCACTGACGCCTCCAACTTAGCTGTAAGCACCATCCTATCTCAACTGATGAGAACAGCATTGACTACCTGGTGTCATATTATAGAAAAACGCTTTTCAAAGCTGAGATAAATTATAGCGTCACAGAGAAGGAGTGCTTAGATGTTCTCCAGGGTAGTGAAACACGTTTGGCCCTTCTAGTATGATACAAACTTTACAGTTGTGACAGACCATGCCTCTATAAAGTAGCTGCAAAATATGAAAGATCTGACAGGAAAACTAATCAGATGGGCTCTTAAGCTTTATCACTATGACATGAATATTGTCCACCAAGCTGGAATGAAACACATGAACATAGATGGACTGACTCAACTGCCCCTACTATACCTTGATAATAGCAAGGGTGAACAGTATCATTAACTACTCATGAAGCCAGACTCTTGGGAGGACAAAGTTGAACCAGTTTAAAAGGTGCTTAGACGACATGCTTGAAATATAAGGTTCTCAATGGATTACTTTACAAGAAAGTTGGAATTGACTGGTTACTTTACTTGCGTTTTTTAACGAGTATTAGGTATACTGGAAGCCCACAATACCTTAGGCCATTTAGGAGCCAGGAAACCCCATTAATGAATCAAATATTGCTACTATTGAGAAGAAATACTGGACTCTGTAGGTAAAGTCTTAGATGCTTGCATCACTTGTAAAAAGCAGAAGCTGCATAAGGCCAAGTACAAATATCACCCTATGATCACTCAGCATCCATTTCATACCATCAGTTTAGATGTTAAGGTCCATTACATGATTCCACAGGTGGAATTCAATACATCCTAATAGGGATTGATCATTCCATGAAGTGGATAAGAGCATTTGCTATACGCACAAACTGCTAAAACTACTGCTAACTTTTTATATTAAAACATATTTACTAGGTGTAATGATTGACAATTGTACATGAATCTCATAAGGTTGGGAAGTATGAGATTCGTGCATGTCAATAGTTGCAATTCCAATATTCTTGGTAGGATTTTCCTATTTGGGTCAATAATGGAATAAATTAAATAAAATCGTTATTTAATTGGTTGTGCGTTCTGAGGTTCTCCTCCAATTCTCCGTCGAGTTGCCTGGATGCCATCAATTCTGGAGTTTTTGCTCCCCTCATTACCCACAATTCATTTAGCCTTTTTAGGAAAGTATTTTAAAGTGAGGTCCATTCCAATGGTCCTCTCTTTGGAATTCTATTCTGACTTTGAGTCAACTCCCAATAAAGGCTGCTATTCGCTGGATCTGTTTACTTAATTTTATCTATTTAATGCAAGGATTGGGGGTGTGGATGGTGGTACAATGAGGAGGAGAGGAAGGAGGTGGATGCGCCGGGATCCTCTTGAGAGTGGCCTTTCCCTAGCGAGAGGGGAAGGTGCCAGAGTGACCCAAGGCGACAGAGGCCAGTTGACCGCACCTCAGCTGGGTAACCCTGAGGCGACAGAGGCTGTAGGGACGCACCTCAGCCTGGGGGCCCAAGGCAACAGAGGCTGGTGCACCACACCTCGGCCTGGTATGCCCAGCAAGGCCGTCCATTTGGACAGGATCATTTGGAGTTGGTACGGCCACATATGGGAGTGGTGGTTTAGGGCTGGTGGCAGGATGGGCCTTAGGAGCCCCATCCGTTACACTAGGCACGGCTGGCTGCAGCTTCTATTAAGTGATGTGGGAAGAATTTTAAGTCAAGAGTTGTGAGGATCTTAGCTACATGCATGGGAACTCAACAATTATTCTCAACGCCTTACAACCCAATAACTAACAGGAATGTAGAAAGATCAAAGGGGCATTGGTCTCAATACTAAGCAAAATGGCCACTACCAATCCATTACTCTGGGATCAATACCTTCTAGTAAGAATTATAGGTTTATTGATTATTCTCACTCAAAACCCCCTATAAATGTATTAACTGCAAAATTTTGGTTTTTGTGCAATTCTCCGCGTTTTTTGATAGTGAAATATAATTGTTGATAATAGTATTGCGACTATTATTTGTAGTTAAATTGAAGTAATAGAAATTGGTCAGATGCTTGGCCAGTATTTCCTCTCAGAATACTTATGACGTCCTAAGGATTCGTTCCCTGGTACCACCTAACTCAATCTACGCTCAGATCCCTGTTTATGGTTTCTCTCTATGACACACAGTCAGAAGCAATCCCCAATTCAATTCAGCTTCTTCTCTGGATCCCCGCTCAGATCATTACTCTTTATACTAAAGTCTCCCAATTAGAGCACACAGCAATAATTTTTTGAGAAAGAATAGAACTTGAAATGGATTCTGTTAAAGTATACTAAGATACTACTCTGGTAATTAATCTGGTAATTACTGTCTTTTTACTAATGAATTTTTTAGGGAATTTATAGTGGGGAATTTGGCTCCCAACAATTGGTAAGGCACCTTATTGATGAGATGGCAGCCGTTGCCATTTGATTACCCATCCTCGTCTCAGCAGCAATGGTCTTCCCCATCCTGGCTAAGATTCTGTCATTGGGAATCCTCAAGACCTAAAATAGAAAGAGTCAGAAAACGTGTCCCCTAATATTTTCCTATTGATCCAAGTGAACCAACCATACTTGGAAGCGGCCTTCTTAGGTAATGGGACTTGTTACCCATTAAGGCAGGTTGTGAACCAACTTATTGATTCGCTAGCTCTAGGCAGCATCACTCACTTTGCAACTTGTTCCTTAAATTCCCATTAGGTCAGTGATGAAACCTGAATGATCATAATCAGTACACCTGATAGTTAATTAACTAACGAATGCTCCTATTTTATCTACAGCTCTGCCCAACAAGATCTTAAGCATTTTTCCAGATCAATCCCTGATGGATATGACCTAGGCGAATAACCTAAAATCCCCCAAACATCATTACTCCAAAATCAAGGTCAACTGATATCCAATTCACTTCGCATTAGGGAATTATCCCCTAGCAAACCCTGGTAATCTAGTCATCTGGAGATATGGGCAAAAATCCCAACACATCCCCCATCTTGCCTAGATTTCCAGCAAGAAAAGGTTTGGGGCATGAGAACACCACTTTGGACACTCAGTTGAATACTTTATTTGTTCAAGCAGAGTACAATTATCAGTGCTCAACGCTACTCAGGACAAATTTTGTCATGCAACTTTCTTCCTCTTCCTTCTTACTAACACCAACTCAGAGTGCGGTCCCCATGACCTTCTGTTGTGCCTGGCTGATCAATTTACTCATGATGATATTAATCTTGGGATCCGGTTTTCCATCCATCAGGGCATATGACCCCTGTCATATTCAGGAAACTTGGTCTAGTGTCCTTAATTTTCTGATTTTCTCCTCGTCTTTGACAGAAGATTCTTGCCATTGATGTTCTCTTTGCAACCCAATTAAGAATGCTCATGCATGTTTGCCTTTGTTATTTTCTTTTAATAACATATTGGCTCATACCATCTAGTACTAAAAAAACATATTGGCTCATATTATTCTTATTTTCTCTGTTTAGCTTATCCCATTACTTTTGAGATTAATTTCTCCAAAGTTAGATCTTAATTAAGCTTAGCGTGCATAATGTCAACTATCATATAAGTATGACATCCCCCTCTTGTCCAGCTCATATGTCAAATTCCAAGCCTCAGTACCAACAGATACTCAATAGATTATCTGATCAAGACCTTCAGCCCTTCCAGTAGATGAGTCAATATGCACGCCAGAACCCTTTCTATAATTCCAGGACTCATACTCCTATTCAAGTACCAGTATCCAGTCCTTCCATGGAATTAATGGAAATGGTAACCAACCCCACTGAAACCAGGTTAGCAATTGTCTCGAATGATTTGCAACCAATCCTTCCTCTGTCATCAATTTCTGAGTTATATTTCAAAACTCTCCTGAATTCAGCTCTCTTTGCAGATAACACTAACATCATTTTCAAACCTCCTGAAGCAATGCCCTTCACTCTTGATCATTTGTTCCTTGCCAGATTAAACTTGCTTCCATAGTTCCACTTATTACTCTATCAATATTACAAGCCAGCTATCTTGGCCACCAAAATAACCATCAGCAACAGCGTAAATTTTGAATTTCTCTATGCGGAATTAAGGGCCCAAGTCACCAAGGCTTTTTCAATAGCTCTGAATTCTTCCAATCTTTACTACAACCTAGATATGGATATTGCAGTCTATGATCTTTGCTTTGCTGGCCAAGTTCATTAAAGTTGGGCCACAAAGCTTCTAGATTCTCCCAGTTTCCATCACTCCTTCTGCTTCAGCTTCCAAGAAGCTTGTAGTCATCACTTGAAGGATGTCATTTGCTCCTTGCATGACTATCTCATTTCTGGTGCATCCTATCAGTATCTTCCATTGATGGCTTTGATATGGGGCATGATTTGGCAACACCCACCTAGTATCCCTTTCTCGTTGCTGGTCCATATGTCTGGTGTTCTTGATGAAGCCTGTCAGCAAGCGCTCAAGACAAATCTTCTGGCTCCAGTTCCATAACAGGATTCCTTAAGGTTATTCGCTGACTGCCTCTTCTTGTATTGTTGCTTCCCTCCCCGCTCTGGGGTATCTTGTTTGCCATCTTCTGACATTTCAATTTCTCTTCCCCTAGTCACTTTCTCACAGGGATCTGAGTATGCTCAACGAACTTGGTTTTGAGTAGGTCTAGCCCTCTCTAGCATCCAATTTCACATAGATTTTGACGGGTTATTTACTCCTACTCAGTGGAGCTTCCCATCCTTCTGATAGATCAATGGTAACGTCTGACCCAATATGGTCAATGTATTATCCTCAAAGTTTCATTTAACCCTGTACTTCCATAGAAATTCCGTCCAAATTAGAATTTCATAGTTTTAATTGGCCAAAACTATTGCTGGAGCAGACACCACCAAGAATCCAAATCAAAGTGGTAGAGCACTGTATGCTCCACATGAGATGGTGGTATTTGGCCCAGATGTCCCATACTCTTTCTTGTGTTCCAATTCAGGCGAGATCTTCATCCTTTTCACCAACTTGGTTGAGACGATATTAATGGGTGCTCCACTGTCAACAATGATCCTCACCCATACTTGATTCACTAGTATATCTATATATGTACACTCAGAGTATTGTAAGATAGTATTTACTGAGTGTATAGCAGCATTATTAGCTGAATCAAAGTGTGAATGATTTGTGAAAATAAATCAGGGAATTATTCCTTGATCACGCTGAGTGAGATTGACAGGTTTGCCTCATCTAATCAAACTTCAGTCAATTCTTCAGGATTATCTGCAGTTCAAATCTTGTCCACTAGTTGTCAGGCGTATGGCTGAGCATCTTCTTTGATTATCTTAGGGTCAATCCCCTTTGCCCTGGATCTTGTTACCACGTTTACATCCAAATTTACTACTTGTTACAGCTGATCCTGCACATCTTCATCCACAAACAGATGACTGATGTCAATTTCATCATGCATAATATCAGGAGGATCAGGCTTCTCTGCAGCTCTAGACTATTCCCTGTCTAGGCCGTGGGCCCTTTTCCTAACTCCTTTGTGGTTGTAGACTCTTTCGCTTGGACCACGTTATTTTGATCTTTAGGTTTCTTGCAGTGTACAGCGAAATGTCCCTTTCCTCCACACTGGTAACAGACTTGCTCCCTCTTATTAATCCGTTTAAATTCTTTGGGCTTATTACCCAGCAGGTTCAATTATTCATCTCCTTAGCGCCTTCATTAACCTTTGTGGGATTTGAATTCTGTACTCATTTGATTTGAAATTTCTGTTTGGGGAATCAAAGGTAGCTCCCAAGATTTTCAAATTGTCTACCATATGAGAGGTGGTAATTTCCATCGCGAACATGGAAGACATCATCCAATTTAAATTGTGGTAGGGCTGAAGGGCCGCTTGTAGTGCAATTTGGGCATCAAAATTATCCAGCACTTTTGCTATAACCAGGATTTGTGATTCCTGGTAGAAACGATTGGCAAATCTTGCTAAAGATTCACATCTATGGAATTGAATGTCTATTAACTCTTGTTTGCACTTCGACATGAGCGTCAGGCTTCCAAATTCCTTCATAATGGCTTCTTTGGCCTCTGCGTACAACCAGCTGTCCCCCTCCAGGTGGGGCAACACTAGTTTTTGACAATTGGTATCTAGACAATTCATCACTGTTAATGCCTTTTGATGATTGCTGCATCCATACATTGTCATATTGAACAATCAGAAAAACGCTAGGGCTTTAATCCAATGGAAAGTTGGCAATTTCACTGTCACTTTAGATTCCTTAAAGGTTTCTCTAGCCACCACTCTTGGTTCAGCTACTCAGCTTACTTGGGAAGTAATCTTGAGCATCATCTCCAATATAGAAGTAAAAGAGGGAGCATGTTTATTGGGGTAGTCATCTTTCCAATTAGTGTACAGGAATTTCTTTCTTCAGCGTCAGTTGCTTCATATGGCTCACATTCACATTTGTGGGTCTTTAACTCCTCAACCTGTTTAATCAGCTGCTCGATATCTGTGATGAATGCTCTTAAATGAATGCGATCTGCTTCACACTTCATCTTCAGAAATAAGACTTCTCAAACTAAGTCCCCTTCTTTCTTCTCAATGACGTTACTATTCCAAATAACTCATTTCCAAACTCAAGACATTATTGACCCCATCCTCCATCTTGGTGACTCTCTCCTCTAAGGCTGTGAATTCTTGATGATCTGCCAAGTTCAGGGCTTTCTGGTTAACGGTTGCTAACTCTGTCTATAGTTTTCTTATTTCATCTTTGTACAACATCATGTTTCAATAACTTCTACCCAACTACACCACTGTAGTGAGCACCAATTGTTAAAATTTATAGGTTTTTGATTATTCTCATTCAATAACCCCTATAAATGTAAAAACCGCACAGGTTTGTTTGTTGTGTAATTTTCTGCATTGTTTTTTTTAGTACTAGATGGTCCCATTTTCTGCATTGTTTGATAGTGAAATATATTTGTTGATAATAGTATTTTGACTATAATCCATAGTTGAATTGAAGTACTAGAAATTGGTCCAACGCTCAGACAGTATTTCCTCTCAAAATAATAATGATGTCCTGAAGAGGGATTCGTTCCCTGGTACCACCTAACTTAATCTACGCTCAGATTTCTGTTTACAGTTTCTCTCTATGACACACAGTTGGCAGCAATCCACAATTCAATTCAGCTTCTTCTCTGGATCCCCACACAGATCCTTACTCTTTATCCTAAAGAGTCTCCCAATTAGAGCACATAGCAATAATTTTTTTGAGAAAGAATAGAACTTGAAATGGATTTTATTCAATTATACTAAGATACTACTCTGGTAATTGATCTGGTAATTACTGTCTTTTTACTAATGAATTCTTTAGGGAATTTATAGTGAGAAATTCATCGCCCAACCCTCAGTTGGCACCTCCTTGATGAAATGGCAGCCGTTGCCATTTAATTACCCATCCTCGTCTCAGAAGCAATGGTCTTCCCCATCCTGGCTAGGATTCTTTCATTGGACATCCTCAAGACCTAAAAATGAAAAGAGTCAGAAAATGTGTCCCTAACATCTTCTTCTTGATCCAAGTGAACCAACCATATTTGGAAGCGGCCTTCTTAGGTAATGGGACTTGTTACCCATTAAGGCAGGTTGTGAACCAGCTGATCAATTCGCTAGTTGCAGGTGGAATCACTCACCTCACAACTTGATCCTTAAATTCCTGATTGGTCAGTGATGAAAACTGACTGATCCCAATTGGTACAACTGATAGTCAACTATCAGATGCCCGTATTTCATCAGCAACTCTGCCCGATGAGATCTTAAGCATTTGTCTGGATTGATACCTGATAGATCCAACCTAGGCGAATAACCTAAATCCTCAAACATTATTGCTCCAAAAATCAGGGTCAACTGATATCCAATTCACTTCGCATTAGGGAATTATCCCCTATAAAACCCTGGTAATCTAGTCAGCTGTGAATATGGGCAAAAATTCCAACATCTTCCAAGTGCATTGATGGCTTATAGGATAAGTTTCCATTAAATTATCAAAAATCTCTCCCTTCAAGGCTTTATACAGAAGAGAACCTGGAATCCCAGCTTTATCAGCTTGAGAGGTTACCAGTGATAGTGCAGGTGAACTGGAGAAAGCGTTAAGATGATTAGCACTAAAGATAATTGAACTTTAGTTATAAGCAATGACAATAAAACTAAGATGGTTATAAGAAAAGGTCAAGAAGCTAATGCAACTCACCAAACTTTACTACCTTCAAGATTTTAAGATCTAGTTCTATATTATCACAATTGTATAGCACCCCTGAGGAGGAAAATTAGATTCCATCTGGGATGGGCCATATGCCATCAAACAAAAAATGGTTAAAATACTCAGTCAAGTCTTTGGGAACAAAGTAACAATCAACCGTGTTCATAGCCAATTCTTGTATCATTAATCAACTGCTAATATACTTGAAGGGGGTGATGTCAGATATACTGATACCAGACATGATGAGAAGATATAGAATATCTAACTCTCAGTTAAATTAACATCTAGACCCTAGAAGGGATTTAAATCCATTACCTCAATAAATTACCCAGAGAAATTTATAGTCAGCACAGCTCTAGTCTACTCTAAAGCTCTTATGAACCAAGTTGAGCCTAATATACCCTGAGATGAATTCCTGCCTCATCAAAATGATGGACCATTTGAAGGACAAGTGCAACTACTTGTAGTGGCATTTGAGGTATTAAATTAAGATGAACAAAAAAATGGTAGAATCAATAAGCTGCCAAATGATCAACCTAGATGACACACAGTCTTATCCAACTTGAGTATTATATTCTCCATTTTTTGACCCATAAAAATTATGATACAAAGGTATTATAATTTCTGGAATGTATCAATTAACCAAGAGCCTCCCTTCCAGATTTCTCCCTCTATTATTTTTTATTAATCCTTTTCCATTTTTGGGGTTATTTGTTAATTGTGACATATAAAAAACCCTGATTATACTCCAATAAAGTTATGTCATTATTTCTATATCTCACTTTGGTACTTGACTTCAACAAGTATATTTTACATGCTTACCATAGATGGATACTCTAGCTGGCAGTACTTAAGCGGTGGCTTGGCACCCTTTTTTAGTAAGAAATATACTTGGCGTGCGACTTAGTCAGCCTCAAGTATAGACAGCTAGGCTTCTTGGGTATAGCACTTTAGGCTTAAAACGGAAGCCATACACTCACACAGTCATGAAGAAATAAGTTTTTACCTGTCACATTAATTTCTAATAAATTTGCCTAGCAGAGTACAACTACTCAACATATGAGAAGAGGTTCTAGCGGTGGTGTTCACTCTTCATAAATTTTGGTACTATTTTTTAGACCAACAGGTACAGTATTCACTGACAACTCAGTGGTGAATTTTCTGCTAAACAACTCTATCTCAAATGGATGCCAAATTTTTGGAGAAATAAGCTAATGGAGTTTAATTTTGGATTCTATGAACCTTCCTGGATGGCTCAATGCGGTAGCAGACAGGTTATCACAAATACACATAAACCCAGTGGTACCAGCCATCTTATATATGGTGGCGATTGAACTTGATAAGGAGCTCCTACAGGTATGGAAGTTCCTTGAAGATTTTTAAGTGCCAAGCAATCTCCAGGATATACCTTCAATCAATGAATATTTGGTTAAAATTTCTAACCTTTGAAGGTCACCTGTATGTACACACCAAGGGATCAGTGGCCCAGATAGTATAAAGAAATAAATGCATGCAGCCAATAAAAGAGACTCAAAATGACACTGGACATTTTGGAGCACAAGCCACCTGATAGAGACCCTTTGCTGATGTTGGAATCCTGGCTTTTAAGATGATCACAGTGCTTTATGCACAGGATTTGGACAATTTAGCAGGGGTAAGAGTACCAAGGCTCTCCGCTGCTGTTATAAACTTAGGGGGTTTTAATACCACTTGTGAATAAAAATAGGAACTTTAACTGTAGTAATATGTTGGTTTTATAAGGTTTTATAAATGCATTGGGGGACCAAAGATGAACCCTATTATGATATTGCTGCTTAGTATTTATAGTAACCTGAGGCTCAAAGTTAAAGGGGCGTGAAATTCATTATAGGATTTGAATATCCTAATTAGGAAATATGGGCTTTTGACATATTGGAGCTCTTGAGACTCACCTCACTTCATCATGACGACTGATGGTGGGTCAAAGACAGGTAAGATGAACCCATGGGGAAAACATTTTAAGCATCTATACCAATCTTTTGGTGGTAAAAAAAGTTTACCTAATGGGACCCCTCCAAGTCTATAAAAGGGGGAGGTCCATACATAGGTGTTTGAACTAAATTGTAAATAGGGTGTGTAACAGCCCGGAAAACCCTCAGTTCTGACTGCCATATAAATCTACATACTCGTTTGGTGCACTGACAAGCAACCAAAGCAGCCTGACCAAGTAGGGAGAGGTTTGGGGCACCAGCAGCGCCAAACACTCACCTCTCCTTGGTTGGCTATGTAAGTCCTCTATGTGGTTGGTCCAACCCAACCATGTGAAAGATTTCTCAAAATGGAATCACCTGGAAAAAGACCACAGGTATGTGAGGTATGTGAACCCCAAAACATCCTTTATTTTTATTCAGGAGCATAAAAATGAAGGTGTCCGCTGATCAGAGCTTGTCTGGGGAGCAACTGACAATGCTCCCCAGGGAGGGACATGCTAGGGTAAGAATTCCAAAGTGAACTTTGGAATGGGCAGGTGCACCTTATAATGGCAGTGCTTCAGAGACCTCACCTGAGTTATTGATTAGGCTCGCACAAGCCTAATCTACAACTTGGGTGAGGCACAACCCAGCGCCCAAAATGACCAAACCAAAATATTTTAAATGATTTGACTCAAATTTGGAAAATCTAAATCTGAGTTGAAATATATGATTGAGATAAATCTCGATTGTTACAGGGTGGGGAGGACCTCAGAACAACTCCCCTGATTGTGATGCAGTTCAGCGCAGCCATCAACTATAGGGCTATTTAGTTGAGAAGTGGGGTTGGAAGTATCACCCCAATTTGAGGGATCTACTGAGAATTGACCTGGGTTTTTTGGGTGAATCATCCTTATTTAAAACTGAAACACTCTTATTAAAATATTGGACAGGTAATTGTATGACAGCTGTATACTGGTGGCCACATGCCTACACTGAAGTCAGTAGCTATGTTGTCACATGCCATACCTGCTAAGTCTTCACTAAGTCACCAGGTGCCCAGAAACATATGAACCCTATAGCTATACCCAGATCATTTATGATTTGGGGCCTCAACTTTATAGGACCTTTAAGAGTTGTAACTGACAGATCAAAGTATATTTTGGTAGCCAATGAATATTTCAGCCGTTGTCCTGTTGCCAAAGCAGTTCCCTGAGCTGATATAATTACCACAGCCCAGTTTCTATATGAAGAGATACTTTTATCTATGGGCTACCTCACCTTATCCTGACTGACTGGGGATTATATTTTGATAATAAGTTAATTAAGGGAATGATGGCCCAGGTATGCACCTGGTACTCTATGATGACAGCATACAACCCTCAGTCTAATAGCTTAACTGAATAGATAAATCAAATACTGGTGTATGCCCTGAAATGGAGTGTCACAGATAACCCTGATAAAATGGCCTGAATACTTACCCACTATCCTCTGGGTGTACCAAACTAAAATACATATTACTACTAAGTATATGTCATATAAATTATTGTTTGGAATCAAATTCTAGCCTGATATATTGGCTAAGCAACTCAGCAACCATTTCCCATCCACTTGCCATCTTGAACGGTCTGATACCGAGAAATCTTTACAAAATCATGCCCATCAAATGAAGGCTAACTAGGATACCCACCTCAAAACCCTCCAGGTATTTAAAGTAGGAACCTAGTCCTCCTATATCAATATAAACTTATGACCTCATGCTCCAAGAAAACTCACCCACACTTTAAAGGGCTGTTTAGAGTTACCAAAGTAGCCCCCTATAGAAATTATAACCCTAGAAACCCTTAATGAAGTAGCATACCTGTCAACTGTCAATGGCAACCATTTCAAACTTTACCAGTATAAAAATAAATAGGGGTAGTGTTGAACGGTAAAGATTTACCAATATTCAGTGTAACAATAATTTTGCTGCTCTATAGATATTCATCTTTATCCCGAGTTCTGCAGATTCTCCTAAAATATTTGAGGCTCCGAAATATCCCTAAAAATGGGTATAAAAACCCTTTGTTAGTATCACAATAATATATCAGATGATAGAGTTTAAATTTTTGAATGAGTTTATTTTATCCCAGGTTTAAGGCATATTTTTCCCTGAGCATTTCTATTATAAACACCAGGGTAACTGAAGATAACCGCCGGATCGATGATCCAGTGAACCCTGATATTTACAACCACCTCCAGCCACCCGTCGGGGAATCCAGCAGAATCCACCAGTTCCTCGACATCGGAAACAAATTGCGATTATGATAAAATAATTTATAGGCATGGTTAAACTTTTAGCCCAAATTGAAAGAATATTGGAAGTAGTACAAAATTTTGGGGTTGGAGGTCAGGTTAAATTCGAAACGCATCTCTGGTTGATACTTTCACCCTTGTTTATCATCATCTGGTATCTGAAGTGGATAAAGGTTAGGCTTCGGTTGGATTAGTTAGGTTGAATTATTTCCAGTTGTGCAAAGGATGCCTCGCGTAGCTGAAGGGTTGCTTGCCACCGATCTCGACTCGCTCGCGTTAAGCATCTACGATGATGCTTCTGAGGAGGGTTTGCCAAGAGATGCTGACTCTGCAAAGGTATATTAATCGCTTGGTTTGGTTTATATAATTGGGGTTTTATGATGCGCTTTCGTCGTTAGCATCGTGTTCTTTTTTGAGCCGGTGGTTTGATTGGAGTTGTTAAGAGTTTTAAACCTTGGATGTTTTCAGGTGTTTCCCTAAATTTTGATGCCAAGTTGAAGGCGATCCATTGGGTGCCGCATAAAGGATTAATTTTCGATCTTGAAATGCTTTTTGGTTGTCCGGTTTATCCTTTGTTGTCTTTGCGTTAATTTTATCGGTGTCGAGCTTAAAGGTTTGGATACTTTTTCTTTGGCTTGGTAAATATAGCGCATGTTAAGCCGTTTTCGTGTAAATCCTTTTTAAGCAACCCGAATCTTACCTACACTTGGCTTCATCCACTAACTTAGCCGCTTTGGCCGGAGTATGGCGGCCGAAGTGTAAAGCCTGGATGTTCCGGTGTAGAACCCCAAGCAACGTTCCACGATGATCTCCTTATAAGATACTGTCGAGGCGGGACCGGTATTGCCTGCCGTGAATTTTCAACCATAATTATGGACTATGTCAACCACCCATCCCCCTGGAGTTGCTCCAGCCACAAGTTGGACCATCCAGAAAGTAGCCCCGAAGTGCAATCCAATTCTGCGGTAACAAGTAAAGCGCAACCGCTGCTTTGGCCACGGTACTGACACGAAACTTTATAGATGGTTTGGCTCCCGGTAGAAACAAAATCTCCCCCCGTGATTCCACGAGCTTCTTTAAACCTTCCAGCCGATCTGGTGGGGCGGGAGGGTACGATACGGGAAAGGATAACCCAAACTCATCGGAAAATTCAGTCAGGGTTTCCAAGCAGCAGAACCTTTTGGATGGAGACTTAGACTCTTCAAGCTGCAGTCACTCGGATGCTTCAGGGAGTCCGAGCCAGCGTATAATAGACGCACCGCCCACATAAAATCTAGTAGTCCGGCGAGCTATACGGGGCATCCTACCCCAAATTTGGGGTACCAGGTTGTCCCGCCTCCATCTAAACCTCAACCTCAACCAGAGTATGGGGTATATGTCTCCGATGCCATGATGAGGCTGTTGAAGTCGACCCTATGTATTAGAGAAACTGAGCCCAAATGTCCAATATATATCTACTCCATCAAACCGCCATATTATTCTGGTCAGGAAAAAAGGCACTACTACAAGATTGGGCGCCCACTCAATATCCGGCACAATAACCGAGAAAAGCTCAAAAAGGTGCCCCATGATGCAAACTTTCCAGTCCCACCAATACCGCGCAAACTTGGCACTTCTGAAGCGCACCTCCCCCACCTGCGGCAAGCTCTTTATGACGCTTCTCCGGTGCGAACTTACCATTAACAACTTCACTGCCTTGTCCCGCGATGAGGTATTCGGTTGTTAAGGGTCCACTAATTTTATAGAATATGTGTCTTATATGTTATGGTTCGCACGATGAGTGGTTTTCTATCTCGGAGGAAGCCGCCTACCAGTTACAAATAGCCCATAAACTACCTGGCAACGATTTGCACTGGGGGTGGCCCTACCTCCACGCTTTGGTGAACAAGCTGATCCTCCTCATTGACTAATCGCAGGTTTACCCTTCGATCGCCGGACCTGCTACCAAATGTAAACACCCTTTATCGGCTCCTGCATACCATATCCAGTCCCCTTTACAATTAGTATTAGAGCTTGGGCTTAAAGCCTTGTTATTCGCTTATAGCTCGCCCAAGCTATTCCCCACCTTTAGCCGTTATTTTAATGTGTTCAAAATAAATTGGATTTCTATGGCAACCTAATTCTATCATTCTGATGTCTTTTTTATTTTAACTGGCTAAGTTTACTTAATCTACCTTCACAATTTCCACTAGTTAGGTGGGATGGGAGAGAACCTTAGAATAGATAGGTCATCAAATTAAGCAGCTACATGGTTTCAGATATTTACCCCACTCAACTCATTTGCAGTGTAGCGTTGGTACGGTAGTTTAATCAAATGCCTTTAATCCAATAAACTTGGTGCTCATTACAGGCCAATCCAATCAAGGCTTTACCTAGCTTAGGCTACAACCATACTAGCGTTTAGGTCCAAGCGGCCCACCTCATTTAATTTTTCTCTAAGAAGTGGTACAACATCCAGATATCAGTTAGGCGGTATCCAAACTGGGCAGCAGCTAGTTTGAAGCTGGAAAGCTAAGTAACCTACCTTGAGCGTTTGACTATAATTTAAATGTTCCGCTCTAGATTGGATCGATCGCTTCTTGGCTTACAGTTGCTATGGCTAGGAGAGCAGCTAGAAAACTAGGGAGCCTTATTAGAGTCAACTTATTTATATATATTATGTACTCTGAGAACGTAGACTTAATATATAAGCTACGTGATCGTTCCACTTTTGGTTTTAGTTTTGCAAAGGCGATATCTGGTTGGAATTTCACCGACCCGTAGCGTGAGCTATATGATGGGCAGGGTGCAATTCGATCTAAATTCAGTAAAGGTTTAAAGCCTTCAGATTGTCGGGTTTGACGTGTGATAATCTCCTACAAGGGTAAACTCTGAGATGGTAACAGACATCAAGTTTTGGGCTTAATACATTCTAAGTTTAATACTTGCAATAGATCAAGACCATCTTATTGCAGACCATGGTTGAAGCCATGACTCAGTTATATAATAAAACCGTCCTATGCATCTGTATATGATACAACTTGGACAATATTTACCAATATAAATACAAGTTCGTCCCACTTGATTATATTTAAAAGCTAAAGCCAAATGTACTTGA
This sequence comes from Massospora cicadina, assembly GCA_022478985.1. Taxonomy (NCBI): domain Eukaryota; kingdom Fungi; phylum Entomophthoromycota; class Entomophthoromycetes; order Entomophthorales; family Entomophthoraceae; genus Massospora; species Massospora cicadina. Next base: position 70,831 of record JAKSZP010011910.1, read on the forward strand.
TACTAACCTTTCAAGGTTTTAAAACCTATAATAAAGTCGCTAGTTTATAAACTACTCCTGTGTTTAACAAAGTGAACTTTCCGGTGCATACATAAGCTTAAATAAAGTTTATACATTTTAGAAATTTAAATAGCTGCAAGGAACCTAGTTGAGCTTATAACAAATTTCAAAGTTGGCCTTAGGCTAAAGCAACTGGCTGGGAGAGATAAACCTCTTTTATTTCACTTAAGTTGTCCATCTGCTTAGCCAACAAACTTATACGGCCAAGTTTATACTCGCCATCACAGTTTGGTATGTTTAACTCATTATCATACCCTTTGGTATAAGTTTTATAACCTTTTGTGCTATATCATGCATTCTAAAATAACCTATGGAACATGTATAGCTTTTTAGACCTTCTGTAGAATCTGTATATTCTATTTTAGCTGTGATACTGGTTTATATTAAGATATATCCTTTCTGCAAACAGTAAGCCTTTTAGGGCTTAGCCCTTGATTGGTAACGCACTTAAGAAAAGGCTAAAAACGAGGGCTTTGTCTTTTTTTAGTACTAGATGGTTACGAGGGCTTTGTCTTATTGTAGAAAATTAACGTTGTATAGCTGATCATGTAAGCAATAAGACCTCACTTAGAACCCTATTTTCAAACCCTACTACAACTAGCTAGTTTTGATAAAGTAAAAGGCATATGGGGTTATGGTTTTATTAGATAGATAACTATAATGCCATAAGGAAAGTGAAGGGCGATTGGATACCTATACCATTAGTTGGGACATTGACTAGACCTCTTGTAAATCCCAATATATCATAAAACCACTTTGTATACAGTTAATTTGAAATTTAAGGCACTTTATTCTTATTTAGGACTCATAGTGGCAAAGATACAGTTGTAATTGGCACTTAGGTTTAACTTACAACTGCACAGGTCAGCCCCTTTCCAACAAAACAAAGGGAACTGTATCAAGATATTGATCCTAAAAAAAGAAGATAAGCAATTTACTGTTCAAAATTTTTATTTAAGAGCTTCAAAAAGCTAGGTCAAAGAAATTTCCTTCAATTTACCACCTTCATTATATAAAACTAAACTTTAGTTGTCATTCAGTGCGTGATTATTATAGAAAATGGTAAGACCTATTGGCCTAGTATGTCAGGGATAAAACCCCAAATGATTAATTTTATGCTAACTTGGGGCAAGGGAAAAAATATAATAATAAAAAGGGATTTAATTTTATGATACCATAAAACCCCATAAATTGATAGTGATTTAAGGGATACTGCCAGTGGGTTGGGAAGGAATTGAACTTTGGTAGATAATCTTGGCATGGCCCAGGCCAATAGATAGTAATTTAATCCCATCAATTGATAGTTGTATAATAAGACTTAGGCGTGAGGCAAGATAATCAGCCTTAATCTAATGGAGGATTGACATCAGCATTGGGGCAATCTATTGTACTTAAAATAACAGATAAACAATAGCGTCAAGTCCCAAGGGATCAAATTTTTTATCTAAAATACATAGTAAAATAAATAATATAAAGTAAAAAAGGTTATCAGACCTACCACAATATTCTCATTACTTGACCAAGCACTCAGGAACACAACTAAGTGGAGGTAGATAGTTTCTGAGACAATGAGACCATTAGGCCAAGCGACACAGATATAAGCATTTATCTGATGCTTTGGGATGAGCACCAGGTAAGATTAGGTATTTTCCAAAGACACTCTAATTTTTCCCTGGTGAGGATAGATAGCACCTGAGGCAACACCAGGGTCTCTTTTATATTGGCATATTGGTGGAAGGATTTTACCATGCAAACCTTCCATAATCTTTAAAGTGATATCCGGTCTGACAAGGGCATGTTAGCCTGGTTTATTAGTCCTTTTGGCCAGCGTGGAGTAGAAATCTGTTAGACTTCAAAATACGCTGAGGTAAATTTAAGGTATGTTGGCAACCTTTACAATATCTAATGGGAATAAATACCTTATCAGACTCAACATTCACAATTAAGAAAGGTTGAGATGTGGGCCCACACTGGGAAGTAGATTTAACCTCCATCACTTCTAGCAGTGAGGGCACAGTATACATGCCAGAGCTTAGTATAGATACTGGCCTGATGAAAAATCTAATGTATCAGCCAAAATCCAATTTGGTGGTATAACCTCATATTATATCCTCATCCAAAATCAGCAAAGCAACCTCAGTGAGATCAAACAAACGCTTGGCAACTGCACACCAGGCTATGTTCATCATTGGGTGATTCTTTAGCATGATATAATGGAACCTGGTGTCCAACTATATCCAAGGTATCATTATTGAAGTTGGATTTAAGCCCATATTTTATTATGAAAGAAGTACTAAAAGTAACCTAAAAATTGTCATGAGGTAAAACAATGGCTAGAGAAGACAACACTTTATCACCAAATCTCGTAGGAAGGAGTTATATGCTCCTAGTGAGGTAGCAGTATCAGTTCCCATGATGCTATACTTTTTAAATGGGCAGGACTGGGTACAGTATCAAGTTTCTTCATCAATGTAGAGGAAACTATATTGATGGGTACCCCGCTATTCCACAACTTCCTTAACTGGCACATTGTACATGCCAATATCAAAATAAGTACACCCAGCATGATTTTCAGTGCCAGTGAGCATGTGAATGCAAGGGTTTCTGCTTGGTTTAGATAAGAAGATAAATCACTTTTTGCTAGGGAGCTCAGAGGCATGGCAAACCTGTCTGCCATAATTTTCTCAGGCGTTATACTGCCAAGGCAGCATTCCAGTTGGTTTAGGTTATCTATTGGAATTTTAAAACTTTCAGCAGAAGTGGTTAGACAAACACAAGTCCAATGTATGGAAAATAGTGTTTCAGAGGTAAATGATGAAAAAATTGGCCAAAAGACCCTGGTCGATTCCCACTAAAAACCCTCAAATTGGGGTACCACTTTTAGAAAATCAGGCAAGCAAAATAATTTGGGTGATTAGATTGCACAAATTGTCGGCCAAATTTGTAAAGTTCATTGGAAGCGCCTCCCCAGGGCACTTCCGCTTTAGTACGGCTTACACAACAGAGGCCAGCCCCTATTATAGGGTCAGAGGGGGTCTATCAGGGCAAAGCCTGACATGAAAGATATCCCTGATACATCAGTTCTTATTGATAGAATATATGATATATGTAATCGGCTAAACAATCAAAGATGATAGCAACGTCACATAGCAGATGAATAACGAGTCAGACGAGTCAATTCAAGCTTATTGAATTTGAATCAAACATTGGAACACCTGGGGCCAGGTCTTAGTAGTCTAACTAGGCAGTTGACTACTAGTCTAAGCTTTGGTTATCTAAGACAGAAAGAGCCTAAAGAATCTAAAGCTAAATAAGAATCAAGTAAGCCCTAAAGGTAGTTAATTAGTCTGAAAAGTGAATATAAGCTGAATATTTCTAAAATCATTCCTTGAAGTCAATAAAGTTAGGATGCTTCTAAATACTTACTTGATTTACTTGCTTTTGATCCTTAGTAAAGTACAAGGATCTTTATTATCAAGCATAATAAATTAAATAACTCTGAAAATCCAAATATTTCCTCTAACTCAATTTCACAATTACCCACTGTCACTGGTATCTTGGCCCTAATAGGGATTGGTCTAGCTGAAGCTCTAAACCTATATCAGGGCCCAACAGACCTTTATTAACAGCCTTTATATTTTTTATCTGCATACTTACCTTGTTATACTGGACTCTTAGCTCAGGCATGGCAAGTCCACGAGTTGCTATGCCAGACTGGGTTAAAGATATTCCAGTCCCTGACAGGGTCCAACCAAGTGCAAAATTTTTCCTGCCCACTAATTGAATGAAATTTATCAAAACCTTACTGCATGGACTTATTTTACCTGCCCTCCATTGGTCATCTTGTCAAAGTGAAGTGAAGCTTCTGAGCTCTGATTAGTTGAAAATTAATAATCCCTAATTAAGATGTTACTAAGTCATCCAAACTTTGAGCCTCGACACTTTACTAAGTATCAACTTAACAGGAGGGTTCATTTTTTATACCCCCGTGACACCTATTAAAGCCATTAAAAACAAAAATTTTATAGTTTTTAAGTCTTAATCATTTTTATTTTTATCAAGTAGTTTCATATCCTATTTATTTGATTTAGGCCTACAATGCACCAGTGAGCTTAAAGAAACCCTAAAATCCAACAAGTGGTGTTTACTACAGAGGCCCTGTACACCACCAAAATCCTGTTTGAAAATGAAAACCATTCTGAAACCAAGGTTAGCAGTTTTAGAAAATTAACTAGACAGTGTTTTTTCTCACCTAGTAAGGCTTGAGCATCACTTATTGCAAGGCCCTTATGGGGCCTCCCCTGGTATTCATAAACCCTTTATTTTAGGGACAAGTTTACCCCAGGTGAGGGATGTGTTACTTCTTTCCTCTTTATGTATGAAATTGCTAAGGAAGGGGCAACGGACCATCTTAAAATCAAGTAACTCCTTCCCTGCTTGAGTTGTGGTACTCAAGAGATAATAGTTTTGCATATGGCCACCATCAACACCTGGGCGGAGGTGAAGCAAGCACTCACTGAGGAATTTGGCTCCCTATAAAGTTTGAACAGGAAAAACAGGCCTTTATGTGCCTTAGCCTGCAACAAGGCGAATCCATCGCTTCCTTTGCTAAACGCTTTTACACTAAAGCTCAACCCTTATTGCTTGCTAAGATGCTATCCCTTGACGATGCTATTACAGCTACCTTGGCTGGCTTAGCGTCCAACCCTCCTTGGCAATGTATCTCTCTTCTGTAAAGCGCTCATTTAAGAGTGTGCGCAATATCAAGGAAGCATTGCTAGAGGATGCTGAGATATATGAACTTGACTCTATGAAAGGGTCTCTGAGCCAAACATCTACACCAACTAATTTAGCCTCCACTATGGTTGTTTCCCTATGGAAACCTGCTCCTGCGGAGTTGCCAGCACAAACTGCTTCATTTTTCCATAACAATAAGCAGATGTTAATGGCTGTGATGGGGCAGTGCTCCACTTCATCTTCAGCTCAAAAGCTCAGTTGGTGAAAGCATTGTCCCTTTGCCTTGCCCAGCATTTTTCTTCAGAACGGCCTTCCCAAGTGGTTTTTAAAGCCTGCTCTTCAGCCTAAACCCCTTTCTTGGGTGCTAATCGCCCGTACTAATAATGGGTTAAATGACCTGGACACAAAAGCTAAACTACCTGTTTCACCAAAGCTCACCACCACTGATTGACCCAAAGATGAGGTAATTAAAGCATCTACAGCCATGAAGCTACCTACCTAAACCTCTTATCCAGCTAACTCTAGTCTGAAACCTGTCTCCATGAGGAAGCACAAACTCCCTACTTTGCAGGCCAAAATTTGAGTCATGTCAATTCCAACGCCTCCCCCGAAAAGTAAGTAAGGGAAGCCCTGAACCTACCTCACCCTCTATGACTCCCTAACATACATTGATAACCCCTCTGATAATAAATCTGAAGTGGGTGGTGAAGATGTTGGTCATTATGTTCTAGGAGCCCCAACGTGAAGTGGAGGTACCCAACTGATTAAATCTAGAGATAGTGGATTGAGCTAAGATTCTTTGCCAAACTTATCTCTGGCAAGTGTTGAGGGGCCTGGAGGTTATTAATACCGCTAGTGACGCTGACCAGATCGTCGCCTCATTTATATGATCTACCCAGTGTGGTCATACCCTGCAGTCAATTCAAGAATAATACCATGAAACTGCTAAGAAACTTGCCTCTACTCTCCGTATAAAGGAGGTCCTCGCTCTTCCCCCCAACTTGGGTGGAACTTTAACTAAAGTGTAGGTTGTTGTTAATGGAGTGCGGGTTAGGGCTATCCTGACACTGGGACCCTGTGAACATTGTGTCCTCCAAACTTATGAAAAAAATTAAGTTGGCCCCTAACCTTGACTATATGCAAGAGTTTGGGACTGCAGGCCCAAACAACACCTGCGCCATTGGGGCAAACTCTTCTCTGCACGTCCGTTTTAGGAAAGCTCATTTTGTCAGCTTCAGTGGTGGCCCTAACTAAAAATACCTATGATCTGCTCATTGGTACCCAGTTCATGCTCGAGTATGAAGGGATTATCAACATGAAGCAGGGTTATCTCTCCCTGATTAACTACCAGGTTCCCCAGATTTTGACCAATGAGGAGCTTAATAAAAAGGATTATGTTAGTGCAGTTGAATATCCCTCTTCCACTCTATCCCTAAATTATACCACAGCATGACGACATACCAAACTGTTGCCTCAATCAGTGGATGCCCTAGAAGATATCCCTTTCTACGCTTCTGAAGAAGTGGTTATCAAGGCTGAGTGAACAACGGGTAATTGACATGAAGTTTACCTTACAAATCCCACACAACTGCCTTCTGAACCTAATTAGCATTGATGTGAAAAGTCCTTTGGAGCCCCAAGATTTGTCAGGTGCGTTAGACCTGCCTATTAACGACCCATAAACCTTCTGTTAGGTAATATCACCAAGAAGTATATGGTAGTAAAAAGCATCAGGAGATTATAATGATTGAAAACGTCCCAGCTTTCAACTGCCATCTTGTTTTAGGATTGGTGGATCTTAATTGGCACCGAAAGATTACTGATTTGAGGTTCCTTCAAAGTAAGAGTTTCGACTCCACATACTCACTGATATAACCTCATATTTAGGGAAATTTGAAAACACAAAAAGACAACACAGGTAAGTGAGAACTTCAGCCCCAAAGTTAGCCTTGTTTAGTCATTAGTGAAAATAAACATGCTGACAAATTCAATCCTGATGACATAGGGCACCGCAAATGAAATAAGAAAAAAACCAGAGTATTTGGCAGAACATTTCGCCGCCAAATCTCAATTTTTGTTAAGGATACAAAACTAGGTTCGCCACAGGTTACCAGGTAAGACAAGGAAAGAGCAGCCCTGAGGCCACCAGAGAGACCAATGCGAGGTTGGGAAATGAAGAAGAGAATTCTGAACTGAGTTCAGAATCTTGTGGGCCCAACCTTTTAAGGTCGCCCTTCTGTGGAGCCCCTCCAAACTTTTCTTTGCGCCCCTAGGTGCATAAAGAATAGCTTGGGAGGGGCATAGCCCAGTGCTGAGTCTGCATGAACCATAAAACCCCAAAATAGCAATTTGACTCGAGATTCAGGAATCCAAATCTTGAGTCAAAATGTAACGATCAGTTCAACCCAACTGTTACAGAGATCAGAAGAGGCATGCTGATCCCCTTGAGGAAATAAATCAAGTACACTGTATTGGATCTATGGCAGATATGGGTTTACCTGCTGACCATTTAATATTTATCCTACTTTCTGTTCATATCTCCAACGAAAAAACTCCAGCTGAGCTGGTAAACTTCACACCCTGGTTGAGGCCTACAGTGATATTTTCTCTAAATACAACACTGAATATGGTCACATGAAGGGTTGGACTCATACCATTGACGTTGGTGATTCTCAGCTAACCGCTCCAAACCCTTCTGCAAATCAAAAGTTGAGAGCTACAGATGCAGACGGAGCTTAAACAGCTTCTGGATGTTGGGTTGTTAGTGCCTTACCAGAGCCCTTGGTCATCCACACTTCTATTGATAAAGAAGAAAAATGGAGGTCATTGGGTAGTGATGGACTACCATAAGCTGAAAAACCTCACTAAGAAAGACAGATACCCTATCCCCCACATTGATGATGTTCTGGCCCAACTCTCTGGTTCTAAATTCTTCTCTGCTATGGACTTGGCTAGCGGGTATTGGCGGATGGACCTTTCATCACAGGATCAGGAGAAGTGTGCCCTTATCTGCAGCAAAGGTTTGTTCCAACCCACATGGCTACCTCAGGGGTTGTGTAATGCACCTGCTACTTTTTAGAGGGTGAAGGATCACATTCTCCAGGATCTTAAGCTAAGATGTGTTATTGTCTACTCAATGACATCACAGTCTTCTCTAGGACATTCAACGAGCATCCTACCCATTTAAAGGAGGTGTTTTAATGCTTGTGAGCATCCAACATAAAGTTGAAGCCCTCTAAATGTAAGTTTTACCAAAAGAAGTTTGACTTCCTCAGGCATTCTATCTCAAATGATGGGATAAAACCTCTAAAGAATAAAGTTGAAGCAATATACAAGATTCTTCGCCCAAAATCCTTCATGACATTCAGGTATTCTTGGGCATGCTGGGATCTACCATCAATTCATCCCAAAATTCGCCCAGCTCAGTGATCCTCTCGTACATCTCTTGGCTAAAAACACTCTATTCTATTGGGGTGCGAAACAAAAAAGCCACGTTTGAGACCCTGAAGGAGTTGCTGCAACAAAGGCCCATCTTCCGTCACCCTGAGTATGGCAAACACTTCATGTTGTTCATGGATGCCTCTGACTATGCCGATGGAGCTATCTTAGCTCAGTTGGATGAAAAGGGGTTGATCATCCTGTATACTACTTCAGCAAAATGCTTTCAAAAGCTGAGCGCAACTACAGCGTCACTGAAAAGGAGTGCCTGGCTGTCCTGCTTGCTGTCAAATACTAACGCCATTTCCTATATGGGACATCCTTCAAAGTAATTACTGACCACGTCTTATTGAAGTGGTTACAGAATATGAAAGATCCTACTGGGCGGTTGGCTCGCTGGGCTCTTAAACTCTAACACTATGATATGACTATTGAGCATCAAGCTGGGACACGCCATATGAACGTTAATGGGTTGACGCGGCTGCTTGTCCTTCACCTTTATAATAGTGAATCTGAAAGGTTGCATGACCTCCTAATGACCACTGATGCGTGGGCTGATGAAGATGAACCAGTACAGAAGATGCTAGAACGGCACTCCCACAACACAAAGGTGGAGAGTGGGATGTTGTATAAGAAAGTAGGAGTATATTGGTTGCCCTATCTACAGCCGTCAGAGCGAGTACAAGTCATATTAGAGTCTCACACTATCATGGGGCATGGCGGAGTACGCAAAACTTATGAGTGGGTAAAAGAGCAGTACTACTGGGAAGGCATAATGGAAACCATAACTGAAGCCTTGGATGCCTGTTTTCCCTGTAAAAAACAATCCAGTTATAAGATACAATATCAATGTCAACCCACAACGACTCAACAACCTTTCCACACCATAAGTTTGGATGTGGTAGGTCCTCTACCTCAGACTACTGGTGGTAATCGTTACATCTTGGTCGTCATTGATCATTTCACCAAATGGATTAAAGCTGTTACTCTCCCCGCTCAGACTGCTAAGTCCACTGCCACCGTCCTACATCAATATATCTTTACATGGCATGGTTGCCCCAGGTCCTCCTTTGTGATAATGGAAAAATTTTACCTCCCAAGTGGTAAAACTCCTCGCCACCTCCATGGGAGCACAACTCTTCTCAGTCCTCTATAATCCATCTACCAATGGTGCCATAGAAACAGAAAATGGAACCTTGGTCTCTATACTTTGGAAAATGATCAACTCTGACCCTCTCCACTGGGATCTTTACTTTCCCAGTGCCTCATGGCTTACTGTACTAGCTACCATTGCATCCTTAAGATGTCTCCTTTCCGTGTGTTATATGGGTGAGAACCTGGGGTGCTGATTTAAAAGCCAAAAATATTTTCTCTGCTCAGACAGACCCAGATTAAGCCACGAAGAAGTTGGCGTAGCACATCATCCAGTTACAGTCTGAGACAATGACTAATTTAGCAAAAACTGTTATAAAGAAGGTCAAGCAGCCAACGAGCTCCAGACACCACTTAACTCTTTCCATATGGCAGACTTGGTACACTACTACCATAACTAAATCATGCCTAGAAAGGAAAAGCTTGGATCTAACTGGGAAGGCCCATTTGTAGTTCATATAGAGAGAGAGAGAGAGAGAGAGAGAGAGAGAGAGAGAGAGAGAGAGAGAGAGAGAGAGAGAGAGAGAGAGAGAGAGAGAGAGAGAGAGAGAGAGAGAGAGAGAGAGAGAGAGAGAGAGAGAGAGAGAGAGAGAGAGAGAGAGAGAGAGAGAGAGAGAGAAGTGAGGGTATGAGTATTTCATTAAATCCCTTGCTTCTGGTCTTACTATTAACTGAGTTCAAGAACAGTTCTTGCGATCTTATTCACCCCCTACCAATCTTTAAGGGGTAATGTTGGACAATTACAAGTCTGATGTATATGCAAGAGTGATTAGGAGGTAAGTTATGGAAAAATCGGCCAAAAGACCCTTGTTAATTCCCAGTGGAATTCCTTTAATTAGGGTAACACTTTTAATAAAAATCAGGCAAGCAAAATGATTTTTGGCGATTAGATTGCACAATTTGTAAGCCAAATTTGGAAAGTTAATCAGAAGCGCCTCTTCAGGCCACTTCCACTTTAGTAAAGCCTACACCGTGGAGGATGGCCCCTTTTATAAGGTTGGTGGGAATCCAACCCAAGTGCAAACTTCTCCAGCCCACTGATTGGGTAAAATTCATCAAAAATTTACCGCATGAACTTATTTTACCTGCCCTTCATTGGCCATCTTGTCAAAGAGAAGTGGAGCTTCTGAGATCCAATTTGTTGAAAATCAATATTCCCTAATTCAGATGTTACTAAGCCATCTGAACTTTGAGCCTCACCACTTTAAATACTAAGTATCAACTTATCAAGAGGGTTTGTTTCTTATCCCCCGGGATACCTGTTAAAACCATTAAAAACACAACTTTATAGTTTTTAAGGTTTATTCATCTTTATTTTTATCAAGTGATTTCATACCCTATTTGTTGGATTTTAGGCCTACAACGTACCAGCGAGCTTAAAAAACCTAAAATCCAATAGAAGTAGAATATCCCCTTTCTACTTCACAAGAGATTTTCCCACCTCATTGTCCATAGTTGCGGTCAAATGATAAATCCAAGTTTCTTATTAGAAGGCTTGGTATTAGGGGCGCCAAAAGTAAGAGTATACCAGTTGGGGTAATTTTTCATCTTAGTGATGGTAGTATTGGAATTCAACATGGACACCATGGCTGATATAATTTCTTATGGGGCTCTTAGGCGTAAAGGAAAGCAATCTGAGAACCTTAGTGTCTCAGAACATTAGCCCCATATAAGACTTCAGCCTCACAGTAAGAATGATCAGTGAAGGTGTAAACCTTTGGTATGTTTACTGCACAAGTTGGCCGTTGAGTAAAACTACAAAGACTAGTTGTATGGTGACAACTAGTAGGTTGAGTCTTTAAAATAAGTGGCAACGAATCCACTCTGGTAATAGAAATTGAGAAAAACAACTAGGGACTTATTTTCCCTTCAATCTTCAATTTAGAATTAAAATATAAAACTATATTGCAGTTGAATTATGTTTTTTATTAGAAAATGTTAGGAGTTTTTATAGGAAAAAGGCGGACAACTTTTCAGAAAATTCTCTGAAAATCAACTAATTAGTCCCCCAAAACTTCTAACCCTTGGGATTAACTTCCAATGGTAGTGAATGTCTTCATCTTAATTAATCCCCAGCAGTGTAACCGTTTATGGATTGGCAACTATCTCCATGTGAAAGGAACCGTACACAGATGGTTTGGGGGCCATGTAACCTGATTATGATTACTAGCTACTGCCAAAAAAAGCGTTAAAATGCTTCAGTAGCTTTGTTAAAACGACCCTAATTGTTCAGCACCTCTGCTGTAACAATTTATTATAGCAATCTGACTATTGGCAATTATGTCCTCATCAAATTACTAAATAACATTGTTGGGCGTGATGTCTGATGAAATATCAATCAAACCAATTGTCAGATTATGTCCTTTAATGAATTTCAACTACTAATTTAGTTGGGGATGATCCCCAATGAAATAATAATCAGATCTCATCATTGGATTAGGTCTTTTGATTAATTACAACTAATAATTCATTCAGGCGTGATGGCCAATAAGATATTAATCAAAACAATCATTAAATTATATCTTTTAATGAATTTCAACTACTAATTTAGTCAGGGATGATCCTGACGAAGTAGTAATCAGATCTCATCATTGGATTAGGTCTTTGATTAATTATGACTAATAATTCAGTCAAGCGTGATGCCCAACGAAATGTTAACCAAAATCAACCGGCATATTATATCCTTTGATTATTTATGATTAATAATTTAGTTGGCAACCATTGCCTTATAATCAGTTGCTTCTAACAACCATCAATTTTTAATTGGCAAGCGAGATGGATAATGTGGTCAACCAAATTTTCAACACATCCCCCCACTTGACCAGATTACCCAGTGAGATAGTTTTTTAGAAGCACTTGCTTCTTCTCAAGACTTAACTAATAAGCCTAGTTCAGAGGTCCATCTGCCAGACTTAACTATCCATAAGTTCAGAGGTCCCCTTCTCACTGCCGCCTCTGTTGAGTACAGTCATATGGCCTCATGCCATACCAGGACTATTTGCCTCAACACCAGCCATAGCCTGGAAAACCTATACTCCCCCAGGTTGGGCTCTCCATTTGTGATCAGAGAAAATCTTCTTCATTTTTAGGGACAATATACTTTAGCGCCTTGGGACTAATTCCAATGGACCCAGTTGCAACCCAAGCTGGCCCTGCTGACAATAATAGGGAACAATGCCTGATAGTTTTGAGTATGAGTAATTACATTTACATCGTTCTTCTTTTTTATATATATTTCTTATTATTATTGAATTATTTTACTTTTTTATAGTTTTTTACTTTTCTTTTTTTATTCTTTTTAGTGCCAATTTTTAAATACTTGCTATGAACTCAGTTAGCTATATGACCATTGAGGATATTTTTGATTGTATAGGCATCCATTGCTGATTTGGAAATTACTTTGAATGGACCTATCCATAAGGCATTCAGCTTATTTCGTCGGCTGAATCTATGCATATTACAATAGGATACTTTATCCCCAATTTCAAATCTTTTTATGGGTGGTCAACTTTTGTCATCATACGTTTTAGCCTGGATCCTTTTCCAAAGGGTTTCAGCAAATGCTTGGGATTGTAAATCAATCATAATATTGGCTAATTGATCTAAATATTGATCTGGACTCATCCTAAAAGTTAATTCCAATGCCAAGTATAGAATTGGTGGTAAGGCGGCTTTTCTTCCATATAGCAATTCGAAGAGTGTTTTCCCAGTTGAGAATTGATAGCTGACATTATAGGCAAATGTCACCAAACTTAAGTATGAAGCCCAAGTAAAGCTTTTCCTGCAATAAACTTTTGTAACGTTGCGGCTAAGGTAGCGTTCACTCTCTCAATTATTCCATTTGTCTCTGGCCAATATGAGACTGATACAACCCCCTTGATTCCCATCAATTTGTTCAATTGGGGTATGACAAATGAGGTAAAATTTGTTCCATTATCATTCATGATCACTTGAGGGTAGCCATGCCAATATATCACTTGATCCAGAATAAATTTGACATTATTCATTGCATCAACCCATACCATAGCCTTGGTTTCAATCCATCATGTCAGGTGATCAATTGCAACTATTATATATTACATTCCTCCAGTGCTTGTACTTAGAGGTCCCATGACATCAATTGATACTGTATGCCAGGTGAATCCTGGTCGCACTAATGATATCCAGCCACATTTTGTGTGGCTTATGGAGCTGACACTCTGTACAACAGGAAAGGAAATCCTCTGTATCATACTTTAACGATTCTCAATAGTAATATTGGCGTTTATGCTCTAGAGTTTTCTTGAGGCCACCATGGCCAACAAATTTGTGAGAATTGTGAATTATCTCCATTAGTTCGGATGGTTTTGGGAACAAAAGCCTTTTATCATTCACTATTTTGAATAGCTGTCCGTTCTTTTGTTCTGTTCCATCCATGGCTTTTTGTAACGCCGTTTGAACTTCTGGTGGCTCGTCCTCCAACTCTCCTTTAACCATTCATTCAAATAGGTCATCAGCACAATCTTGTACTGCAAGAATTGCCGGTAGTCAGGATAATCCATTGGCATTTTGGTTTTTATCCCCAGCACAATGTTCAATTTCATAGTCAAATGCTTGCAATTTCAAGGCCCATTGTGCTAATCTTCCCTCAGGTTCTTTTAAGTTATGCAACCAATGGAGAGATGCATGATTGGTTACAACCTTGAAATGTGTCCCATGAAAATAAACACAAAATTCCTTGCAAGCATAGATAACTGCAAGACATTCAAGCTCGGTGACTGTATAATTCCTTTCAGCCTTGGTTAAGGTATGGCTGACATATGTCACTGGGTGTTCTTCACCTTGTTTATCCACTTGACAAAGTACAGCACCTATCGCCATGAGCGATGCATCTGATTGTATATTAAACAGTTGGTCAAAATTTGGATATTTGAGTATTGGGCTGGTCATCAAGTATCACCATAATTTGTCAAGTGCTCCTTGGGCCATTTCATTCCATTTGAACCCTTTTTTTGGATCCTTAAGCAGATGGAATAATGGATCCGCTATTTTTTGCAAAGTCCTCAATAAAATGGCATTAATAACTGACCATTCCTAAAAAGACTTGTATATCACAAACACTTTTGGCAATGACATCCGCTCAATAGCATCAATTTTTTCTGAGGTTGTAATCCATCCGCTTTTATAACGAAGCCCAAATTTTCTAGCTGCTCCTTAAAGAAGTGACACTTTCAGGGCTTGATTTTAAGATTGGCAGCAGTTAGTTTATTGAACACTTCCTCTAAGTGTTATAAGTGCTCAGTGAATGTTCGACTAATACATTGATATCATCGAGATAGACTAGAACACAGGACAATTTGAGGTCACATAAGATGGTATCCATAGCCCGTTAAAAAGTTGCAGGGGCATTATATAAGCCTTGGGGCATCCGCATAGGTTGGTAAAGCCCTTGTGCTGTTATTATGGCACACTTCTCCTGGTCCTCAGATGACATATCAATCTGCCAATACCCTAAGATGAGGTCCATCGCCAAAAAGAATTCAGTCCCGCCTAACTGATCCAATGCATCGTCAATTCGTGGCAAGGGATAAGAGTCTTTTTTTGTGATTTTATTAAGATGGTGATAGTCAATTACAACCTGATTTGACCCATCCTTTTTTTGATGATAATATTGGACTAGCCTATGGGCTGGATGAAGGCACAAGCAATATGTGCTCCAACAACTTTTCTATTTCTTCAGCAACTACCGCCTCAGCTGCTCAGGACCTTCGAATAGGTCTCATTCTAATTGGGGCAGCTTCCCCAGTGTCAATTTGATGGAGTATGTTTTCTGCACACCAAAGATCGTGGTCATTTTAGGCAAAAATAGTTTGATATCGTTTGAATAAAGCCGATACTTCAGTTTGTGGATCTTTGGTTAATCCTGATAATTGTTCCTGAGAGATTAATATATGAATGCATCCAGCAAAATCAGGTAATCCAATTTAAATCCCCAAATTTGTGGAAGGAATGGAGCTCTGTTATAGGGATTTACTGGGCGAATGCAACTACTTGATTTCACTTGATTATCATTGGAATTTTTTCCCGGATTGGCTAATAGAATATGAATTTCTCCATTACCAGGAATTAAGATCCCTGGAGCTACCCAAGATTCAATTCTTGATCTTCGCCAGGGAGCCTCAATTTCTATATATATTGCTCAGGAATTTTCAGAGTCAGTCCAGTATTGACCACTGTCTGCATCCCAGGTGGTAGGATTAATTCTCTTTTTACTTGGATTGGGATCCCTCAGTTTTAATTCACACGTTTTGGTAGAGGGTGGACTTTCTTCCCAACTAGTTTATAACCAACGGGAAGGATGCCATCCCTATATATCACGTTTATAAAGTTATTTCTCCAAGTGAGGGAGCATCCCCCTTCTGATGATAGATCAATGGTAGCGTCTGGCCCAAGATTGTCATAGTATTCGTCTCAAAGTCACACTTTACTCCATACATCCGCATGAATTCAGTGCCAATGAGAATATCATAATTTTGATTAGGTAGAACAATTGCTGGCTCAGACACAACTAGAGATCCAATACGAAGAGGTAAGGCACTATAAGCCCCACAGGAGGTAGTAGGATTGGGCCCAGCAGTACCATACTGCTTTTGATGTGCTATATCTGGCAAAATCTTTAGACGTTTTACCAATTTGGTGGACACAATATTGATTGGTGCACCACTATCAATAATAGCCCTTACTTCTACTCGGTTAACCAAAATGTCAGCATAAGTACACTCAGAATAGTGGGAAATGTTGTTTTTTGAATGTATAGCAGCATTGGTTGCCAAATCCAGAGTGTGAATAATTTGGGCTGATATATCAGGAAGTGAATCCTTTATGGTAGTGATAGGAATTGAAACGTTAATGTATTTCAAATTTGTCTTTAGCAATTCATCTTGTTTGTCAGCGTTTCAGGTCTTTTCCAAAAGTTGATGAGCATAAGGTTGGGCAACTTCTGATATAATTTCAGGACTGATTGCATTTGCTTTTGATCGAGTTATAGTATGGATATTTGGACCTGTTCTCCGCTCAGAAGAATCATGAACAGGTTCATCCACAAATAGGTCGGAGGTATCAATTTCATCAAACTTGTCTGGGGGAACTGGGCAATTTGCAGATCTAGATCGTTCCTCATCTAGACTACAGGGCCTTTTCCCGACTCCTCATAGGTATTGTCTTCCTGAACAACATTTACCTGAATTTTTAGTTTCTTAGTCCAGCACTGGGAAGCATAGTGTCCAGTATTTCCACATCTGTTACAAGTAATGCGTGGGGCATTACTAAACCATTTTGGACTGTCAAGGTTTTTCCCCATTTGATTGGGGAAATCCTTTTTGGGCTTGGGATTTTTTTGCCAAATTTGTATTAAAAGACTGTTGTTGTTTTACACTTCGATTTGGTGCATCAAAGTGGAAGCCAATTCTTTCAGGTGCTCCACCATTTGAGAAGTAGTGCTACTACTTTTGAAGGTTGATGACATGATTCAGTGTAAATACCAATAGGGTTGGAGTGCTGGCTTCATAGAAATGTAAGCATCAAAATCGCTCAGGTTATCAGCTCCTGTCAGAAATTTGTGCTTCTTCATAAAAGCGGTCAGCAAATTCTCCTAAGGTTTTATCTTTTTGGAATTGTATTCCCATGAACTCCTGCTTTCAGTTAGCCATTCATTCAGGGCTCCCAAATTTCTTCATTATTGCATTTTTTGCCTCATTTAAGGACCAATTATCCCCTCGCAAATGGGGTAATACCAAGTTTAGATAAGTGGTGTCTAAACAATTGATAACAGTAACAGCTTTTTGGCGATCACTGCAACTGAACATGGTCATTTTGAACAATCTGAAGAAAGCCAGGGCATTATCCTGATGAAAGGTGGCAATTTTGGGGTGGGCCAAAATTCCTCAGTTTCCACATGCTCAGTTGTAGGACGAGTAGTGCGGCTAGCCATTCTAGCACCAGTTGGTGTGTTGAGGGTCATCGCTGAGATGGCGGCATAGGCACTTGGTATATTTCAAGTAGGCTGAATGCTCCCTATACTACTTTCATCTTCATATAGGTCCTGATCCCCAATCTCCGTTTCCACATGAATACAAGATAAACTTATGTTTTTCCCATTCTTGTACTTGTTTCTGGAGCTGACTATGTTTTTCCCATAATAAACAATTTTTTCCAGCCTTGGCTTGAAGTGCTATTTTGAGCAGGAGTAGCTCCTTCTACACTTTATAATATTGTTGCTTTAACTCAGATGTGTTTCTGAATAATTCATTATTAACTTCTGTGATAAGGTTGAAATCTTCTTCCACCTTGAAAACACGATTCTCCAATTTGGGATAAATCAGCCTGAGCTGCTGACATTAAAGTGGTCTGATTCACACTCTCCAGCTCAGTCCAAAATTGCTGAATCTCTCCCTGCACTGAAGACATGGTGGTACTTCTTGACAAGACTCAACTACGCCCCTGTAGTGAGAACCAAGTGTAAACTTTTAGGTATGTTTACTGCACAGGTTGGCCGTTGAGTAAAACTACAAAGACTAGTTGTATGGTGACAACTAGTAGGTTGAGTCTTTAAAATAAGTGGCAACGAATCCACTATGGTAATAGTAATTGAGAAAAACAACTAGGGACTTATTTTCCCTTCAATCTTCAATTTAGAAGTAAAATATAAAACTACATTGCAGTTGAATTATGTTTTTTATTAGAAAATGTTAGGGGTTTTTATAGGAAAAAGGCGGACAACTTTTCAGAAAATTTTCTGAAAATCAACTAATTAGTCCCCCAAAACTTTTAACCCTTGGGATTAACTTCAATTGGTAGTGAATGTCTTCATCTTAATTAATCCCCAGCAGTGTAACCGTTTATGGATTGGCAACTATCCCCATGTGTTAGGAACCGTACACAGATGGTTTGGGGGCCATGTAACCTGATTATGACTACTAGCTACTGCCAAAACAAGCGTTAAAATGCTTCAGTAGCTTTGTTAAAACTACCCTAATTGTTCAGCACCTCTGCTGTAACAATTTATTATAGCAATCTGACTATTGGCAATTATGTCCTCATCAAATTACTAATTAACATTGTTGGGCGTGATGTCTGATGAATTTTAATCAAACCAATTGTCAGATTATGTCCTTTAATGAATTTTAACTACTAATTTAGTTGAGGATGATCCAAAATGAAATAGTAATCAGATATCATCATTTAATTTGGTCTTTTGATTAATTATGACTAATAATTCATTCAGGCGTGATGGCCAAAAAGATATTAATTAAAACAATTATCAACTTATCTCTTTTAGTATATTTCAACTACTAATTTAGTCAGGGATGATCCTGACGAAACAGTAATCAGATCTCATCATTGGATTAGGTCTTTTGATTAATTATGACTAATGATTCAGTCAGACGTGATGGCCAAAAAAACTAATCAAAACAATTATCAGATTATATCTTTTAGTGAATTTTAACTACTAATTTAGTCTGGGATGATCCCAACGAAATAGTAATCAGATCTCATCATTGGATTAGGTCTTTTGATTAATTACAACTAATAATTTGGTCAGGGGGTGGAAGGCAAGTTGGTAAGGGCGTACGACTAAACCTGAAGGTTGCAGGTTTGATTCCCACCCTTCACACATCAATTGGGGTGCCAGTCAAAGGAAGCTATTGGCGGTTAGTAGGTTTAATAACACGAAAACCTTACCCATGATGTAACCAGAAAAATTTGAGTCCCGATCTGGAGGTGGAAAAACTTTCTTCGATGGAGTTGACCCTGTTTAGGTTTCAAGTCATTTCTTTCTTTCTTTCTTTCTTTTTGGTAATGCCTGTCCCCTGGTCAGCTTGCCTCAGTTAAATAAAACTAATAATTCAGTCAGGCGTGATGCCCGACAAAATGTTAACCAAAATCAACCATTGGATTATATCCTTTGATTATTTATGATTAATAATTTAGTCAGCAACTATGGCCAAACAATCGGTTGCTTTTAACAACCATCAATTTTTTAATTGGCAAGAGATATGTATAATGTGGTCAACCAAATTTCCAATAGAAGGCCAAAACTGTTTTACTGGGTTTGAAGTTAACAGACGGGAAAGCAGTCTTCATCCTATTATCAGCTGCGCTCCTACAAACTCACCAAAAGTAGTGGGTGTTTGGAATTAAGGTAAGAAATACTTACTTCAAATTTCTTCAGAACTAACTCTTGACTATTAGGATTCAGTAAATTTATCTCTGTGGCCAATTTGGCCTTGTCATTGGCGTTTTCCATGTTTATTTCAAATAACTGTATGAAGGTATGGATCTGTATATGCATGTTGAATTTGGCAGGTTCACAGGGTAAATTGAGCACACTGGAAAGAATCCTTAGAGCAATCATTATCCTTGCGAGGGGTTGAATTAACAGAAGTGGCAGCTGCTGCAGCAGGGCTAGCAGTAGCCGTGCTAGGAATAGCACTTGTAAGGGTACAGTGGTCAATAATTAGGCAAGCTGGCCACAACTGCTTCCATGTGGTCGTCAGAAGAAGAATCCAAGAAATCATTTTGAATATGCTTTTGTTTACGTTTACAAGTGGCTTTTTTTGTATCAACAGAGTTGCTTTAGTACGCTAGTAAAGTGGCACTGCTCCAACATAATTTTTTGGTCTGCCTTTTCTTGTTTCTTGAAAAACTAATTAACTGAGGATTTAGGTCATTTACTTCCTGTCCTTGAGTTTGGACCAGAATGCATAAAGTTTCACTTCTTGATATAGATCAGCAATAGCAGAAACTTCACCTCCAGTGGGTACTCTAAAGCTATCAAGACGGTGTGAGTTCATAGGGGTATCATCCCCACTCAATTATTTAGTATGGTCATTTTGACATAAATCATTGACAAATTGAGTTGATATGTTAGAATTTGGCTAAGCCTCATCAGTCCATTCACCATAAGGAATATATGGTGGGTCACCTCTCCAATTGTCAGCTGAGTATGACATGTTGAGGGTTTATAACAGAGGTAGGATACCCATAGTGGCCACTGTAGTGATCACCAAATGTTATAATAGCTTAGGCTCAACTTACAACTGCACAGGTCAGTTACATTTATAAAAAATAAAGGGAACTGTATAAAGACAGTCACACTAAAATAAGTTGATAAATAATTAACCGCTTAAGGTTTTTATTCAGGAGCTTCTTGAAAGCTAGATCAAAGAAAGATCACTTTCCAATTTACCACTTTCATCATAATATACTACACTGTAGATTATCAAGTAGTTCATGATTATTCAGAATTAGTAGAAACTATTGCCTAGAATGTCATGTTTACATGACTTAATTGAGGGTATCACAGCAATTCAAGGCTGGGTGTCATGATGCCCAAAAAGGTCAATCTGCAGGACCATCCTGACCTAAAGCACACCTTGGACCAACGCTGGGTGCAGGCCAGATATGTCCAGGTTGTTACAGGGAAGTACATAACGCTCAGCCCCACGTTACGGCATTAGTATTAAAATGGATGAGCTACCTCACTAACCATGATGTTCAGTTTGATTAATAGGAAAACGGGGTTTCAAAAACCATTCAATTTTTGAAAACTTTCAACCCAGGTCAGCCTTGCCTTCAATTGATAACCTAAGTTTAGTTACTTACTAGCTATAGTACCCTGCTTGATGGAAGCGTGAACTTATTGGTTTGCCTGGGCTTGGAACCACTTTCACTGATTGATTGATTCCCCCAAATTTGTTTAAATATGTTTCTTCAAGACTAACCTTCCACATTGGTCATCTTCATTTAAATAAATACCCATTTGTTTACAGTTTTTTTTAATTTATGGTTTCTAGTAAGAACCTGTGTGTGGACCTCCTCAAGGAGGTCTTCAACAAAGTTGGACGTTCTATTTTCACTAAAGTATCTTCCCAATCAAGTGCACCGTTGGGTCCCCTTGGTTCCCTCCAAACTGAGGCACCTAAACCTTCCAGTACTGATTTCCGCTTGGTTATGGGCTCCCCCATGGGGCCCACCCAAGTGTTGCTATCTATTTTTACAACTCTTCTACACCGCGTTATACACCCTAACACAGGGTTACTTTGGCTCTGATGCCCTTTGCGGCGTCCCTTTTACCATAATACTGATGATGAGTTTCCTGGCTTTGTTGCTGTGCACCACGTAGCACCTCTCTGGGAACTGGAGAGTTTTAGATACTCTCCTGAAATTAGACAACCAACCCCTTTATTTTACATGCACAATCATTATCCGTGTGGGACTTTTGTGAAGTTAGAATTGGGTGTGCCAGCTGTTGGTCACAGCGGCGGTGGGGCTCACCATCATTTTCTCAATTTGCCTCTGGTAGGAGCATCTCAGCGTTATTCTTTCTACCTCTGAAAGAAAAGTACACACCCTTCTCGCTTATACCTGGTGGATACAGACGCTTTGTGATTTGAGAGTCATGATTCCCCAACTTTCCACCAAAGTTAACTAAATCAACACAATTAAAATGCCTTCTTAGCACCACATTTGGATGGTGCAGGCAGGATCATCAGCAAAGGGCCTGGTGGTGATGGCCTTGGATAACGGTGCTGTTGGGATTTTTGCCCATATTCCCAGCCTGCTAGATTACCTGGTATCACTAGGGGAAAATTCTCTAAGGCAAAGTGAATCAGAAATTGGTTATCCATGTTTTGGAGGAACTACATTCAGAGGGATTTTGGGATATTCGCCTGGTTGTATCCATAGGGGATCAATCTGGATGAATACTTAAGGTCTCATTGGGTGGAGTTGCTGACAAGATAGGGGCATCTGATAGTGATCAACTATCAGGTGTACCAATTGGGATTCGTCAGGTTTCATCACCAACTGATTGGGAATGAATAGTGAGTTGCAAGGCGAGTGATGCCACCTGCAACTAGTGAATTGATTGGTTGGTGAGTACACTGCCTTAATGGGTAACAAGTCCCAATACCTAAGCAGATCGCTAGCCAAATATGGTTGGTTCAATTGGATCGAGAGGAAAACGTTAGGGACACGTTTTCCAACTCTTTCCGTTTAAGTCTCAAGGATGTCCATTGACGGAATCCTAGCTAGGATGGAAAAAAGCCCATTGCTGCTGAGATGAGGATTGGTGATTCAATGGCAACGGCTGCCATTTCATCGAAGAGTGGTGGCAATTTAAGGGTTAGATAGCTGAATCCCCCACTATATAATTCCTTAAGATTTACTATAATAAAAAGACAGATTTTAGATAACCAGTGCTTTACAGTAATATTATTGATTTGGTGTATAGTTAGACTATCATCTTCTATTGTGTTGTTCTATCTAGAAGATATTATTGCAGAGGCAATAATGGAAGACTCTTAGAGAGAAGAGTAAAGACCTGAGCGAGGATCTAGAGAAGAAGGAACCACAATCAGGGATAGCTGCTGACTTTATGTTGGGCTGAGAGAGACTGTCACCGGGGTATCTTAGTGAAGATCAGGTGGACAAGAGTATAAGGAACAAATCCCCACAAATAAAGCTTCAGGAGTATTTGATCAGAAAAACTGGCTGAGCATTAGGCCAAAATATAGTTCAATCTCTGCTACAGATAATAGTCTCCATACTATTATCAATTAATAATACATTCTATACAACACAAAGAAGTGCATGAGGAAATCAAACCTGTGCAGCAAAAAGGTTACTGTGTTGCTTGCCAATAACAACCAAAGAGTAAATTTTTACAAGATGGTGCTCACTACAGGGGTAGTTAAGTTGAAGAACCTATAATGATGGCCTATAAAGATGTTCCAATTTTGGAAGTAAGTCATTAAAGGAAGTAATGAAGATAGAACGTGAAGAGGATCACGTTCAGTGGCGTTCACTTAGCTCAGCAGTGGAGCTCCAAGTGAAGCAAAATGAAGATACTCAAGTTCAGGGAAAAGGACTTGCAGCCTAGATATGGAATTATCTAGTGCTGCAAGGAAACCAGTTCCACCGGACATCTACTTGAGCATAAGAGTAATAGCAGGGCCAACTTGGGTTGAATTTGGGTCCACTGAAAATAGTCCTGAGGAACAGCAGGTTCAACTCAGGTTGAAATTGGATCCTCTTCAAATAGTCATTAGGAGAGAGTGTTTAGATGAGGCATTGGATGGAATAGGAAGCAATTAATCTGGAGAATTAGATTGCCATATTAATGAAGATACAAAGACAAAAATAGGAAACGATTAATCTAAGATAGTGGAGTAAATCATTTGAATCAATAACAATCAATCACTGGTCAGAAGTTGCTGAAGACGAGTTCATAAATATAGGAGAAATTGGATGAAGCTAACGAGGCCAGAACGATCAGTGTACTTAAGGATAGCCACGAAGACTGAAAATCGTTTTCAGGAGAAAAACAATCTAAACAATCAAACGAAACTGTTGGCTAATGAGATATGAAGATCAAAATCATTTGTTGCCAAAATAAGAGATGAAACTAGGACCTGTTGGACGAATAACCAGCTGGGATTAAAGGCCTAATTTAAGAGAATTGCCAGAAGCCAGCAAGTATAGCCTATACATGAAGAAACAGCGCTGCTGGTCATATAGTGGAGAAAGGCAATACTAATTAGAAGTATTGAGCCTAAGATAAAATAGTTGCAATGTTCCCAGAAAGCCTCTGAACCATTAAATGGTTATGTCCTGAGATTTTGGTCGAGTCCCAGAAAGGGACCACTGAATCAAATGGCTGGTTAAATCTTAAGAAAATAAGATTTTGAACCATGATAACTGGTAGGTTTAAGTACCCAGGACCCAGTTTGGATGAAGGAAAAAAGAAAGAACTCTGAGCCTTTTTGTAGTTTGCAAGTCTCATTGCAAAAGAAAATACAAGAAAATATATAAAACATATAAAATATCAATTTTTATGGTCTATGAGTTTCATACCTAAGAAGCGACAAGAAATCCTGACGGCCAAATGGAGGAAATTCCACCCTCAATGAGTTGAAATTATCAGCTGGGGGAGCTAAAAGTATCAACCTATTGGTTGATTAAGAGCAACTCGCTGATCTGTTGGAAGGCCAGCAAGAGGAGGTGCTCAATATGTTGAAAAGTATAGGAGAGTATTCACCCAAAAAATGACCATGATTTGGGATGCATGAGAGATGTGATCTGCAACGTTAATACTGGGGGAAAATTTACCAATAAGGATGAAACTAATCTAAAGATTAAAAGCCACTGAAGCGATAGTGGAGGATGAAATCAGCAAACTAGTGAAGCATGGGCTTCTAGTTCCATTGTCAAGTCCCTGGGTGAGTCCAATTCTGATCATGAAGAAGAAGGATGGATCCAACTGGGTGGTGATTGACTACCAAAGGCTGAACAAAATTACAAAGAAGGATTTGTATCCCCTACTGAGGATCAACAATGTGCTCTATCGTTTAGGAGAAGCAAAGTATTTCTCCACAATGGATCTGATCTTGGGATATTGGCAGATCTACTGCCAAAGGAAGACCAGGAAAAATGCGCAATCATTACCATGCAGGGGCTATACCAACCAATGAGGATGCCCCAGGGTCTATGCAATATGCCTGCAACGTTTCAGAGGGCCATGGATGCGATATTAAGTGACATGAAGTTGTCTTGCATCCTGGTATATCTGGATGATATTAACGTGTTCAGTAGGACGTTTACTGATCACCTTTACCACTTGAAAGAAATATTTAAGTGCCTGTCCATGGCTAACCTGAAGATCGAGCCAAGGAAGTGCTACTTCTTCAAGAGAGAGCTAAAATACCTGGGATTTGCGATCAACTCCAGTGGATTGCAGCCACAAACCCAGAAGATAGCAGCTATAAAGCGTATGGCTGTACCTAAGAGTGTCTGAGACATCCAAGTGTTCCTTGGGATGGTCGGATACTACAGAAGATTATTTGGGGCTTTGCTTGAATAGCCAAGCCAATATTCCATTTATTATATGATCCAAAAAAGGGTTCATATGGAATGAAGAGGCCCAGGACTCCTTCGATGAGTTACACCAGTATTTGGTAGTTTCGCCAATTCTAAAATATCTAAATTTCGATCAAGATTTTATCATTTGAACTGATGATTTATTGATGGCAATCGGCGCCATACTGAGCCAAGTAGACGAACTTGGGGATGAGCATCCAGTGGCATATGTGAGTCGGATACTCTCAGCTGTTGAAAGGAACTACACCATGACTGAGCAGGAATGCCTTTCGGTCATTTACACATACAAGCAGTTTCAGGTGTATGTCCATGGAACGTAATTTAAGGTGGTAATGGACCATTCTTTGCTGCGTTGGATGCAAAGCTAAGAGAGCTGGAAGGATGACTGGCCCAATGGGCACTTAAGCTTCAGGTTTACAATTATGAGATAATCCACCAAGCAAGGGCTTCTCACCAGAATGTGGATGGCTTATCGCAGTTGCCAATGGTCCTGTTGGTATACCTGCAGGCGGATGAGCTATTACAGAGAATGGTCAAAGGAAAAACGGGGATGAGCCCCAAGAAATACAGGGTGCGCTTCAGAAAGCGATGGAAAACGCCAAGACTATGGATGGACAAGTATTCAAGATGATCAATGGGAAGCAGCTTTTATTCCCAAAACCTTTGGAAAGAGCAGCAATAGTACATGCAGCTCACAAGGTTGTTGGGCATGGAGGTCTGAGGAAAACAACTGACCACATTCGCAAGTACTATTACTGGGAATTAATAAACTATGATTTCACAGATTATCTGGCTTGTTGCGTGGAGTGCCAGCTGCACAAACCACATAAGAATACAACTGGATACCGACTGGTCTGCCCTGGATTTTCCTGGAACACAGTGTCTATTGATTTGATAGGACTGCTGACGATGAGCACAGGGGGAGTCAAGTACATCATAGTTGCCATCAACCATCTGACAAGATGGGTCGAGATGAAGGCCCTAATCAGAGTAGACGCTACCAGTACCGCAAGGTTCATCTTGGATCAAGTGGTATACTGGCATGGATGTCCGCAGGTCCTGCTTAGTGACAACGGGACCAACTTCACATCTCATGTGATCCTGAGATTAAAAATAATGGGGATAAAGGAGTCATGTCAGTACCATACTAGCTGGAGACGAATGTACTGGTAGAACGGGTCAATGGAACGCTGGCTGAGACGCTGAGGAAGCTGGTCATAAGGAGAACTTCTGTGTGGGGAATGTACCTGAGTTCAGTGACATTTTCCTGCAACATTAGTCATTATGTAGCGACGGGAAAGACACAATTTGCATTGTTATATGGAAGAAGGGCTGCGTTGCCGCCAATTTTATATTCAGTGGTGGAACTTATGTCTGGGATGAGTACTGAGCAATACCTGAACTGACTGACGAGTATACTGATTGATAAGCAATCACAAGCATTTGATACAACCTTAATGAAAAGTATATGAGTGAAATTGATGTATGACAAGAATTGACTGGCATTAGAAGAATATTAAATAGGGGAAAGAGCTGCCTATTGCAATATGCATGTTTTTGGACAAAAACAAATTAGATGTGTTGTGGTCAGGTCCGTTTGAAGTGATTGCCAAGATGGCGACTTATGCTTACTCCATCAAGAATCTCTTGGATGGAAAAGTTGTAAATTGAGTCCACACTAATTATCTAAATTGTTGGATTGATGAAAAAATAAAAGAGTTCCCAAAGGACCGATGAACCATTAAGTTGGTCATGTCCTGATAATTAGGTTAAGTCCTAAAAAAGGACCTCTGAACCAATCTAGATGGTTAAGTCCGAAAAAAGGACCTCTGAACCATGGAAAACTGGCAGGTTTAAGTACCCGGGACCCTTTTTTGGGGGAAAAAGATGGACCGCTGAACCAAAACAAGGTCAAGTCCCATAGTAAAAAAGGAGAATAGAATAAAAAATTGATAAAAGATATTGGGAAAAAAATTATAAACTGAATAGATAAAAAAGCCAATATATCTTTATATATTTTATTTTTATTGATTTTCCTTGGTATGAGGATGATTCCGCCTATGTCACCTCTTGGGGGAGGTAGGATGGATCACGGTAGGAATAAACAGCCTATTAAAATTAATATGCAATTGGATGCTAGCAAGGGCAAGACCTACACAAAATCACATTTGTTGAGCGGACGCCGAGCCCTGAGAGAAAGTGACTAGGGGAATGGAAAATTGAGATGTCAGAGGAAGCCAATCGCAAAACCCTGGACTGGGAGGAAAGCAACAGTATAAAAAGAGGCAATCGGTGAATAACCCCAAGTAATCCCAATATGGCACCAGAGCTGGAAGATTAGTCCTGAGCGCCTGCTGATGGGCTTCATCAAGGACACAGGACATGTGGGCCAGCAACAAAGAAGGGATGCTTGACAGGGGTTGCCAAATCATGCCCCCTATTAAAGCCATCAGCGAGAGATACTGATGGGAAGCGCCAGATACAAGATAGTCATGCAAGGAGTGAATGGAATCCTGAAAGCAGTGACTATGGGCTTCTCAGAAGCTAAAGCTGAATGAATGAGGGGAACCCAAATGAGGCTGGAAGCTTCGTGGACCAACTTTGAAGAACTTGGCCAGCAAAGCGAAGAGCATAAGCGGCAGTATCCTGATCCAGAAGGTTATCAAGATTAGAGGGATTCAGTGCTAAAGTCAAAGCCTCAGTGACTTGGGCCCAGAGTTCGACGTAGGGGAGCTCGAAGTGAATACTGTTACCAATTGAGAGCTCAGAGATCAGAATGGGGGTTTGTAAAATTGACCTAGTTGGAAGAGGCTCTCAGGGAGCAGGTCTGACCTGGCAGGAAACAAGCAATCAAGAGCAAATGGCATAATCTCCAGAGCATCTACAACAATGGTCAGTGCATCAGAAAAAGGAGCCAAATCCTGGAGAGTTTCAAAGTCCAACTCTGGAATTGATGGCAGAGGAAGAGTTGGCCGAGAGTTGTTTGAAATGATAGACAGCCTGGTTTTGGAGGGATTAGTTACTGTTTCTGGTAATTTGATGGAAGGACTAGCCGCTTGCACCAGAATAGGCGTATGAGTCCTGAAAGGACCATAAAAAAGGTTCCTCTGAGCATCCTGACTCATATACTGGAAGAGATGGAGGTCTGGATCAGGCAAACTATTGAGGAGCTTCTGGTAGCGTGACTCAGAATTTGACATATGAGCTGGACAAGAGGGGGATGTCAGACTTATATAGAAGTTGCCATTATTTACTCTACAATCCATTAAGCTCCAATTTAGGAAAAATTAATATCAAAATTAATGAGATAAGCTCTCCAAAGGAAGAATTAGGAATGACCTAAGCTAAGAGGTTATGAGCAAAATAACAAGGGCAAATAAGAAATAAGCATTCTTAATTGAGCCATAAAATGAACATCGATAGCAAGGACTTCCTTTCTATGATGAGGAGAAAATCAGGAAATCAATGACGCTGAACCAGGAATCCTAAATATAACAGTGGGTCATATACCCCGATGGGGGAAACCAGATCCTGGGACTAATATCATCATGCAAATTGATCAGCCCAGCATGACAGAAGGCCATGGGGACAGCGCTCTGAGAAGGTGGTAGCAAGGAGGAAGAGGAAGAACGCTGTATGCTGAAGGTTGTCCCGAGCAGCGTTGAGTATTGTTGAGTGTACTCCACTTGAACCAATGAAATATTTGAACAAGTGTCTGAAGCGGTGTTCTCATGCCCCAGTACTTTTCTCACTGGAAATTTAGGAAAGAGGGTGGATGTGTTGGGGTTTTTGCCCATTTCCCAGCCTGCTAGATTACCTGGTATCGCTAGGGGAAAATTCCCTAAGGCAAAGTGAATCAGAAATTGGTTGGCCTGAGTTTCAGAGGAACTATGTTTGGGAGATTTTGGGATATTCAACTGGTCGTATCCATTGGGGATTGATCTGGATGAATACTTAAGATTTCATTTGGTGGAGTTGCTGACGAAATAGGGGCATCTGATAGTGATTAACCATCAGGTGTACCAATTGGGATTAGTCAGGTTTCATCACTGACTGAGTGGGAATGAATAGTGAGTTGTGAGGCGAGTGATGCTGCCTGCAACTAGCGAATTGATCAGTTGGTGAGTGACCTGCCATAATGGGTAATAAGTCCCATTAACTAAGCAGGCCGCTAGTCAAATATGGTTGGTTCACTTGGATCAAGAGGAAAACGTTAGGGACACATTTTCCATCTCTTTCCGTTTAGGTCTCAAGGATGTCCATTGACGGAATCCTAGCTAAGATGGGGAAGACCATCGCTGCTGAGACGAGGATGGGTGATTCAATGGCAACGGCTGCCATTTCATCAAAGAGGTGTCAACTAAGGGTTAGACAGCTGAATCCCCCACTATATAATTCCCTAAGATTTACTATAATAAAAAGACAGTTTAGATAACCAGTACTTTACAGTAATATTATTGATTTGGCATATAGTTAAACTATCAGGTTCTATTGTGTTGTTCTATCTAAAAGATATTATTGCAGAGGGCAATAATTTGAAGATTCTCAGAGAGAAGAGTAAAGATCTGAGCGGGGACTTAGAGAAGAAGGAACCACAATTAGGGATAGCTGCTGACTGTTTGTTGGGCTGAGAGAGACTGTCACCGGGGTATCTTAGCGAAGATCAAGTGGACAAGAGTATAGGGATTGAACCTACAAGTACGACTTTAGGAGTATTTGATTGGAAATACTGGCCAAGCGTTGGGCCGAAATATAGTTCAATCTCTGCTACAGATAATAGTCTCCATACTATTATCAATTAATAATACATTCTATACAACACAACGAAGTGCATGAGGAAATCAAACCTGTGCAGCAAAAAGGTTACTGGGTTGCTTGCAAATAATAACCAAAAAGTAAATTTTTACAGGTGTACAATCCATCGCCAAAATGGGTATGGTGTCATTTTTGACCCAAAACGTGTCTTATAACGCTGATTCCTTATATAAAACTGAGCCTTATATCTTCTCTTATGGCTCAGATATGAAACCCTTTTCAGTTAAGAAATTACCCCAGAGAATCCACGCTTGACCACTACCATGATCTGTAGAACACAAGAGATGGAGAAGGAGTCACTTCCTCATTATAGTAAATGTTTATGCAATTGATGAAGATATGGTGGGATATGTGACCTCAATAGTAGGATTAGCCAACTATCCCTCTCCATTCTATGATGCAGAAACGTACGCTGGAGGCATGCTGTTAAAAATTATAGGTCTTGATTATTATCAGCCAATATACCTCTATAATTTTATTACCTACAAAGGTTCAGTTCTTGTGCAATTTGTTTGCGTTGTACTGTTGTTGATATAATCAGCTGATAATAGTATGACGACTATTATCTGTAGTTGAATGGAATACTTAGATCTTGGCCCAATGCTTGGCCAGTATTTCCGCTCAAAATACTTGAGATGTCTTAAAATAGGGATTCGTTCCCTCAAACTGCACAACCCAATAATCTCTGAGATTCGCTGGTGACAGTTTCTCCAGTTCAACACACAGTCAGCAGCAATCCATGATTTGTTTCCACTTCTTCACTAGATCCCCGCTCAGATCCTTACTTTTTTCCTTAAAGAGTCTCCCAATTATCACACAGCAATATTATCCCTGAGAAAGAATAGAACAAATTAAAGCTGATAAAGTTTACCACTTAAACTATATACTGGATAAAGGCTTCTTTTCCTTTTCTGGGGAAAAGACTCATTTTTTATTATAAGAGAATTCTAGGGAATTTATAGTGGGGATTCAGTCATCTAACCCTCAGTTGACATCTCATCAATGAAACGGCAGCTGTTGCCATTGAATCACCCTTCCTCATCTTGGCAGCAGTGGGCTTTTTCCATCCTGGCTAGGATTCCGTCATCAGACATCCTTGAAACCTAAATGGAAAGAGTTGGAAAACGTGTCCCTAACGTTTTCCTCTCAATACAAGCAAACCAACCATTTTTGGCTAGTGATCTGCTTAGGTAATGGGACTTGTTACCCATTAAGGCAGGTCATGAATCAACTGATCAATTCTCTAGTTGCAGGTGACATCACTTCCCTTGCAACTTACTACTTACATTCCCAATCAGTCAGTGATGAAACCTGACTGATCCCAATTGGTACACCTGATAGTTAATCACTATCAGATGCCCCTATTTCATCGGCAACTCTTCCCAACAAAATCTTAAGCATTCATCTGGATCAATCCCTGACAGATATGACCAGGAGAATATCCTAAAATCCCCCAAACATAGTTACTCTGAAATCAGGGTTAACTGATTTCCAATTTATCTCACATTAGGGAATTATCCCCTAGCGATTCCTGGTAATCTAGCAGCTGGGAATATGGGCAAAAATCTCATCACATGCTTATGACTGAAGAAGATTTTTATTGTGAAGTGTTGGCGTTGTATGCTATAATTAAAGACCATTCTGGATATTTTTTTGACTGCTACCTTTTCATCCCCTTTTGTGGAAAATCAGCACAATCAATTTTGTTGGATACAGGAGCTCTGAGAATTTTTTTGATCAAGACCTAGCCGACTACCTTAAGCTGAGTTACTTTTCATTTGGTATAGTTAGAGGAGGAGCTTCCCAAGTTAATCCCACGCTGAAAATTATGGGGTCAGTGGATTATCAAGTTGACAAATATAATTTGGCTGACCTCTTCCAAGCTATTAAAAACCTCTTGTACCCATTATTTTGGGTGTAGAGTGGTGGCAAAAGTTTGACATCAGAACCAACTTAAAAGACAATACCTTGTTTTTAACTTTACACAATGATCATAAGTTGTACCTTTGGCTGAAGAAAACTTTCAGGGTGATCTTCCCCACTGGCCCAATATCCACACACTAAGTCTTGCTCTGTTGCTGAAGCCCTCTTTGGAAATCCCTTACCTTCCTGTTTGGAGGGTTGTGATTTTCGTTTGATACGGCTTCAGCCAATGTAATACCAGCTCATTAAGAGTTTGATTGCAAATTCAAGCTCATCGTTGATCTGGTGCGTATACCTTACCTAATTTACCATTTGACTGTATGGGAGAAATTGGCCTTAGATGTGTGGGTTAAAGGGCAGTTAGCCAAAGGCGCGATTTTTCAGAGTACCTCTTCATTATTCTCTCCACTTCTCTTTGTGGAGAAAGCTGATGGTACCTTATGCCCATGTATAGATTATGGTAATCTCAACAACGTCACAGTACCAGACTTGAATGCTATCCCACTGGACTCACAGATTGCACGCTATGTGGAGAAGGCGAGAATCTTCTCCAAACTGGAATGTTTAACATGTTTAATAAGATTCGGATCAAGAAGGGAAAGGAGTGGCTAACCACATTTTGTACCAGAAATTTTTTTTCAGTTTTGTGTTATGCCCTTTGGGCTTAAAAATGCCCATGCTATCTTTCAACGCCATATTGATGTGGCTTTGGGGGACCTGCAGGGGTATCCATGGTAGCCTACATGGATCATATTCTGGTGTTTTCCCCTGATAATGAGTCCCATGAAGTACACTTTTGGCAGGTGGTGGAGGGTTTTAGGGCAGCTGACTTTACATTAAAAATAAGTAACTGTGAATCCTTCAAGTCCAAGGTCACCTTCCTGGGCAACGTCATATTTGACCATGGGCACATGATAACTCCAGACTAGGAGAAGGCGATTTGTGAGTGGCCACTCCAACTTTTCTTTAATAAATTAAGGAGTAATTTTGGGGACTTGTACGTTCCTTAAGCAATTCACACCGAATTTTTCTGAAGTGGAGGCGACCTTGTATAAAGTAATTGGGGAAAAAGTGCTCCAGTGGTACCCAACTTTGCAGGATGCCTTTCAAGCGGTAAAGTGCACCATGCTGTCCATGTCCATCCTTTGCCATGTTGACCCTAATAAAGAGTTCATTGTGGCTTCTGATGCCTCCAACTTCGCCATAGAGGCAGCCCTATTACAAGTAGATGAAGATTTTATAGAGCATCCAGTAGGATAGCTTTTCAGGAAGATGTCTTTTCCTGAGTTAAACTATGCCGTATATGATAAAGAGTTAATAGCAGTGGTTGAGGCGCTGATTTATATACGTCATCACAATCATGGCTCATCCTAACTTTTCCGCGTACATACAGACCACCATGCCTTGCTGTATTACCACGCACCTCATGTCTTGACACCACGGCAAACCCACTGGCAGGAGACCCTAACCAAATTTGTGTTTTCCTATGAGTTTACCAAAGGCAAGGAGAATGGTTTGGCAGATGCTTTGAGCCACAACCCTGCTTTAGCGCCCGATCCCAAGGAGGTGGAAGTTCACAACACCCAGGTGATGATTCCGCTGGGTAAGATTGTGCTTCAACTTCCCTCTCCCTTGGCCAGTGGGCCAGCTCTCACTCCTCTGGAAAATGAAGAGGAATATGGTATGTTCATAAAGTTAGTCCTTTCACAGCCTTTGTCAGCAGAATATTATGGTCCTTGCTAAGAGCGCGTTGAATCAGGAAAATATTACCAGGGGTTATTACGTGAAGGATGAGATGGTGTGGTTTCAGGGGCGCGTATGGGTTCCCTCTGGACAACTTCGCCTGGATATCATTTGGACTAACATGACGGAATCACCATTAGTCATCCTGGGAAGGCGAAGACTCTAAAGATAATTCGCTGCACTTACAATTAGAAAGGGCTAGCTGCGCAGGTGGCCAGGTATTGTAAAGAGTGCCTGGTCTGCAACCAAATTAAACTGAATCACCAGTCACTATAGGGGTTATTGGTATCAGTTAAAAAGGCTGAAGGGCCTTAGACTTCTTTATCAGTGGATTTTAATTCCTTGCAGAACCACAGTAACCGTGGCTGAGATGGCTATGCTCTTCGACACTCATGTGTTTCTTTACGGGGTCCACAAGATATAATTAGTGATTGTGGACCCCAGTTTACCTCCGTCTTTTGGAAAAAGTTGTTTAAGACTCTTCAAATTCGCCCCTGCTGTTCAACTGCATATCACCCACAATCAGATGGGCAGACTGAACGAGTGAACCATTAACCTAGAACAGTTCTTGCAGTGTTACACTGCCGCAGATCATTCATATTGGGTTTCTCATCTCCCTATGGCCCAATTAAGTTATAACAATGCCCAACGTGCATCAATTGGGTGTTCTCCCTTCTTCAGCAACTGTGGCTTCAATACCGCCTTCAACATGTAGCCCAGTTGTGGATCCAAGGTGGAAGCGGTGGTGGATTTTGCCAAAATGATCAAGAAAGTACACCAGGAGGTGAGAACGGATTTAGATGCGGCCATGCAGTCTTAAAAGGTGAACGCTGATAGTATGAGATGAGTTGGACAAGTGTACAAGGAAGGAGACCTCGTGATGCTGGATGCTAAAAACATCCCAATCAAGCATCAATGAAAAAAAACTTGGACCAAAGAGGATTGGGCCTTACCACGTTGTCAGAAAGGTGGGCCACGCCTCATGACAGTTGGATCACCCCTTTGTTCCAAATCTTTCCAGTCTTCCATGAAAGCAAGCTTACAATGTTTGAGGGCCCCCAACCAGAAATCCTAAGGCTTATCTCGTGGATGGGGTGCCAGAGTGGGAA
Source organism: Massospora cicadina (assembly GCA_022478985.1). Taxonomy (NCBI): domain Eukaryota; kingdom Fungi; phylum Entomophthoromycota; class Entomophthoromycetes; order Entomophthorales; family Entomophthoraceae; genus Massospora; species Massospora cicadina. Next base: position 105,726 of record JAKSZP010011910.1, read on the forward strand.
GTGTAGGAGATTGTAGCTTCCCTTTGGGTAATAAGAAGACTTGATTATCTTGTATCCTGGAAGGGATTTGACGTATCAGAGAACAGTTGGGTCCCAGCGCATGACTGTGCCCAAGCCCAAGGTCTAATTGAAGCATTCCATGAGTGTTTCCCAGAGGTCGCAGGATCAAAGTCCACACAAGCCATTGCTGCCATGAAGTTGGCCCCTGCCCATAAAAACTTTTCCTTGGCGAATGCCCCTAGAGGGGGATGGAGCCCAAAAAAGGAGAGGGTAATGGCATGTTTACATGACTTAATTGAGGGTACCAACAGCCAAGACAAGGCTGAGTATCAAGATGCCCAAAAGGTCAAGCTGCAGGACCTTCCTGACCTAAGGCACACCTTGGACCAACGCTGGGTGCAGTCCAAAAATGCCCAGGTTGGTACAGGTGAAGTGCATAACGCCCAGCTCCATGTTACGTCATTAGTGTTAAAATGGATGAGTTACCTCACTAACCATGATGTTCGGTTTGATTGATAGGAAAACGGGGTTTCAAAAGACTATTTAATTTTCAAAAACTCCAACTTGGGTCAGCTTTGCCTTCAATTGATAACAAGGTCAGTCAATTAATAACTATAGTATCCTGCCCAATGGAAACATATGCTTATTGGTGCGCCTGGGCTTGTAAATGCTTCCACCAATTGATTGATTACCCCAAATTTGTTTAAATATGTTTCTTTGAGACCAATTTTCTCAATAGTCGTCTTCCTTTAATTAAATCCCCATTTGTTTACAGTTTTTTAATTTATGGTTACTAGTAAGAACCTATGAGTAGAATTCTTCAAAGAGGTCTTCAACAAAGTTGGACGTTTTATTTTTATTAAAATATCTGCCCAATCAAGTGCACCATTAAGTCCCCTTGGTTCCCTCCAAAATGAGGCACCCAAACCCTTCAGCACTGATCTCCGCTTAGTTATGGGCTCCCCCATGGAGCCCAGCAAAGTGTTACTATTTTTACCAACTCCTCTACACCGAGTTATACACCCTCACACAGGGTTCTTTGTCTCTGACGCCCTTCGCAGTGTCACTTTTACCATAACCCTGATGATGAGTTTCCTGTTTTTGTGGCTGTGCACCGCGCACAACCTCGATGGGAACTGGAGAGTTATTTTCTCCTGGAATATAAAGTAAGGTTTAAAAACCTAGATGATTAGTTTTATGCCAACTGGGGACAAGGGAGAAAATATAATAATAAAAAGAGATTTAAAACTATGACGCCATAAAACCTCATAAGTTGATAGTAAGTGATTCAAGGGATATTGTCAGTGGAATGGAAAGGAAATGAATCTTGGTAGATATTCTTGGCATGGCCCAGGCCAAAATTATAGCCTAATCCTATCTTTCTTAGCATTATTGGTGCCTAACCCAAAAGGGGAGCCGTCACACATCTTTATTTGCAAATGGGCCAAACAAAGAAATCATTAGAAATAAAAAATTCCTAATATGGCACCTCAGCTAACATCCTAGGAAGCAATATCAGAAGGTGAAGAAGATTTGAAGAAATTTTTGTCTGGTGCCTGCTTTAGCTGGCGGACCATGATGGACAGCATTGTGGTGGGAGCATCAGTGACATGTGGCATAAGGAGGTATAAGTGTGGGTTTTCTTCATTAATGAGGCCAGCGGTGTCCATCGCCTCAACATATTGAGCAAGTTGATGCTCAGCAAAAGTGATAAGAGCAGGCACACAAGTAATTAACTTGATGAATCGGCGGGTTTCAGATAGTCTAATCCTATCAATTGATATTTATATATATAAACTTGGGCGTGAGGAAAAGTGATCGATCCACTTAATCTAATGGCAGATTGACATCAGCATTTGTGGCAATTCATTGTAAATTAATTCAACAGATAAACATTAGCGTCAAGTCCCAAGGAATTAAACCTTCATCTAGAGTAAAGAGTTAAGGTAAGATATAATATAAAATTGAATTGTTAGTCAGACCTAATCACAATATTTTTTCCCAATTGACCAAACATTAAGACACACATTAGGATAGTACTAAAAAAAGACACACATTAGGTGGGGGTAGATAATTTTTAGAACAATGGGACCATTGGGCCAAGCGGCACATAAATATATAAGCCATTATATTATGCTTTTGGATGTGCACCAGTTAGAATTAGTTATTTTTTAAGACAATTTGATTTCCTTCTGGTGAGGATAGATAGAACCCAAGGCAACGATAAGTTCCATTTTATTTTGATGGATTGGCGGAGAGATTTTACCATATAAACCTTCAGGAATTTGTAAGGTGAAATCTGTTCTGATAAGAGCATGATTTCCTGGATTTTTAGTATTTTGTCCAGAGTGAAGTAGAGTCATGTTGGACTTCAAAATATGCCAATGTAAATTTAAGGTATGTTGGCAACTTTTACAATATCTAATTGGAATAAATACCTTATTAGACTCAACATTTACAATTAAGGGATGTTGAGATGTGTTCAAACACTTGGAAGGAGATTCAATCTCCATCAGCTCTGGCAGCCTTAAGGCACAGTATATATGCCATAGCTTAGTATAGGTATGGGCCTAATGAAAAATCTGTAGTATCAGCAGAGTCAATTTGGTGGTGCGGGCCACATGTTTTAGCCTCATCCAGAATCAGAAAAGAAACCTCAGTGATGTCAACCAAACGCTTGATAACAGCTCTCACCAGGCTATGTTTATCACTGGGGGATTCTTTAGCATGATACAATATAATCTGGTGTCCCCCTATATCCAAGGTATCTTTCTTGAAGTTGGCTTTAATCCCATATTTTCTCATGAAAGTAGTACCAATAAGTAACATAAAATTGTCATAGGTAAAACAATGGCTAGAGAAGACAACACTTTAGTGCTAAACCTCAGCGGCAAGGAGATATATGCTCCTAGTGAGTTACCATTAAATCTTATGGTGCCATATTTTTGCAATGGGCACTACTGGGTACAGTTTTTCTTCATCAATGTAGAGGAAAATATTTAATGGGTGCCCCGCTGTTAACATTTTCCTGAACTGGCACATTATACATGCTAATATCCAAATAAGTACACTCAGAATAATAATCTGTGCCAGTGAGCGTGTAAAGGTCAAGAGTTTCTGCTTGGTTCAGATAAGAAAATAAATCAATTTTTTCTTGGGGCCCAAGGAATAAAAAACTTGTATGCCATACCTTTCTTAGGCGTTTCATTGACAAGGCAGCATTCCAGTTGGTTTAAAAATCAATTGACATAAAAAATGTTTGGAAGAAGTAGAATATCCCCTTTTTACTCCAAAAGAGCTTTTACACCTCATTGTCCATAGTTGAGGTCAAATGATGAATTCCAAATTTTCTTCTTATAAGGCTTGGTACAGGGGCACCAAAAGTAGGGTACAACGGTGGAGGTATTTTTCTTCTTAGTGATGGTAGCAAAAAAATTTAACATGGGCAACATGGCCTGATATAATTCCTTGTGAGGATCACAGGCGTAAGGGAAAGAAATCTGAGCATTAATATAATTCAGAACCTTAGCCTTATATAAGACTTCAGCCTCATAGTAGAAATGATCAGTTAAGCCCAAACCTGTTTTACTCTGTGTGTGAAGTTAACAGAAAGGAAAAGAGATTCTATCCTATTATCAGTTTTGTTCCTCCAAACTCAACAATAATAATGGGTTTTGCGCAAAGGTAAGAAATACTGACTTCAGATTTATTCAGCAGAACTAACTCTTGACTATAAGCTTTCAGTAAATTCCTCTTTGTGGTTACTTTAGCCTGGTCATTGGCGTTTTCCATGTTTATTTCAAATAACTGTATGAAGGTATGGATCTTTATATGCATGTTGAATTTGGCAGGTTCACAGGGTAAACTTGAGAACACTGGAAATAATCCTTAGAGCAATCATTATCCTTGCAAGGGGTTAAATTAACAGAAGTGGCAGCTGCTGCAGCAGGGCTAGAAGTAGCAGTGCTGGGAATAGCAGCTGGCAAGGGTACAGTGGTCAATAATTAGGCAGGTGGCTACAACTGCCTACATGTGTTTGTCAAAAGTAGAATCCAAGATATTATCTTGGATGTGCACCTGTCTAAAATTACAGGTTTTTTTTAAGTATCAACAGAGTTGCTTTACTATGCTAGCAAAGTGGCACTGCTTGATCATGAATTATTGGTCCACCTTTTCTTGTTTCTAGAAAGAATTAATTAACTGAGGATTTAAGTCCCTTATTTTCTGTCCTTGAGTTTGGACCAGAATGCATAAAGGTTTCACTTCTTGATATAGATCAGTAGTAACAGAAACTTCTCCTCCAGTGGGTACTCCAAAGCTATCAAGGTGGACTGAAGTCATAGTGGAATCATCTCCACATAATTATTCAGTATGGTCATTTTGACATAAATCATTAGCAAATTGAGCTGATATGTTTGAATTTGGCTAAGCCTCCTCAGTCCATTCATCATAAGGAATATATGGTGGGTCATTTCACCAACTGTCATCCAAGTATGACATGTTGAGGGTTTTTAACAGAGGCAGGGTACCCATAGTGGCCACTGTATTGATCACCAAATATTGTAATAGCTTAGGATCGACTTACGACTTCACTGGGCATTTACTTTTATAAAAAGATAAAGGGAACTGTATGAAGACAATAACCCTAAAATAAGTTAATAAATAATTAACTGCTTAAGGTTTTTATTTAAGAGCTTTATGTAAGCTAGATCAAAGAAAGATCTCTTTCCAATTTACCACTCCTATCATAGTAACTACACTGCAGATTATCAAGCAGTTCATTTTATTATTCAGAAATTGTAAAAAGTTTTGTCCTATAACGTAAGGATAAAAATCTAAATGATTATGTTCATGCTGGCTGTGGAAAAGGAGAAAAAAATTTAATGAAAATTTATTCAATTTATGACGCCACAAAACCTCATAAGTTGAAAGCAAGTGATTAGGGGGATATTGCTGGTGGAATGGGAAGTAATTGAACCTTGGTAGATGTCCTTGGCATGGCCCAGGGCAAAAAATAGTAGTTTAATCATATCAATTAATAGTTTCATATAAAAACTTAGTTGAGGCAAATTAATCCATCATAATCTAATCTGTTAGATTGACATCAGCATTAAGGCAATCCATCATAAACTAATTCAACAGATTCACAAAAGCGTCAAGGACCAAAGTAAAAACCTTCATCTAGAATGCAGAGTTACTTAAGTAAATGTAAAATTGAATGGTTGGTCAGTTCATTTCACAACAAATACTAGCTATTGCTGAAATCCAGAAACTGCAAAGTATCATGTGAGTCTGACATACCTCTGGACAGTTTTATGCCAAACCATGACATATCTAAACTGAATTCATTATGGGTTGGTCTGATGTCTATATAATTGTTGTATTGGTATATATCTGTTTAACATTAGTTTTATATTGATATCTCTCATACTTTCAACTAATAAACATCCTTTGTCAGGGTTCCTTGAGCGCAGGAGGTCACGGAAGGGAAAGCACCAGGAAAAAGGTGTAACAACAAGGCAAAGTAACCTAACAAGAGTAAGCAACGTCCTAAGCGATCTTGGTTATGTTTTATATAAACTTTGTTGGCATAAAGCACACCAAACTGGCAACAACCATCAGGGATAAGAGTCCATGAGAGCTGGGAAAGGTGGCTTATGAACTGAGGCAAAGCACGGCGAACTGTAGCAGAGTCAGCAGAATAAGCCATTGAGTGGGAGGCAGGTTTGCGTCAACTGGGGAGTTAGATCAGAATGGGAAAAGGACTTCAGTCATTTCAAAAGTTCCAACTGAGGTATTCTTGTTAAACTAAACTTAAAAATATGGATAATTTGCACAAAAAATATCACTAAACTTTATTAAATTTATTGAGTATTTGAAAAAAGCAAAGCCTTCCTCAGCTTAGGTCTAAAAATTAAAAGAAAGTTTTGTGAAGGTTTCAAAAAGATTATCAAAATCTGATTCGAGTTGTAAAATTTCCGCCTTTCAACCAAATCAAAATTTTAAGTTTGGCCAAATTCTGTAGCTTTATAGCGCATAATTTTCCGAATTTGGGGTCAATTTCCGCCAAATTTTTGCCTCAGATGAGCCATTTTCCTCAGCACTGGCTGGCAAAGCCAGAACCAATTTCCTGTCAATGCCCTTTAAGAGGTCATTAGTGACTTTTTAGGGGTTCTGACCTTGGCCAAAGACTTGTTTGACTTTGCTTTGGAGGGGGCGTTCAACACCAGGAATTATGTCAATAGCTGTGACACCCTTGATCTCAAAGCTGTTCTTTATTACCATCTATTACATCAATATTAGTTGACTGTGTTTTGATGGCAGCACATAATTTATGCCTGAGTCTTCTTTAGCTTAATGCATGGAAGCCTCATTGCTTAGCAATGATATATATCTTAAGAGGAAGTCTATGCTCTATAGGTAAACTTATATATAATTATATGATAACAAATAGAACTTAAAGACCAGTAAACTTCTGTGAGACGCCTTGTTGACTTCCAGCTGTTATAGTATATTAAAATAAAAGTGCTTAGCCTGATATGATGTATCCTATTACCATCTAAGCGCATCTAAAAACAGTACATGGAAGATTTCACCTGGTATGGCATAATTGTCCCAAGGTCAACCCACCTTGGGTAATTCAGATTATAGTCTCTATGAATGATATATTCATATATAAATATACTAATTAAAACTACAAAGTGATGGTAGATATATTAAAATAAGCTTTTATAGAACATACACCTTTTAATATCTATTAGATTTAGTTCAGAATTTAAGACCTAGCCAAACCCCCTATTATTTTGACCTATCAAAATTATATTCTTAGTTGGATGGCATCAACTTTACTGAAACACATTGGAAAGTACCTTTCCAAAACAGAGATCATCAGAAATCAATGTTAAGGGCGTCAAAATTAAGTGGCATTAAATATTATAGATGCAAAGAAAATTTGACTACCAGATCTGAGGTAATAATGTAAATGAGAAGTTCCAAAAGATCATTTAACGCAAAATATAAGATATCTAAGATAACCTCAGTCGTTTTGAAATTTTGTAGATGTATCCTAGGTCTGTTTTTATAAAAATAGATGCAATATTAATTGTATCTTATCACCAGTGTAGCTGTATTCCGTTATAGGGTATCCAAACTTCTAAAATTTGCTTTATAGTGTTTATATAGTATCCCTTATCAATGATATCTTCATTCTTTAAATGTATAACGAGATGACATCCTCCATTTCAACTCTATTTGGTCTTCTACAATACATTTAGGACTAGTCTTTGCTATATTTTTAACAGTTTATTAAGTAAAGCTTTGACATATATGGCTACCCTTCAACTTTTCCTATCATATTAAGAAAAAACGCTCTTTAAAAGGTACTTGTGAGGTAGCATTGACATAATGGTTCACATTGTATGACATAATAAACGGCTCTGAACTCACAATTACTGGGATCACCAGTGTAACCTGATGGGTTTACTCTAAGGAAAATTGAGGATAATCTCTTCTCCCAGTTTTTTTGGTTCCGTGATACCATGAAAGATTTATATCAAAAATAAAAATCCACCTAAAATCATTTTAAAGTCACAGATGTGACTGAGACTACCAGACAACCTTTTTTGACTCCCTTTCCCCTAAGATCATACTCCTTAAGACTAGATATGGCTACCCCAAAAATAATGCAAAACCTTGATGACTTCCTAAGCTTAATTATCAAACTGATAGGGTGGACTTCTATGAGATATCTGTTTGGCTTTAGAATCTAATGATTAGCTGTTACATAACAATATATATATTCGTCACCAAAAAACCCTTCAAGGTCCTCTACACTCAACAATGCACAATTATAAATATAAATTATATCCTCTACTTTATACTAAAAGTATAGAGTGGAGCCGCTAAATTAAGCAACCATTAGCTGATCTTTAAGATCCAGTGTCAGCTGGCTTGGATCAATGTTATAGTTGAGTCTTTTTTTGAATAAGTTGTAGCTTGGATTATAAAATCTGACACTTGTTCTAAAGATCTCCTATAGGCCGCTTTACTAACTTCTATTTTTTTCAAACCAATAGATTAAACTGTTGGTTGGCTAAATCAAATAAGAGGATTCACACTGATTGGACACAATGGATTGCTCTAGGCATTTAGTCTTAGTGGTCCCACAGGGCCATGAAGGCCATCTAAGATAAAGGAGTCCTTTTCAAGAAAGTGGTCATGTGGGACTTCAGGGTTACTGAGACTGAAATGACTAAGATATCCACCATATAAACCTAAACTTGTGGGCTGGAAAATCCAAAGCGGAAGCCATAATGTAATAAAGACAATTGTTTTATCAAAAATCTCTAGTAAAGAGGTAAACAAGATAGAGTACCAAGATGAGATACCCTTGATTTGAAAAAATAAATCACCTGGAGCTCAAAGTATATCATTCTGCATATGGGAAAAGAAATGCTCAAGAGATCATTGAGCACTTGTTATTTCAGATGAAAAAATTACAATCATGACTATCTATCAAGAAGAAATTAAATGATTTAACGTTGCATTATCTAAAGTGAGGCTCCACCAAGCTCATAAAAAAGCTAGGTGCTCTTTTTGAGTCACAATATAATTGCAGATGCCACAATAGGTAATATAGCTCGTCAGCCCTTGCTTGCTTAACTTGGGTGGCCAAATTGATGTGGAGGGTTCTTTTTCACAAAGATTTGACATCAGGAGACCTTCTGAATGTGCAAGATAATCCTCACTGACTAGATTTTTCTGATGCTTCCTGATGTAGCATTGATGGCTGATTTGCACTGTTAATCGCCATTTTAAAGTGACTCTTGTCAAAGCTCTATGACATATTTTTTATATGTTGTCCTAAAATAAGACTCAACAGAATACCTGACCACCCTCTCCTTAGTGTTATCATCAACGAAGGTGTCCCCCTAAACAAATTTCTTCTTTAGATCCCATATTGGCTACTAGTGATCTCCACTCAAGCTCTATATATGCATAAAATAAAGGAAAATTTAAGATTCTGTGGTTAAGCTTCCTTAATAAGTTAAAAGTCAAGTATTTTTTATAATTCTTGTATAAAATTAAGATATGAAATAAATGTAAATTGAGAATGACTTGAGTGGGGTATGGCAATATTTTTTGGCTTCACGAGCTCACTGAGTCTCTTCTTCAATTCTGCCTTGGTGATGGCATCCATTTGGTTTGACGCTTGTATCCGTAAGCTCCATCTCACAGTGGACATTCAAGCACCAGGATGTTTGGTGGCCCTGCTCAATACCGCTTCTGGGTCTGGGGCTGGTATACCTCTTCTATTTATTGCTTCTTCTCCCAATTTAGTAATATGCTGAACATGTTGGGATTTGTATGCTGGCGCTGCACTGATGCACCTCACTTCAGGGTTTTGACCATTCATCAATATTAGATGGTCACCTTCTCAGGTAATATATAGATGGATGGTTTAATTGCTTTCATTAGGGTAACTTAGGTCAGATGTTGTTTGGTCAATTCTTTATCATTGATTGTTTCTGATGGAATTACTCAATCATTGGCGATCATAGATTCTTTCACACTTCCAAAAGGTATAAAAGAAGGTCAACTTTCAGTTGTTGTCATAGTTGCCATCAACTTCATACTGTAAACCTCTTCATACAACAGGTATCAAATTATTGCATGTGTATGACCTTAACCGATCTGTCAGGATTTCACCAAATTTGCATATCTCTGAAAAACCCCCTTCCTAAATTCCCCCAACATCATCGGAAGGGGTGTGCAATCTATTGCAATCTATCAAAGTTGATGGTCAATCAGATCCCGATCAACTGATTATAGGATTTGATCGCGCAGAGATTAATTCACTCTGATAGATTATGAAACATAAAAAAGCCTATAAATATTTCCTCTTTTTGAAAATAGTAATTAAGTCGAGTTTAACCTGTATTTTCTTATTTACTTCTGCATTTTTGAAGAATCCACCCAATGTAACTTTGAGATACAACCTGCCCCATTGGAAGTGTAATTCAAAACTACTAGACTGGTGCTCACTACAGGGGATCTCTGAGTTATGCACCAGTGACCATGTCTATCACCATGGATTCTTAATTTTTGCCTGACGAGGCTCAAGATCAAGAGCAAGGCAGTAGTTCTACGATGGGTCCATTCAATTGGAGCCCAAATCTTAAGATTACCCTCCACGTTGGAATTTTGGGCCAACTTGGAATTCTATAATCCTAACTTAAGTTTTGCCTCAGACTTTCAAATGCCGCCTGAGGCCTTGCAAATTATCATTAATCAATTACTTGAAGGGGCTCTAATCCCTGGAATATGTTATACCCAATCTCAATCAAATGCAGTACCTTCTATATTGTGAAGAGTGCTGCAAACCTCTAAAATGCCAGGGATTGGCTCCAAACTTTATCTACAACAACTTGTACATCCTATATTATACCACTTGCTACCTGTAGTTGGAATGCACAATCAAGGGATGCTCAATTTACTAGAAGGACTCCTATCCTTGAATAATTATATTTCCAAGCTTTTCAAGTTGGCCTCCAAGTTTAGCCGAGCTAATTGTGATGCTATTATTTTTAATTGAACTTTCCTCAATGAAGTACAACACCAGCTCATTCAGTTCGATTTGGGATATCAAAGTTTATTGATGTGCAGTTTCCAAAAAAGGTTCAAGAGATCTAGAAGGAATGGAGAGAGGGTGTTTTACAACTCTATGAGCGAAGTCAATCAATGAAGGAAGAAATTAGAACCCCGTCTTTTTCAATTGGAACAATTGTACTCAGAAATTCAGTTCTGGGTCAATGAAGTAGAGAAAACCTCTAGAAATATGGGTCCTCCTGGAGTAGAAGGACCTCGTGGGCCACCTGGAGGTGTAGGGCCTCGTGGACCTCCTGGAGCTGATGGGCCCTGTGGACCCCCAGGTGCAGATGGACCTCGTGGACCTCCAGGCGCTGATAGTCATTCAGGATCTTATCAGCAAATTAACTCTCTCATGAACATGATGACCCACTTACGTGAACAATTCTCTAAGGTGGCCAAAAAATGCAACCTAGCCCCTGATGGGGTACCAATTGACCCCCTTTTGACTCTGCAGTCCTTGTCCAATGATTTGATCAATTTGGGAAAGTGGGTCAAGGACACTGATATCTTATTACATGCTTGTGAATCAAAAGGGGAATTGCTCCAAGAAAAAATTGAGACTCTGAAACTCAAGTACAATGCACAACAGGAACAGATTTTTGAGCTATCTCGCCAACTAGATGAGAAAGTAAGGCATTCAGACCTGAATCGACGAATTAATGAAATTCAGATGGAAGCTGTTGGTCCTTACCCTCAATTTTCTTTCAAGCTTCAGATTCTGCCTCTTATGTGTCTACTCAATCGAATAACCTGAGTGTATGTTTTGACTACCAATGCTCCCCTGACTTTCAAGCCAGTATTCAAGGACAAGTACTACCCAGGGTAAGGCAGCATTATTGCTTTTCTATATATTATGAAAAGGCATTAAGTGAGGCCACGGATCACCAAAATATGAATTACTTGCCTAATTGCCTTACTCAATTGGCTCAAGATATAATGGTTCCCCACTTAATGACTTGCTCTTCTTGGGCTCAAGTCAAAGAAGCATTGATCAGAGAACTTGGAAGTGAGCAGACCCTATCTTTGCAAAAATAGGCCTTCATGGGTATACAGCCCCACCAAAATGAATCTATTAAGGACTTTGCTCACCGGTTCTATTGGGAAGCTCAAACTCTTGTAGCCTGTGGTTGGTTAAACTTGGATGATGCAATAACCGCAGTTCTGTCAGCCTTTACTTCCAGGACGCAAATACAAGTTTATCTGATCAGTATCAAAAATAATTTCCAAAGTATTTTGTATATTAAGGAGGCCTTATTGGAGTTGCCACCTCAATTCTCCGAAAAACCCCAAGTTTATGAGTCTCCTAGACCTAGTCAGCCCAAAGTCTTTGCCATGCCTGAGAACACTAGAGCGATTCAGTGTAATTAAAGTCATCGCTACTTTCATACTGAGGATCGGTGTTTTATAAAAGGAAGCAGATGAAAAAAGAAAAGAGATAGACCAATAAGATTATTCACCTTGATAATGATGTGAGTGTGCAGCAAGAGCAGCAAAGTTCAATTGAGTGTATTAAAGATGACCAATCTTCTTATTCCTTGCCCTCCTTATTAGCGTTATCCTCTCAGTTTGGAAGCACCATTACCCGAATTAATTTCTGAGTAAATCAAATCAATGCCATGGCTATCATAGATACTAGATCCCCGATGAACTTTGTCTCCTCCAAATTTGTCAAATGGATCAAATTAACCCCCGATATTTCTCATTATAAAGAATATGGCACTGCCAGCCCCCAAAGTACTCAGTCTATTGGAGCTTTTTCATCCCTTCCTCTGAAAATTGGGAAATTAACCTTTACCATTCCAGCAATTGTGCTTGCTAATTTGAGTTATGACATACTCTTGGGGGCTCAATTTTTATAAGAATTTGATGGAATTACCAACTATCCTGACTCATCGTTGTCTCTCTTGTGTATTGAGTTCCCTTACTTTTATCTGATCATGCTTCCACTCAACGTCGGTTATGTCTTCTAGAAGGAACTAAAAGGTTTTATTCACTTTAGTATCAGGTTAAAGATCCTCATGTAAAATTACCTCATACCATGGCTGATATTGAAGAGGGAATGCCTATTTTTTCTCCTGAGAAATTAGTTATTCCACCAAAATCAAAAGTGATCATTAATACTTCTTTACACTTTTTGATTCCCAAGTGGCATTTGCTACAAGTCCAGGCACTGTCAATTCTTCTGCCAAAGAACTCTTGCCTTGTCCTGGAATATTGGATTATGATTATCCAGGCTCTTTATTTGTCTTACTAGCGAACCTTACTGATGTGCCAAAACTGGTAGATCGAGAGCGCTCAATTGCTTATGTCAAGCTGTTGCCCTTATCTCATATCTATGATGTTAAACCCTTTGGGAGTTTACAAGACTTTGGATTTGAGAGTGATCAGGAAAACCTCACTGTGGGACCTGCTATCAGGAAACATCTCTAAGGAACAGGAGAAACAAGTGCTTCAATTATTGGACAAATATTCTGACTTTTTTGCTAGGCATACTTACAATTTTGAGAAGATGAAAGGTGTAGTGCAATCTTTTGAAACTGGTGATCACCTTCCTATCCGTGCGAAGCCCTATCATAAATACAAAGTAGAAGAAGCCCAGGTTACTACGGAATTGAATCAATTGCTGGAGGCTGGATTATTGAAACCCTCCAATAGTCCCTGGGCATCCTCATTGTTGTTGGTTAATAAGAAAGATGGTTCACATCATGTTGGGATGGATTATTGTCGATTGAATGCTATTACCCAATGGGACTGTTATCCCTTACCTAGGATTGATGATTCTCTTAGATTGTTGGCTGGATCCACCTATTTTTTGGCCATGGACTTAGCCAGTAGATATTGGAAAATCAAACTGTCTCCAGAAGATCGTGCCAAGTATGCCCTGATATTGAGTGAAGGATTTTTTGGACCAACTTGCATGCCTCAAGCCCTAAGCAATGCCCCCGCAACTTTCCAAAGGGCCATGAACAGTATGCTCCAGGATTTAAAGCTTACTTGTTTTCTAGTATATCTTGATGACATTACTGTGTTTTCAAAAAACTTTACTGAGCATTTAAACCATTTAAAAGAAGTATTCAGCCTAATTTGGGGCTCTTCCTTAAAACTCAAGCCCTCCAAGTGCTCATTCTTTCAAAATGAAATGGACCTCTTAGGACATCAGGTTTCAGCTAAGGGATTCGACCCCATGTGGACAAAGTTCAAGCCATCCAACAGATGCCTCCTCCCTCTTCTTTATGGATTATTCAAGTCTTTCTCGTTATGTTTGGGTATTATTGGCAATTTATTCCCAACTTTGCTGATATGAATGAACCCTTATCTTATCTATTGCAAAAAGGAGTGTCTTTTGAGTAAGGATCAGCTCAAGAACAGTCTTTCAATTCTCTACCTACTGCCTTGATGAAGGCACCTGTTCTAATTCACCCCCAGTTTGATAAGCCTTTCTTTCTACATATGGATGCAAGCAATGTCGCTATTGGGGCTATTTTATCTCAGTGTGATGAAGAAAATAAGGATCATCCTGTTGCTTACTATAGCAAAATTTTGTCAAAAGCCAAACAGAAATTATAGTGTTACTGAATGCTTGGCGGTAATACAATGTTTGGGACCATCTAGTACTAAAAAAATTTTGGTAATTTTGGCCATCAAGCATTTTCAGCCCTTTATATATGGTACCCATTTCACCATTATTACCGACCATTTCTCCTTACAATGGCTGCAGAATATGAAGGATCCTGATGGGAGGTTGGCCCATTGGGCTTTACGATTGCAAAATTATGATTTTTTCATTGTTCATCGTTTAGGTGCTCAGCATCAAAATGCAGATGGGTTATCCCGAATACCTATTCTGACCTTGGAACCAGAAAAAGAAGAATGCTTGTATAATCTTATTGGATGACCGAAATTAGGGATCAAGAGACTGAAGAGGATTGAGCCTATCTAAAATCAATTACCAAGGATACTATGATTCAAGATGGAGCTTTGTTTAAGAAAGTCAAGTCTAAGTGGTTGCCCTTCCTACATCCCAACTCCAGGTTTCACGCTGTAATGGAAGGTCATGAACAAGTCAGTCATAGTGGCTTAAAGAAAACTCAAGAATGGTTGAAGACTCAATACTATTGGAACAACATGACTGAGTTCATTTGGGAGACTCTTGACTCATGTCTTACTTGCAAACGTCATGTAACTACCAACCCTACTTATCAACATCAAGTCATTTCCCCAACTAAGGCGTTTGAAGTAGTCAGCATTAATGTTGTAGGACCTTTTCCTTGAGGAGTGCATGGACATCAGTATATCATTATGGCTGTTGACCATTTGACCAAATGGGGTTGAGGCCATTTCAATTGCTACCACTTTGGCTAAGACTACAGCCTTATTCCTATATCAGCATATTATTTCCCAACATGGATGTCCAAAGGTCTTTATTTCAGATAATGGGACTAATTTCACCTCGCAGCATAAACAGGAGTTATCAAAATTATTTAACACTACTCAGCGATTTGTTGTCCCATATATTCATCCACAAATGGGGCCATTGAACGAGTTAATGGAACCTTGGTCTCAATTTTAAGGAAAATGGCATCAACTGATCCGACCTGGCGGAATTTTTATTTACCTAGTGCCTTGTTTGCTTATTGGATAAGCTATCACTGCATTATCAAGATGTCCCCGTTTAAGTGTATATATGGGCGGGATCCTTCAGTCCCTTCTAGTGTTCAGATTATCCTTGAAGAAAGCATCCCAGAAAATTTAGATTTAGTTATGAGAAATTTGGCTGATGAGATTATCCGCCTCCAGGCTCAAGTAATGAATTCAATTAGAACCACCACTCAAAGAGAGACTCTACAAAGCAATCAACATAAACCAGTCTTACCTGAATATCAGATTGGATATTATGCTATGTATTATCATTCTTGGCCAGGTGGACGGACTGAAAAGCTGGGAACTAATTGGTCCAGTCCTTATAGAGTTATAGTTCAAAAAGAATTAGAATATTTGATTGTTCATACTGATACTGGTATTGTGGTAAATCATATTCATCCTAGGTTTTTAAGAAGTCATCCTCCACTGCGTTTGAATCTTGAGGGGGAAGTGTCAGGATTTCACCAAATTCGCATATCTCCAAAAAACCCCCTTCCTCAATTCCCCCAACATTATTGGAAGGAGCAAGCAATCTATCACAATCTATCAAAGTTAATGATCAATCAGATCCTGATCAAATGATTGGAGAAATGATTGCGCAGAGATTAATTCACTCTGATAGATTATGAAGCATAAAAAAGTCTATTAATATTTCCTCTTTTCAAAAATAAAAATTAGGTCGAGTTTAACCTTTATTTTCTTATTTACTTCATTGCATTTTTGAAGAATCCGCCCAGCGTAACTTCGAGATACAACCTGCCCCATTGGAAGTGTAATTCAAAACTTCCAGACAACTGATAAATTTCTGAGGTCTTCTATATTTATAAAAAAGAGGATCATTTCCTTGTCCACGTCTTAGTCTTGCATATATAAATCTTGAGGTGTTGTATACTGACAAAGTTCCTTCTAAAGGATGAGGAATTATTTCTCACTATACTCATGATACTTTTATGACAAATCATAAGCCTGAGTGTAATAGTGATAGTTAGGTCTACCAGTTTCCTTGGACTGGATATGAATGTTACATCCCTATATGAGGACCTAACCTTGATTTTAACAGGATTATTTAAGAACCCTTGAATTTTAGCTCAACATGATAATACTTAATAGCTCAAGAAGTTATCCCTTTCATTATATCTGACTGTCAATGGTTTTAAGGTATGTATGGTTAACGTGGGACAACTATATTTTGATGAGATGGCTAAGTTGAACGTATTATACAAAAAATGTAATTTATTCAGGCTTGACTATTCTGTGTAATTGTTTTAGAACCCCATTTTTATTAAAAACATAGTATTATCAAAATGAACAGTGGAATATAGTATTGTTGTTAATTGGACTGTATATAAAGCTTCTATAAGCTAAATATGGGGCATAACATAGTGTTCTAAAATAATCTCAACGCATTTTTGAGAAATCTTAAACAAAGATTATCCTGGTATTTCACATAAATCTTAATCAATTAAGGAGGGCATTTGTTACCAGTTGTTATATATTTTATTACATCTACTAAGGAGCTCCATACAAGTAACATTTTATGTAAAGTCTCCCTTGATGAAGGCAGTATTACATATCCCTCTATGTTTATATGAGTACAATAAAGGACGCTACATACTACCAAAAAGGTGAAATCATTACACTTATGCCTAGGCTGGTTGGCTTGGAGAGTTTGGTGCCTCATCTTAAAGCTGGTTCTTCTTGCTGTAGGTCTGATCCAGCTTGGTCAATTAGACTTGTGGCGACCATACCCTAGCAATCCAAAAATAGGCATCTATGGGTAATTTTATATAGTGAGGAAAAACTTTGATGTATCTGCATCCTATTTTTGAAGCATAACTTAGATTTCAGTGGTGATAATTGCATCACCCCCAATGATACCTAATAATTTTTGTCTCTGCTATATTCTCTAGATTAAAGCTACAACTGCATATGAAGTCAGTTAAGTGCCTCAATAAATTTCTATTGAATATTATTACTTTTTTAGATGGACCAACCTGGAGATGATATTGCACTGACTAAAGGGGAAAGTGGGAAATCAAAATCATTGGGAAAGGAGGATAAATAACAGTATACCTCCACATGTGGTGTTCTGGTAGATCAGGAACTCCATGGACTGACTATATATTTGCTATCTCAGTTTAAAACTTTGTTCACAATGCCAATACGGTCATAAATCATCCCCTACCAAAGTTCATCTACTGAGATCAAACTTGGGAAGTAGTGTAATTGAGTTCATACTTTACCACTGTTGCACCCTCCCTTTTTGACAGGAATCCATAAGAATGTAATGTCTTACCCACACATTTTGTGAAAATTGACTGTTATTTTTTTATGTACTCTCAGCATACCAATATCTCACAAACCGCTCAACCAATCCCAGCAAACCATGTGCCAGGTGATAGAGTCACTCGGCCCCCTTCCACCAATAGTACTGAGAATTTTGACAACTGATTTCAGCCACCTCTAGGCTTTGTCTGCGTGAGGGTGTTTTTGAGCTGAAATTTCTAAATTGCTCCACTAAAACTTAAATATCTCAGGAACTATTTAACCAACCCTTCATTCCTTCCCAAAGCACAAGTCTGCCCATGGTTCCATGTCTACCGGTAGTCCCAAAAATACCAGGTTTAATTTTTGACATGATATATGTCCTGTGGGGGGGGGGGGGGTAAGTTCAAAGTATGAGATCATAGCATGACGAGCTTAAATGATTATGGGTGTGGATAGTTTTTGCATAGGTTGGCCAATAAAATTAACTAAATTTAAAAATGAATTATTATAGATGGTGATCAGAAAGTTTAGCATAGATCAACCAATTAAATCAACCAATTGATATTATATATATTGACATGATATATGTCCTATGGCTGGGGGGGGTAAGTTCAAAGTATGAGATCATAGCGTGACGAGCTTAAATGATTCTGGGGGTGGATAGTTTTTGCATAGGTTGGCCAATAAAATCAACTAAATCTAAAAATTAATTATTGTAGATGGCAATCAGTAATATAGTATAAGTTGACGAAATAAATCAACCAAGTAGATAAAATGAGGTATTATAGAAAGATATCAGACAAGTTTACCCTATAATTAACTGATAAAATTAACTAAATAATAAAAACTAAATAAGTAAAGACTGCCAACCTTATATCTGTTACATTGAACTAATAAAGTTAATTGAACAATTATATATAAATTTCCTAGAATATTTATGTCAAGTTTATCTGAGATTGGTAAATAGTCTAGGAGTAGGTGTTGAAATAAACATGCATTTATAATGATTTATTTATAAGATGATTTCCCAAACCATCACAACTAAAATACTACCTAATTTCATAAAAATTAAATAAATTTGTATCTATCTACCATCTACTTGCCTGCTTTCATACACAGTTTTAGTTAGGTTAATCAAACCATAGCTAAAGTAATCTAATCATCTCAGGTATTATTTTTTTAAAAGTTAAATGACAAACCTTAATGTTAGTATCCTATCATAACTGTAGATAAAATATTAAGAAAGTATTTAACCTTCAGCCATAAGGCATATATATGCACTTAAGTTTTTTACCATAAGGTAAAACTTTAATCATTTTTATTAGATATTGAGGCTTTATTAAAATTACTGCTTTTCTTATATCTTCCATACCTCCCTCCAACCCTGTGGCTTATCCTTGGATTCATGTAGCTGATAAAAATGATGGTGAAATTAACAATAAGTATATGAATTGTACTTACTGTGGGAGCCAAAATAGTATTTCATCTTGCTGATGGAATCAAATACAAAAAGCAAGTGGGAAGTCAGCATATGGAAAAAGGCTCCAAGTGCTGAGAATACCACAATGCAGTAGGAAATTATGTTCCTCTTTCAAGATATGGTTGCTTGATCTAAAACGCTTTAAGGTGAATGATATTCCTGAACGCTTATAGAAAATAAATTTTATGAGCTACTTTGTTACTTCCCTTGCTTCTACTCTTAAACTTAGAACTGTCATATACATTACCATCCCAGTTTGGGACCACAATTACTTGGATAGATATAATTTGTACATAAAGTAAAGATTATTCCTATTGTAGACTCGAGTTTTCCAATAAATTTTTATCTAATCCTGGATGATTGGTTAGATTAGAGTGAAGACTGAATTAAACCAAAAACAAGAGTATAAACTTATAAAAACTTTTACTCATGCTATTGGATATTGTTCCTCCCTTCTTAAGCTTTAAAAGTTGTTGTGACTGCACAGTCAGCCTTTAATAACAATATAATGGCCTAATAATTAGGGATAGATCGCTACACTATTTTTAAAGACAATAGTCTAATATATAAAAATCATTGTATGTATATGTGTATATATGTGAAAGAAAGACTATCTCTGGAACAAATGAAACAAAAAATTACCAAACTTGGTAAAAATATGCTATAAAATCAAAAAAGTCATATGTTTTTTAAAAATAGATTTATATTGATTTAAAATATAGTTAAATATAAGATTGAGAAATAATATCTAATCGGGTTGGGACCATCTAGTTCTAAAAAGAGAAATAATATCTAATGGTAAAAATATATCATTTTTAGCTGAGCATTTTAGACTATTTGTTTAGTCTTATAGGTTCATAGGTTTTAATAAGCAGTTGGTAGTTTTTTTAGCACCAGTGGTGCCCAACCCAAAAGGGGGAGCTGCTACACATCTTTATTTGCAAATGGGCCAAAAAAGGGATTATCATAAATAAAAATTACTAATATGGCACCTCAGGTAACAGCTTAGGAAGCCATATATGAAAGTGAGGAAGCTTTGGGGAAACGTTTGTCTGGCACCTGCTTCAGCTGGTAAACCATGGCAGACAACATAGGGGTTGGGGCATCAGCAGCATGTGGCATAATGAGGTATAATTGTGGGTTTTCTTCATTTATGAGGCCAGCAGTGTCCATTGCCTCAGTGTATTGAGCAAGTTGATGTCCAGCAAAAGTGATGAGAGCAGGCACATTAGTGAATGACTTGATGCGCTGGTGGGTTACAGGATAATTGGGGTCAAAAAAGAGAAGTTTTTGTTGCATTGATGCAAGCACAGCTTGCACCAAATGCAAGCTCCTCAAAATCATACTTCGCATCTTCCTCAAAATCTTGGGGAAAATTGGGGATATGGATGCCCTCAATAAGGGGCTCTATGTCTTAATGAAGATGCTGGCGAATTAAGGTGTTGGCAGGGGCAGCTGCAGCCTCAACTGCCATTTTATTAATATTTTTATAGACTGGAAAACCATTTTGAGGGCAAAAATGGCAGGGACGCAAATCAGGAGGGTTAACGAAGAACTCCTCCAAAGCAAATTATGGCTTCATATGGTACAGAAATTTTCCTTATCAATCCATTTCAGAGCCTCAAATGGATTGGATTCAGCCAGCGCTGAGCCAGCCATCATATTGGGGCAGTGGAAGGAGCTGATTGGCCCATGCTGTTGACCACGGCAGCTCAGTTGAAACTGATTCAGCTATTAACTCAGGATTTTATAATCTGGTTAAACAGTTGGTAGCTTTTTTTTGTAAGTTCAACAATTGATTTTGGCTGAGAGGTTGGCTGTTTTAAAATGACTGAAGCACTCAATGGTTTCAAGTAAGTGAATAATTTAATTTATTGCGGGGAAGGCCAACCATGGGATGGACACTTCCGAATATGACTCAGACGAGACAAAACTTAGTACCAGGGGAGGCACCCCAGAGAAGCGATGCTATCTCTTGTTGCCAGCGGGAACGCCACTTATGGGGAGGGGGAGGGAACGTGTGAAGGGGCCGTAGCCACTATTGAGCACGTGTGGAGGAAGGGGTCTGTTTTGATGAACCAGACTGGGAACCAGGAGGAGACCAGCTGTTGGCGACGCAGTGGGAGATATCCAAACATCCACGCTTGAAAGTGGTCCACCAAATGAGACCGGAATCTGTGGACAGCTTCAGGGAGGGTGGGGATGGAGCCAGCGATGGCATCCAAGACAATCGTGTGGATAGTCCACATGGCGATTGCAACCACCAGAGCATGGAGGGAGGGTGGGAGGGGGAGGCCATTGATGAAGCAAACATATCTCTTGACAGACTGAAGGGATGCGTTTGATTCTGTTCAAGCAGACGTTGAACTTCGCGCCATATCACTTTAGAGGTAGGACACTTCTCCATGTTGTGGATCAGCGTTCCATATTGGCCACACATGACACAGGATGAGTGTAAAGCGTTAGAGCGCTCAGCTGTATGATACACCCGCCTCAGGCAGCATTACACATGGGAGCGGACTTAAGGCTGCAACAGAGGATGGTGTGCGTATTTCCAGTTAGTTTTTTGTTTCAATGGAATAAGGGATGTCCATCATGTCCAGGTAGTCCACCCTGGATAAGACATGGGGTCTAATGGGGATCACGCCATCATGGATGGGTAGCCCCTGTACCTCTTGTGTGAACTGAGGAGAGGGGCGGCCTCTTTGGGTTGTATGTCCACTAATACGAATTCTTCACTCTGCGCTTCGCATGGAGAGTAGGATTCGTTTGTAGTGGGTGATTGTCCCGTGAGGACCTGTGGCCAATGTGTGTGATGCGAGGTATTTCATCAGGGAGTGGGGGTTTGATGGATTATTGAGGCCCAAGGCTTGGGAAAAGTTGGAGCAGGCCGCGCGGGACCAGTGTTGGGGTGGGAGTGTAGGAGCAGTAAAGGCCACGATCCAGGTGCCCAGGATCTTGGCAGCATGGGCTTTGAAGTCAAGCAGGCCCATGCCACCATGATGTTGAGGGCCAAACATGACCTCTAGCAGCACTGGTGGAAGGCGGCCTGACCAAAGCCATCCTTGCAGCAAAGCATACAGGGATTTGAAGAAGCTTGAGGAGAAGGGGATGGCGTGGGCTCTGAACCAGACTTTGGATAGGAGCATAGAGTTGGCAAGAACAACCCTGCCAGTGAGGGTAGTAGGGTGGGCTCTGAGAGAGGCTATTAGCTTCGTCACGTTGTCCGGTATACAGCCCTCCATTACTGCTGACGCATATCCACCTGCCTCCATCCACACGCCCAGATGGCGTACTGGTCCTATGGTAGGACGTGGCACAAAGGGGAGCACCAGTGGAGCGGTGTGTGTTGAGTTAGTAAGGCGTGGACGTGGGCGAGCAGATGGGCCGGGTTGGGAACTACTTGCTGGGGCCCAGCAGTTCTGAAACCAACCAAGGAGGATGAGTTTGGTTTTGGTGGCGTTCAGTGCCGCGTTGCTTACTCAGGAATATTCCTGGATGAGGGCTTCAAGCGTACGTGCATCTTTGTTATTAGACACCCCCACTACGCAATCATTTGCAAATGCCAACATCTTGACTGGGGTTTGGCCTGGCACATGGACCCCAGTGAGGTGGGCATTCACATTTCGCAGTAGTGGGTCAAGGCTGAAGTTGTATAAGAGTGGGCTGAGGGGGTCCCTTGTCGCAGGCCCCTTTGGGGGCGGACTACTTCCGTTAGGAAGCCTGGGCCACGCACTGCCATTGTTGCAGATTCCGTGAGCAGCATCACCCAGTTAATGAAGCGGGGGGTAGACGGAATTGATGGAGGCAGGCCCTATGGTATTCCCAGTTTACTCTATCATAGGCCTTTTGTTGGTCCAAGAATACAAGTGCCCCAGAGGCTGTGGACTGACACACATTAGCCACTGAGTGCATGTTATACCCAAATCAACCTTCTGGGGATGAAACTGAATTGTTCTGGGGAGATGGTGGCAGATGCTACAGTCCCTAAATGGTTAGCCATGATTTTGGTTAAAATTTTGGTGTCTGTGTTTGTTAGAGAAATGGGGCGCCAGTTGGCTAAGTCAAGCCTATCCCCTTTCTTGAAGAGTGTGACAGTAAAGGCCTCATGTCCTCCTGGTAGGAGGAGCGTATCCAACAGGCTTTGGTTGAGTGAGGCTAGCAGCAATGGGGATATATATTTAAAATATTTTTTGTAGAACTCATATGGAATGCCATCTGGGCCTGGGCATTTGGTTTGTTGCACCATGAATGGCTGTCCATAATTTGTTTGGAGTAATTAAATTCATTATTTCTGGGTATCAGAAAATGGTGCAGATATGAGCTTGGTCAAGAAATTCTGCCATTTCAGCCGGCTGAATTGGTTCATCTCAGTATAACTCGGAGTAATATCTTTGCGTTTTGATTGCCACTTCAGCCAGTGTGTCCGCAATGGAATTATCCGATCTTTGCACCTATGTGCAGGCCACGTTCTGGCGTGGTATGAAAATTTGTTTGAAGAAGTATGCGGTGCACTTGTCACCTTTAGTGATGTGTATGGCCCTGTATTGGACACAAACCTGATGTTTGTGTTGTCTTTTGAGTGCGTTGAGGTGGGCGGCTGCCTCCGCCCTCTTCCAGCCCTATTCAGGGCTGTAGCCTGTGGCTGGGATGTTGGAAACCAGGTGTGCCAATTCTACCAGAGTGCACAAAATGACAGCCGATGTGGCTCATGAGCATCTGGAGGAGAGATGGCGATAGTGGCAGATGGTGTCATCTTTGAAAGTTGCCCATGTGGAAATGGGGTCCGCACAAAATGGTGCAACAAGTGATTCCGCCAAAGTTGCCTCTTCCACCCACGTGGAAAATCCTGGCGACGCGAGCTTGGGGTGGGCGGATTTTGTACCAATGTGGGGCCTTTGTAACTGTGATGGGTAAGTGGTATGTTATCAAGACCAGTCTATGGTAGGAGAATTCCATTTTCATTGTTTTGAAGTGGGAGATATGGGGTTGGAATTTCGCTGGCGCTAGAATAAGGTCGATGCAGGTCATGGACCTTAATTGGCCATTATGGACATGGGGATGCGTCATGTTTTCGAGCAGTGGGGCATGTCACGGCAGCGCATCCATTAACCCAAGGGTGGCTTTTAGAACGCGTAGTTCTACATGACCCTGTGGGGCATGGGGTGAGGGTGGCCACCAGTCCGTTGGTTTTGTTAGCCAACAGTTCATGTCGCCAACTAGGAAGGAATTGGGGGGTAGCAGAAGGGATTTGACTGATGAGAAAAATTCCCGACGCTCATGTGCACCGTTTGGGGCGTAAATGTTGATGATTGTGTGCGCAACATCAGCCTATGAGAAGGTGACAATGAGCACTCGGCCATTTAGGAATGTTTCTGAAGATGTAAATTTGAAAAAATTGTTTTTCTGAATTAGCACCCCACAGTGCTTCGACCAAAAGGATAGGGATGGTGGGAGAATTGTTTTCCAAGCTTCCTTGGAACCTCATGGACAGTGGGACTCCTGGATGGCCAGGATATCCACAGGTAAATTTATTTGTAAAAAACTCAGTTTCCTAGCCCAGGATGGGGAGGCCTTGAGTCTGGCGATATTCAGCATCCCTAGAGTGAAGGTTTCCCCCATCGCACCTTAGGTGTGGGGATGGGCCCCCAGGCCCACCAGCCTCTTCCAGGTCCCCACGGGCTTTCACAGCAGCGCGGGTATTAGCAGCAACGCTATTGGGGTTTTTGTTAATTTTTGTGGAAAGAGTCGCATTGGCTTTGGCCTTCACTTTTTGTTTTCCCGACGTCGGACGAATTTTTTGCGGTACGGATAAGTTCGGTGCACCATCAAGTGGGGCAAAAAAAATTTTTAGTTGGGATTGGTCCCAAGTCAGTTTTGACCGGGGCTTGGGTGCAACGATTGGGTGAGATCAAATCTCCCATCAGATCCTCAGATTGAGTAGCCCATTTGGCATGGGCCTCCCAATCTGATTGGGTGATGGATTCCTGAGTTGCTTCCGCCGTGAAGGTCTCCATGTCCTCCTGGCATTGTGAGTGTGGGATGGTGGTGTTGGCCTAGGCCATTTCCTTGGCCGCGGCCCTATGGGCCTGCTTAGCCTTCTTCTGCTCCTGCGGGGAGATGGGCTTTACCAATAGGTAGCAGCCTTGTGCTCCCCACGGGAAAGCCTCCTTGGTGCTTGCGGTTGGTTCATAGTGTGCCTCTCTGCTAGTCATGGCCACTGAGGGGTGCTCTTGGAATGTGATGCCCTCTTTGATGGGGCATGCATGTGCCTTATGGCTGAACATGTCACAGTGGGTGCAAATGGGGGGCGCGCTGTCCACGGTTACCTGGAATGGGTGGGTGGTATGCCCTGCGATATCAATAAAGGTGGATTGCAGAATCTGGGTTAGGTCCTTTGCAATCTCCTCAGTTGGGGTCAGAACTGTGATGGCTTTACCAGTGCACAGGTGTGGCATCAGCGTGAAATGTTGCATTTTGAAAGATTGTATTTCGCCATATATGGCGAGACCATCTTTCAGGTGTTGCTCCAAAATGTCACATTTTACCATATTAGGCAAAAAGTCAAACGTGAGGAAAATTTGGTTTGATTTTGTCCATCTGGTGCGTTTAGTTTTGACGACCCATTTCCCTTCAGGGAGGTCAACCACTATGCACACCGCTGCAGCCTCGTCTGCTGCAATTTTGCTTTTGAAGCCTAGGTCCAGTCAACCGTGCAACATGGAGTGAGGTGCAACATACACCGCAGTCAGGAAAATTTTGTTTACATCTTCTCAAAATTTTTCCCATAGGGCTGTTTTTTGGATGTCCAGATACACACGGACTACAAATTCCACCAACAAAAGTGGCTGGGAATGTGGCGTGTTGATGTACTGGTTGCATCGTGCTTGCCACGTGAGTATCTCCGGGAAAAATGTGACCACCAGTTTTTTTAGATTTTTTTCTATTCCACCGGATTCTCAAGGGCATTTTCAAACGTTAGAGGCCGTGGGCCTTCCGCCTGCTCCTCTTGCCTTGCTTGCCCAACTGCTCCCAGACATGGGCGCAGACTAATCCCCTCTTTGAGATTATCAAACAAGATTTAGTCTTGAATTGAATAGGTTGCAAAAGTGTTTGCAACGAGAAAGAAAAGTTTCAAGTAAGTGATTAATGTTTTAGTTAATTTGATAGTCCAATTGATTTTGCTGGACGGTTATTAGTTTATATAGAGATAATAGCCTAGGTTACTTAAATTTATTTATGTTCATCTACCAATATAAAACCAAACAATTAGGATGATCTCCAAACTTTAAACACATAAACAACTTTGGATAAACCTATCAACAGCAGAAATTAGACTAAATATCTCTAAAAGAAAGTCCTTGTATACATCTAAATATATATGATGCATTCTATAAATGAACAAATAAACCAAAAAATCTAACCTTGGCATAATTGCTTGAAAAAGTCTGGGAATTGGAATAAGCTATTGAAAAAAGACATAAAAATTTAATAGTAGTTCTATATAAGATCCAAAAAATATGATGCAATGGTTATTATATCAATAGGACAGAGCGTTTTTTATTCAGTCAGTTTTATAGCCACTTAGGTTTTGATAAAATGGTTGGTAGTTTTTAATTATATTAAAAGTTTATTATTTGGTTCTGGATGAGATTGGTGGGTTTTATTTGAATTTATGGGTTCGATTATTATAGCTAAATTGTTAATGATTTAGTTAGTTTTATTATTTCAACCCTTTTCAGTGAGTGGTTAATAGTTTTTATTTAATTCAATAGAATTAATTTCGGCATAAACTTATCAATGGCCATCTACCAATATATCAGCTCATTCAATACATCTCTTAACATATCTCTAATATATAAGATTAGTATCAACTGGAAAAAACTTATATCCACAAGCAAAGATAAAATTGGCTATTAACACATATAAGGCTAAAATTCTCTATATAAAAAGTATTGTGTATGTTTAGATAGGATGCACTATCTCACCAATAAATGAACCAACTTTTCTTTCTCGTTGCAATCACTATTTCAACCTATTCAATTCAAGACTGAATCTAGTTTGATAATCTCACAGAGGAGATTAGTCTGCGCCCATGTCAGGGAGCAGTTGGGCAAGCAAGGTAAGAGGAGCAGATGGAAGGCCCATGGCCTCCAACGTTCGAAAACGCCCCAGAGAATCTGGCGGAATTGATATAAATACTAAGAAACTGGCGGTCACTATTTCCCAAGAGATACTCACATGGCAAGCACGATGCAACCAGTATATCAATACGCCACACTCCCAGCCACTTTTGTTGGTGAATTTGGAGTCCGCGTGTTTCTGGACATCCAAAAAACGGCCTTATGGGAAAGATTTTGTGAAGATGTACACACATTTTCCTGACCGCAGTGTACATCATACCTCACTCCATGTCATGCAGTTGGCTGGACCTAGGTTTCAAAAGCAAAATGGCAGCAGATGAGGCTGCAGCGGTGTGCATAGTGGTCAACCTCCCTGAAGGGCAATGGGTCATCGAAACTAAATGCACCAGATGGACAAAATCAAACCAAATTTTCCTCACATTTGACTTTTTGCCTACTATGGTAAAATGTGACAATTTGGAACAACACCTGAAAGATGGTCTCGCCATATACAGTGAAATACAATCTTTTAAAATGCAACACTTCACGCTGATGCCACACCTGTGCACTGGCAAAGCCATCACAGTTCTGACCCCAACTGAGGAGATCGCGAAGGACCTAACCCAGATCCCACACTCCACTTTTATTGATATTGCAGGGCATACCACCCACCCATTCCAGGTGACCGTGGACAGCGCACCCCCCATTTGCACCCACTGTGATGCATTCAGCCATAAGGCACATGCATGCCCCATCAAGGAAGCATCACATTCCAAGAGCACCCCTTGGTGGCTATGGCTAGTGGAGAGGTGCACTTTGAACCGACTGCAAGCACCAAGGAGGCCTTCCCATGGGGAGCACAAGGCTGCTACCTACTGGTAAAGCCTATCTCCCCACAAGAGCGGAAGAAGGCCAAGCAGGCCCGTAGGGCCGCAGCTAAGGAAGCGGCCAAAGCCACTACCGCTATCCCACACTCACAACGCCAGGAGGATATGAAGACCTTCGCGGTGGAAGCAACTCAGGAATCTATCAACCAATAATATTGGGAAGCCCATGCCAAGTGGGCCACTCAATCCGAGGATCTGATGGGAGATTTGATCTCATCCAAATTGTTGCACCCAAGCTCCAGTTGAAACCAACTTGGGACCCATCCCAACTGAAAATTTTTTTTTGACCCACTCAATGGTGCACCAAACATACCCGCACCGCAAAAAATTCATCTGATGTCAGGAAAACAAAAGTGAAGGCTAAAGCCAATGTGGCTCTTTCCACAAAAATCAACAAAAACTCTGATAGTGTTGTTGCTAACACCTGCGCTGCTGTGAAGGCCCATGGGGATCTAGAAGAGGATGGTGGGCCTGGGTGCCCACCCCTCACACCTAAGGTGTGATGGGGGAAACCTTCACTCTAGGGACGTTGAATATCACTGGACTCAAGGCCTCCCCGTCCTGGGCTAGGAAACTGAGTTTTTTACAACACAATTTACCCGTGGATATCCTGGCCATCCAGGAGTCCTACTGTCCATGAGGTTCCGAGGAAGCTTGGAAAACAATGTTCCTCCTATCCCTATCCTTTTGGGTGATGCACTGTGGGGTGCTAATTTGGAAAAATAATTTTTCAAATTTTTATCCTCAGACACATTCCTAATGGCTGGGTGCTTGTTATCACCTTCTCGTGGGCTGATGTAGCACACGCAATCATCAACATCTATGCCCCAAATGGTGCATGCAAGCGTCAGGAATATTTCTCATTGGTCAAATCCCTCTCGCTACCCCCAGACTCCTTCATAGTCAGCAACATGAACTGTTGGCTAAACACACCAACGGACTGGTGGCCTTCCTCACCCCACGCCCCCAGGGTCACATAGAAACTACGCATTCTAAAGGCCACCCTCAGGTTATTGGATGCGCTGCCATAACATGCCCCGCTGCTCAAAAACATGACGCGTCCCCACATCCATGACGGCCAATTAAGGTCCATGACCCGCATCAACCTTATTCTAATGCTGGCGAAATTCCAATCCCACATCTCCCACTTCAAGACAATAAAATTGGAATTCACCAACCATTGACTGGTCTCACTAACCTACCACCTACCTGTCACAGCTGCTAAGGCCCCACATTGGTACAAAATCCGCCCCCCGATCTTGGGTCACCAGGATTTTCTACGTGGGTAGAAGAGGCAACTATGGCAAAAAAAGTTTGTTGCACCGTTTTGCGCGGGACCCATTTCCACATGGGCAACTTTCAAAGATGACACCATCCGCCACTCTCACCATCTCTCCTCCAGATGCTCATGAGCCACATCAGCGGTTATCTCGTGCGCTCTGGCAGAATTGGCACACTTGGAGTCCAACATCCCAGTTACAGGATATAGCTCTGCATGGGGACGGAAGTGGGTGGAGGCAGCTGCCCACCTCAACGCACTCGAAAGACAACACAAACATCAGGTTTATGTTCAGTACAGGGCCACACGCATCACAAAAGGCGACAAGTGCACCGCACATTTCTTTAAAAAAATTTTGCACCACGCCAGAGCGTGGCCTGCACACAGGTGCAAAGATCGGATTATTCCATTGCAGATACACCGGCCTAAGTGGCAATTGAAACACAACAGTATTACTCCAAGTTGTACTGATCTGACCCAATTCAGCCGGCTGAAGTGGCAGAATTTCTTGACTGAGCCCACATCCGCTCCATTTTCTGATACCCAGAAATAATGAATTTGATTACTCCAAACGAATTATGGACAGCCATTCGCGGTGCACCAAACCAAAATGCCCAGGCCCAGATGGCATTCCATATGAGTTTTAAAAAAAAAATTTCAAATATTTATCCCCATTGCTGCTCGCCTCACTTAAATAAAGCCTGATGGAAACGCTCCTCCTACCAGGAGGACATGAGGCCTTCGCTGTCACACTCTTCAAGAAAGGGGAAAAGCTAGACTTAGCCAACTGGCACCCCATTTCTCTAAAAACTCAGACACCAAAAAATAACAAAAATCATTGCTAATCGTTTAGGGACTGTAGCATCTGCCACCATCTCCCCAAACAATTTGGTTTCATCCCCAGAAGGTCAATTTGGGATAACGTGCACTCTGTGGCTAATGTATGTCAGTCCACAGCCTCTGGGGCACTTGTATTCTTGGACCAACAAAAGGCCTATGATAGAGTAAACTGGGAATACCTCAGGGCCTGCCTACATCAATTCCGCCTACCCCCTCGCTTCAACTGGGTAATGCTGCTCACGAAATCTGCAACAATGGCAGTGAGTGGCCCTGGCTTCCTAACGGAAGTAGTCCGCCCTCAAAGGGGCTAGCGACAAGGGGACCCCCTAAGTCCACTCTTATACAACTTCAGCCTTGACCCACTACTGCGAAATGTGAATGCCCAACTCACTGGGGTCCACATGCCAGTCCAAGCCCCAGTCAAGATAATGGCGTTTGCAGATGACTATGTGGTTGGGGTGTCTAATAATAAAGATGCACGTACGCTTGAAGCCCTCATCCAGGAATATTCCTGAGTAAGCAACGCGGCACTGAACGCCTCCAAAACCAAACTCATCCTCCTTGGTCAGTTTCAGAACTGCTGGACCCCAACAATTAGTTCCCAGCCTGGCCCATCTGCTCGCCCACGTCCTCGCCCTACTAATTAAAAACACACCGCCTCACTGGTGCTCCCCTTCATGCCACGTCCTAACATAGGACCAGTACGCCATCTGGGCATGTGGATGGAGGCAAGCGGATACACGTCAGCAGTAATGGAGTGCCATATTCTGGATAACGTGATGAAGCGAATCGCCTCTCTCAGAGCCCACCCTACTTCCCTTACTGGCAGGGTTGTTTTAGCCAAATCTATGCTCCTCTCCAAAGTCTGGTTTGGAGCCCATGCCATCCCCTTCAACCCAAGCTTCTACAAATCCTTGTACGCCTTGCTGCAAAGATGGCTTTGGTTGGGCCGCCTTCCACCAGTGCGGCTAGAGGTCATGTTTGGCCCTCAACATCATGGTGGCATGGGCCTGCTTGACTTCAAAGCCCATGCTGCCAAGATCCTGGGAACCTGGATTGCGGCCGTCACCACCCCTACACTCCCCTCCAAACACTGGTCCCGTGCAGCCCGCTCCAACTTCTCCCGCGCCTTGGGCCTCAACAATCCATCGAACCCCCACTCCCTGATGAAATACCTCGCTTCACACACATCGGCCACAGGTCCTCACGGGACTAAAACCCACTACAAACGAATCCTACTCTCCATGCGGAGCGCTGAGTGGTGAATTCATATTAGCGGACATACAACCCAAAGAGGCCGCCCTTCTCCTCAGTTCACACAAGAGGTACAGGGGCTACCCATCCATGATGGCGTGATCCCCATTAGACCCCATGTCTTATCCAGGGTGGACTACCTGGACATGATGGACATCCCTTATTCCATTGAAACCCAAAAGACTATCTGGAAATACGCACACCATCCTCTGTTGCAACCTCAAGTCCGCTCCCATGTGTGGCGCTGCCTGAGACAGGTGTATCGTACAGCTGAGCGCTCTAACACTTTACACTTATCCTGTGTCGTGTGTGGCCAGTATGGAAACGCTGTTTCACCGCCTGGAGAAGTGCCCTACCTCAAAAGTGATATGGCGCGAAGTTCAACGTCTTCTGGGCCAGGATCAAACGCATCCCTTCAGTTTGTCAAAAGATATGTTTGCTCTATCAATGGCCTCCCCCCTTCTGCCCTCCCTTCATGCTTTAGTGGTTGCAATCGCCATGTGGACCATCCACACGATTGTCTTAGACGCCATCGCAGGCTCCACCCCACCCTCCCAGAAGCGGTCCACAGATTCTGGTCTCATTTGGTGGACCACTTTCAAGCGTGGATGTTTGGATACCTCCCACCACATCGCCGACAGCTAGTCTCCTCCTGGTTCCCAGTCTGGTTCATCAAATCAGACCCCTTCCTCCACACATGCTCAATTGTGGCTATGGCCCCTTCACACGTTTCCTCCCCCTCCCCATAGTGGCGTTCCCGCTGGCAACATGAGATAGCATCTCTTCTCTGGGGTGCCTTCCCTGTTAATAAGTTTTGTCTCTTCTGAGTCATATTTGGAAGTGTCCGTCCCATGGTTGGCCTTCCCCACAAAAAATTAAATTTAAAATCAATAAATTATCCAAAAATCTTCAAAATTGGCAAAATTAGTAAAAATATTGTGAATAGTAATAAAGGTATTTTACAAATAGATGGTGATATTTTTTAATATAAACTATATATAAAACCATAAAAAAGAACATTCTTATGATACTTGTATACAATTCAGCTTATCATTTTAGTATTTATTTATATATTTATTTTAATAGATTTAATTTTTTTGATAAACAGGTAAAATTTTTGTTATTTTTTACTAATTCGGTTTGGCTGAGTGATTAGTGATTTTTGGTTAAATAATAGTGTATAAATTTTTGCCCATATTCCCTGTATTCTAGATAACCAGGAATCACTAGGGTAAAATTCCTTAAGGCGAAGTAAATTAGAAATTGGTTGGCCCAAGTTTTGGAGTAACTATGTTTGGGTGATTTTGGGATATTTGCCTGGTCTTATCAGGGATCTATCAGGATTAATGCATAAGATCTTGTTGGGCGGAGTTGCCAATGAAATAGGGGCATCTTATAGTAATTAACTATCAGATGTACTGATTGGGATTGGTTGGGTTTCATCACTAACTGATTGGGAATGAATAGCAAGTTGCAAGGTGAGTGATACTGCCTGCAACTAGCGAATTGATCAGATGGTTTATGACCTGCCTTAATGGTTAACAAGTCCCATTACCTAAGCAGGTTGCTAGCCAAATATGGTTGGTTCTTTGGATCGAGAGGAAAACGTTAGGGACACATTTTCTGACTCTTTCTGTTTAGGTCTCAAGGATGTCCAACAATGGAATCATATCCAAGATTGGGAAGGCCATCGCTGCTGAGACGAGGATGGCTGATTCAATGGCAACAGCTGCCGTTTCATCATTGAGGTGTCAACTGAGGGTTAGATGACCTAATCCCCACTATAAATTCCCTAGAATTCACTCATAATAAAAAACAGGTTATAGTAAAACCAGAGTTATATAATTTTCATCCAGTATATAGTTTAACTAGTAAACTTTTATCAGCTTTTAATTGTTCTATTCTTCTAAAGGATATTATTGCTGTGTGCAATAATTGGAAGACCCTTAGAAAAAAGAGTAAAGATCTGAGCAAGGATCTAGAGAAGAAGGAGACGCAATTGAGGATTGCTACCAACTGTGTGTTGGACCAAAGTGACTTTCACCAGGGAATCTCAGCGAATATTGGGTTGGACTAACAAGGGAACAAATCCCTAGATCATGACATCTTAATATTTAATTGGGAATACTGGCTAAGCGTTGGTCTGAGATATAACAATTCATACTCAACTACAGATAATAGTCATCATACTATTATCAGCTGATAATCAAACATATTATACAACGTGACAAAGTGCACAAGAAAACTGAACTTGTGTAGCAAAAAGATTACTAGGCTTGTTTGCTGATATTTATCAATAAATAAATTTTTACAAGTTGGTGCTCACTACAGGGGTGTAGTAGAGTAAAAGAACTTAGAAATGATGTCATATGAAGATATTTCTAATTCTGGCAATATGTTACTAAGGAAAGTAGCATTAATGAAGATAGAACATAAAGTGGATCACGTTCAGTGGCGTTCACCCAGCTCCAATGTTGAGCTTTGAGTGAAGCAAATGGAAGATACTCATTATCAGGGAAAAGGATTTGCAGCCTAGATATGAAACTATCTTGTGCTTCAAGGAATCCTGTTCCAAGGACATCTACTTGAAATGAAGAATATCAGCAGGTCCAACTTGGGTTGGATTTAGCCCGCTGGAATAGTCTCAAGAGTCAGCTGGGCCAACTCAGGTTAAAATTGGGTCCACTGGAAATTTCTTAAGGAACAGCAGAATCAACTTAGGTTAAAATGGATCCACTATAAATAGTCTTGAGGAGTAAGTGTTTATGAAGTATTGGATGAAACAGGAAGTAATTAATCCAGAGAATTGGATTGCCATACCAAAGAAGATATTAAGACAAAACAGGAAACGGTTGATCCAAGATAATGGAGGAAATTGTTTGACTCAATAACACTCAATCACAAATCAGTAGTTACTGGAAACGAGTTCATCAATTCAGGAGAAATTGGATGAAGCTAACGAGGCCAGAATGACATGTGTATTTAAAGATGGCAATGAATGCCAAAAATTGTTTTGAGGACAAAAAAATTTGAACAATCAGACGAAACTGTTGGCTAATGAGATATGAAGATCCAAAGAATCAGTTGCCAAAATAAGTGATGAAATTAGGACCTGTTGACGAATAACCAGTCGGGATTAAAGGGCTAATATATTCAGGAGTACTGCCAGAGTTGGCAAGTGTAGCCTATATGTGAAGAAACAGTGCTGCTGTTTGTATAGTGAAGAAGCTCAATACTAAAAAATTGGAAGTATTGGACCTAAGAGAAAAATAGTTGCAATGTTCCCAGAGGACCTCTGAACCATTAAATGGTTATGTCCTGAGATTTAGTCAGGTACTTGAAGAGGACCACTGAACCAAATAAATGGTTAAATCTTAAGAGGATAAGATTTTTAAATTATGATAACTGGTAGTATAAGTACCTAGGACCCAGTTTGGATGAAGGGGAAAAGAAGGACCTCTGACCCTTTTTGTAGGTTGCAAGTATCATTGCAAAAGAAAAAATACAAAAAATATATAAAAGACAAAAATATTGATTTTTATGGTCTATGAGTTTTTGGACCTAAGAAGCAACGAGAAATCCTGATGGTTGAACTGAGAAAATTCCATCATCAATGAGATGGGCTTACCAGCCTGGGTAACTAAGAGCATCAACCTATTGGTTGATCAGGAGCAACTCGCTGATCTGTCAGACGGCCAGCAAGAGGAGTTGCTCAAACTTTTCAAAAGTATTGGGGAGTATTCACCCAAAAATGACCACGATTTGGGATGTGCAAGAGGTGATCCACAAAGTCAATACTGGGGAAAATATGTCAATTATGATGAAACAAGATTGCTGGCATGAGTTGCCGAGAGAATTTATCTATTAGAAGATTTATTCAGGACTTCGCCCAAATAGCTGAGCCCTTATTCCATTTATTAAAGGATTTGTATGGAATAAAGAGGCTCAGGACTCTTTTGATGAGCTACGCCAGTATTTAATATATTCACCAATTCTGAAATTTATAAATTTCAATTGCAAGTTTATTATACAAACCAATGCTTTGTTGATGGAAATTGGTGCCATAACAAGCCAAGTAGACGAACTTGGGACAAACATTTGGTGGCATATTTGAGCCAGACACTCTCAGCCACTGAGAGAAACTATACTGTGACTGAGCATGAATGCCTTGCGGTCATTTATGCATGTAAGCAGTTTTGGGTGTACATCCACGGAACGCACTTTAAAGTGGTGACAGACCACTCTTCATTGTGTTGGCTTCACAATTTGAGAGAGCCAGAAGGACAACTGGCCCAATGGTCACTTAAGCTCCAGGCTTATGATTAAGAGATTGTTTACTGAGACGGGGCTTCTCACAAGAATGTGGATGGCTTATTGCAGTTACCATTGGTCCAGATGGTATACCCACAGGCGAATGAGTTATTACAGAGAATGGTCGATGGAGAAATCAGGAATGAGCCCTGAAAAATCCAAGGTATTCTTTAAAAGTGATGGAAAACATTGAGACCATGGATGGACAAGCATTTAAGATGATTAATGGGAATCGGTTACTATTACCAAAGCCTTTAGAAAAAGCTCTATAATGCATTCAACTCCCAAGGTTGTTGGGCATGGAGGCCTGAGGAAAACAACATATCATATTTGCCAGTACTATTACTGGCTTCCATCAACTACAATGTCGCGGATTATCTAGATTGTTGCGTGAAGTTCCAGCTGCACAAGCCAAATAAGAATACAACTGGATACTGACTGGTCCACCCTGGATTTGTCTGGTATATGGTGTCCAATGACGTAATGGGACCACTGATGATGAGCACAGGGGGAGTCAAGTACATTATAGTTGCCATTGACCATCTAACGAGATGGGTTGAGATAAAGGCCCTATTAAAAGTAGATGCTACCAGTACCGCAAGGTTCACCCTGGATCAAGTAGTATACCAACATGGATTTCAACAGGTCCTGCTTAGAGATAATGGGACCAACTTCACATCTCATTTGATCCAGAGATTGAATGAAATAATGGGGATCAGAGGGGTAATGTCTGTACCCTACCAGCTGAAGATAAACGGACTGGTAGAACGGGTCAATGGAACGCTGGCTGAGACGCTGAGGAAGCTATTCATAGGGAGAACTTCTGTGTGGGAAATATAACTGAGTTTGGTGATGTTCGCCTACAATATTAGTCATCATACGGCAATGGGAAAAATTCCATTTGAGTTGCTATATGGTAGAAAGGCTGCGTTGCCGCCAATTTTATACTTGGTGGTGGAACCTACATAGGGGATGAGTGCCAAACAGTACTTGAACTGACTGAAAAATATTTTGATTGATATGCAATCACAAGCATTCAATACTACATTAAAGAAAAGGATATGAGCAAAATTTACAGATGATAAGAACTGAACGGCCTTAACAGAATATTATTAGGTGAAAAAGTAGCCTATTGTGATATGCATGGTTTCGGAAGAAGAAACAAACTGGATGCATTGTGGTCAGGTCTGTTTGAGATTATCGTCAAGGCAGTGACTGAAGCCTACTCCATCAAGGATCTTGGATGGAAGAATTGTGAATTGAGTCCATGCTAAGTATCTGAAGCGATGGATCAATGAAAAAATAAAAGAGTTTCTAAAGGACCAATGAACCATTAAGTTGGTCATGTCCTGATGATTAGGTCAAGTCTGAAAAAAGGACCTCTGAACCAATCATGATTGGCAAATCTGAAAAAGGACATATGAACCATAGAGAACTAGTAGATTTAAATATACCTGGGACCCAGTTTGGGGGGAAAATAAAAAAAGATGGACTGCTGAACCAAAATAAGGTCAAGTCCCATGGAAAAAAGAAGGAAAAAATAAAAGATTGATAAAAGATATTGGATAAAAAATATAAACTGCATAGAAAAAACTAATATATTTTTATAATTTTTATTTTCATTAATTGTCCTTGATATGGGGATGATTCCACCTACACAGTGCATTCAAAAAGTTCTGGGACTAACACTTTAAAGACACAACTTAAAAAAATAAACTTTCTTTTATCATAATCTAACATACAACCTTTGCCTCTCTATACATATTTATATTGCTAAAAAAATTGTTAAAAGGTATGCACATAGTTCCTATAATGTATAACCATGTTTAAACCAGCTGTCACATTCTTTTGAATTGTTTCTACTTTATCAAAAGGATGAACCTTCAGCGCCACCTTCAGATTATAATTATCCACCCTATTCACCAGATTTGGCTCTGTATGACTTCTTTCTGTTCTCTAATCTGAAGGTGGCACTGAAGGTTCATCCTTTTGATAAAGTAGAGACAATTCAGAAGAATGTGTCAGCTGGTTTAAACATGGTTATACAAAATAGAAACTATGTGCATACCTTTTAACAATTGTTTTAGCAATATAAATATGTATAGAGAGGGAAAGGTTGTATGTAAAATTATGATAAAAGAAAGTTTATTTATTTTAAAGTTGTGTCTTTAAAACATTAGTCCCATAACTTTTTGAATGCACTGTGTATGTCGCCTCTAGGAGAGGGAGGAAGGATCGCGGTAGGAATGAACAGCCCATCAAAATTGATGTGAAATCGGATGCTAGCGAAGGCTAGACCTTCATGAAACCACGTTCTTTAGGTGGACACAGAGCCTTGTGAGAAAGAGACTAGGGGAAGGAAGATTGAGATGTCAGAGGAAGCCAATCGTGAAACCCTGGAGCAGGGAGGAAAGCAACAGTACAAGAAGAGGCAATTGGCTAATAACCCTGAGTAATCCCAATATGGTACTGGAGCCAGAAAATTAGTCTTGAGCGCCTGATGACGGGCTTCATAAAGAACACCGGACATATGGGCCAGCAGTGAATAAGGGATGCTTGACGGGGGTTGCCAAATCATGCCCCCTACTAATGCCATCAGTGGAAGATACCGATGGGAAGCGCCAGTGAAGAGATAATCATGCAGGGAACGAATGGCATCCTGCAAGTGATGACTACAGGATTTCCAGAAGCTAAAGCTGAAAGAGCGGTGAAACCCAGGTGAGGCTGGAAGCTTCGTGGACCAACATTGAAGAACTTGGCTAGCAAAGTGAAGAGCATAAGTGGCGGTATCCCAATCCAGGATGTTATCAAGATCAGAGGGAGACAGCACTAGGGACAAAGCCTTGGTGATTTGGGCCTGAAGTTCAGTGTATGGAAGCTTGAAGTGAATACTGTTACCAATGGTGAGCTTGGTAGCCAGAACAGCAGGTTTGTAGTATTGTCTGAGCTGGAAGAGGAACTCAGGAAGCAGGTCTGACCTGGAAAGAAAAGAGCAAAATAAGAGCAAATGGCATAATCTCCAGAGCATCTACAACAATGATCAGTGCATCAGCAAAAGGAGCCAAATCCAGGAGAGTTTTAAAATCCAAATTTGGGATCGATGGCAGAGGAAGAATCAACCTAGAGTTGTTTGAAATGATAGCAATCCTGGTTTCAGAGGGATTGGTTACCATTTCCAGTATTTCGATGGAAGGACAAGCCGCTGGCGCCAGACTAGGCATATGATTCCTGAAAGGACCATAGATGAGGTTCCGCCGTGCATACTGACTCATCTGCTGGAAGAGGCGGAGGTCCAAATCTGATAGACTGTTAATAAGCTGCTGGTAGCGGGATTCTGAGTTTGACATATGAGCTGGATGAGAGGGGGATGTCAGACTTATATGGAAGTTGCCATTATGCACTCTACAATCCATTAAGCTCCAATTTCAGAGAAATTAATCTCAAACTTAATGGGATAAGCTCTCCAATAGAAGAATTAGAAATGACTTGAGCCAAGAGTTTATGAGAGAAATAATGTGGGTGAACATAAATAAGCATTCTTAATTGGGCCATGAAAAAACATTGATGGCAAGGACTTCCTTTCTATGATGAGGAGAAAATCAGGAAATCGAGGACACTGGACCAAGAATCCTGAATATGACAGTGGGTCATATGCCATGATGGGGGAAAACCGGATCTTGGGACTAATATCATCATGAGTAAATCAATCAGCCTGGCATGACAGTAGATTGTGGGTACCACGCTCTGAGAAGGTAGTATTGAGGAGGAAGAGAGCCACATGCCGATGGTCAACCCTGAGCAATGTTGAGTATGGACAAATATACTCCACTTGAGCCAATGAAGTATTAAACTAAGTGTCTGAAGCAGTGTTCTCATGCCCTGGTCCTTTTCTCGCTGGAAATCTAGGCAAGTGGGGGGATGTGTTGGGATTTTTCCCATATTCCCAGCCTGCTAGATTACCAGAAATTGCTAGGGGAAGTTTTCATAAGCCGAAGTGAATTATAAATTGGTTGACCCAAGTTTCGGAGTAGCTACTTTCAGGGGACTTTGGGATATTCGCCTGGTCATATCTGTCAGGGATCGATCTAGATGAATACTCAAGATCTCATTGGGCGGAGTTACTGACGAAATAGGGGCATCTGATAGTGATTAACTATCATGTGTACTGATTGGGATTGGTCAGGTTTCTTCACTGACTGATTGGGAATGAATAGCAAGTTGTAGTGTGTGTGATGCCACCTGCAACTAGCAAGTCAATTAGTTGGTGCGTGACCCGCCTTAGTAGGTGATAAGTCTCATTAACTAAGCAGGCCGCTAGCTAAATCTGTTTGGTTCACTTGGATTGAGAGGAAAACATTAGGGACACACTTTACAAATCTTCCTGTATAGGTCTTGAGGATGTCAAATGACATAATCCTAGCCAGGATGTGGAAGACCATTGCTGCTGAGACGAGATGGGTGATTCAATGGCAACAGCTGCTGTTTCATTCAAGAGGTGTCAACTGAGGGTTAGACGACCAAATCCCCACTATAAATTCCCTAGGATTCACTTATAAAAAAAGTATTTACAAAAACAGCATTTAGTAAAGAAGTTCTATATTGTTCATCCAGTATATAGTTTAAGAAGTAAACTATTATCAGCTTTCCATCGTGCTATTCTTCTCAAGGATATTATTGCTGTATGTTATATTTGAAAGACTCTTAAAGAAAAGAGTAAAGATCTGAGAAGGGATCTAGAGAAGAGATAGAAACAATTGAGGATTGCTGCCAACTGTGTGTTGGACTGAAGAGACTGTTATCAGGGAATCTCAGCGAAGATTGGGTTGGACAGAACAAGGGAACAAATCCCTAGATCATGAAATTTTTATATAATTGGGAATAAAGGCCGAGCATTGGGCCTAGATATAAGAATATATACTCAACTACGGATAATAGTCATCATACTATTATTGACTGATAATTGAATATATTATACAATGTATGAACTGCACAAGAAAACTGAACCTGTGCAGTAAAAAGAGTACTAGGGGCTGTTTGCTGATAATAACTAACAAGTAAATCCTTACAAATAGGCTCAGTGGTTTTAATTAAAAGGTTGATGGCTTAGTTTATTTGATAGTTTAATTGGTATTAGGTTTGTGTTTGATGGTTTTAGTCAATTTGGTAATTTTATTGGTTTTAGTTAAATAATTGACAATTTCGCTTATTTTGATAAGTTTTACTAATTTTAAACAAGTGGTTAGTGGTTGGAAAGTAATAGGTTAAATGGTTTATGAACTTATTGATGGCCATCTACCAATATAAAAAATAGTTTACTAGAATCATCTGGTAAATTATAAACCAAGATAATCTGGATTACCTCACTAGTTGATTATAAGGAATAACTTTTGTCACCTCCAGATGAAAAAACTGTGGGGTTTATACTGGTGCACAACTTTGAGAAATTTTTGACTCTGGGAAAAAATACAAACTTGCTAATTGTATGAAGACAATTAGCTTAGTTTAGTTCAAAAAAGTGGGTAGATTCAGCCCTACTCTGGCAGATAATAATGTAAGCGACTTTGGCCTCACTCTGGCAATATGTAATAATATAAGTGACTTCAGCCTCACTCTGGCATTGACATTTAGACAAGGTCTCTCTTTGCAAGAAGCAGATTAACTACAAGATACAATAAATATAAACTATAGGTCTAAGGTCTATCTCATTCTAAGGTGTTTTTATTATTATTGAAACAAGGGAATACCTATAGGCAGAAATATGGGATGACATGTGTTAAGGGTAAATCATGGTAACCATGATGGTCTCAGAACACTTAGCTGACAAAAAAGAGATATTGGATCAAATTCAGGAAAGATTCCAGCTGATATTCACAAGGAATAGCATATTTAAATCGCCATTTGTATCAGACAACATGTCATCTACCAAACCTGACGATTTCCCATGAGTAATTGCCCATCTCAAGCCAATTTACTCATCTCTCAAATTGTCAGCAACAATCCCCAACGAAATTGTAACAGTAATTATCATCAGATAAGATCCTATAAGAATTATGATTAACTATTTGGTCAGTTATTATTGCTGACTAGATGACATAATTAAATTGTCATCCAAGTATTAATCAATAAGCCAAAAATAAAATATGCAAACCATTAATTTAGATAGATTGGAGCTTAATTAATCCCAAGCTGGATAATGTGGTCATATAAAATTTCCACACCAGATTATTTGATGCCTTTAATAAACCATACAGTTATGAGAGATAAGTTATTCAAATAATGCGTTCCTACTTTTGAAATTTCCTACTTCTATCTCTAATAAAATACTATGTTGTAGTTTTTGAGTATAAGCAACTTTCGCTATCAGTGGAGACCATAAAAAATATTCAACTTCTTCTTGTAAACTCTAGAGATTCCTCTGCTTTCACAGATACATGTGGAGTTGAGTATATATGTTTTGCCTTTTCCAGATCAACTTCTTAAGATTGTAGTATCCTTTACCCATCCTTCTATAAAGCGCTGAAATGTCTAAAATATTGGGCTTTTTTTTTAAAGGGACTTTTACTTTGCTATTTACTACTTTATCCTGGTCTACAAACTTAATCAAAATTAAGGACCCTACAGACTATATAAAGGTCCTTCCCATCAATTAGGTGACCTTTGTGAAAGGAGTTGAGAGTATGTGATATGTAAATTAATTTATACCCCAGTATTTTCCAAAATTCCTGAGCAGCTGGGTAGCATGCTCTCACCAAAAAAGTCTGTAGCTTAAACTATGCTTAAAGGTTATGCAGATATCTTCTCATTAAATCTGTCATGAATCATGACATAATCACTGGTGTGAATCACAAGGATAAGAAAGTGATGTTATAGGCTAAGAGTATCAAGCTGGGTACCTTACTTGACCTAAACTTATT
Organism: Massospora cicadina; assembly: GCA_022478985.1. Lineage (NCBI taxonomy): Eukaryota > Fungi > Entomophthoromycota > Entomophthoromycetes > Entomophthorales > Entomophthoraceae > Massospora > Massospora cicadina. The sequence continues at coordinate 148,373 of JAKSZP010011910.1, forward strand.
TTGGATCAATGCAGTATAAGAGCCAAACATGCCCAGTTATGCCAAAGTGTCACGTGATGCATCTAAAAACGTCACACTTTTATGGCCTTAAAGATTTCTCAATATCTTTTCCAGGAATATAATTGAAAGTCTTGTTTCAGAATAAGGTTTAAAAAACATTTTAAGTATACTATCACTAAAATAGCAATAGTTGACTTTCACTATAACTTAAGTTTAGGCATACTCCAGCTATAGCACTACCATCAATGAAAGTCTTGTTTATCTAACAATGTGGATTAGAACCTCAGCAAAAAAATTAGGCTGCATCACATTAACTTCCTTTATAGTTGTTTCTGTTAGACAACTTCTTTATTGGTTAAATTATATAGAATTAAATATACTAAGGTACAAATTATGAACCTATTGCCTGATCTTAATGTGGACCTCCTTGAGGAGGTACCTAACTATATAGGCCATTAGGCTCAGAATTTTCTGCAAAAAAGCTTGTTGAGCTTTTACCAACAAATGGCCTTTTTGGAGGAAAAAAGTTGATCTTTTTTCCAAAAAGGCCATTTGATCTTTTATCAAAAAATGAAAGGTGTAAAAAAATATTCTAAAATTGTCTCTTTTTTTTATCCTAACCTGACCTAACTTAGCTACCCTACCTTACTTTAACTACTAACCTACATATATATATATTTAACTTGCAATTTTGTAACAGGTGCTTGCATATAAAGATTAACGTTTCTTGAATGTCTTTTTTAAAAATAAGCTTCAATGTTAGTTCTTTTGTTTCATAATATTAGCTTCTTTTAAAAAACCTTATTTAGAAAATATTTTGCCATTTTATATAATGTTGAACCTTTTTCTACTAAACAAAGATTTTAAAACTTGTGTGCAGTTGATTCATTTTTAGACCACCCTAACCTAACTAAACACCTAACATATATATATATATTTGCAACTTGCAGTTATTTAACAATTCCTTGCATGTATAAAAACTTACTGTCATAATGTAGATCTTAAAATAAATTTTAATGTTAATTCTTTTTGTTTCATAGTAGTAGTTTTATTAAATTTTTTCGTTAAACACAATTTCCATTAAGATGACGTTGAGAAATTTTTTTGTTGGTAAAAGCCATTTCCAGTAAAAAGTCAATAAGCCTTTACAGCGGATTTAGGCTCAACGTACTAAATTATGCTAAATGAACCTATGGCCAGGACTTGACGCAGACCTCCTTATGGAAGTACTTAACTACATAGGCCATTATATGCCTTCTTCATTATATGCTGATTCAATTATGACGTGTGTAGAGTCTATACCTTTTTTAATTGAAGCTCCAAAAGGTCTAGACTCTGATCTAAATTAATCATGAACTTCTCATTGAAGTCTCATTAGGCCTTGGCCTTACTAAACTACCTGGTAATATTTTTAGATTCTGTTATATTATTCATGGGCCATTTTTGGCTTTGGTACTGCTCACAGTAATTAATTTTAATAATTTTTAATAAAATGTTCCCTGGTTCTCTGGTTCTGGATCCCCCATCACCTCTGTAGAAATGAGATAATTACAACACTCTTTACAATTTCTTAACAATTATGGGCATACAAAAGGTATGGAGCATAAGGTCATTACTGGTGATGCACTAAATTTTAATCTCAGTCATACCAGAAGTCTAGGACCAAGAAACACTAATGACCTTCTTTTAGAATATAAATTACTATATGCATGGCTCTTTACGTTTACAAAATGTCTATGGTGTATCCCTTACTACCTATACCAAAAATTGATGGTCATGTTTGAGTAATGATGCCCTACTGTAGCTTAAGTTACACTACTCACAGGGACACTTCCAGTACCAGTATCAGCAAAGACCCTAAAAATGCTAGATGTCTCAAAGTATTTTTTGCTAATTGATTTAAATAGTGGATAAAGACATACATATCTCTTTTCTATTAGTATAGGGAGAAATGTGCGCCAATCAAAAAAAGTTTGTTTGAACCAACTTGGATACTAAAAACTTATGTGGCGCCCTTGTAAAGTTTAAGAAAGTGATGGTTAAGAAACTTTGAGACCAAAAAATGTTTATTGATTTAGTTACTTTGATATGAATGTCTTTTAAGACCTTTGGGGACCATCATAATTTTTAAAACAATTTTTTCACTGTTTAAAAATCTCCTCTAAAACTTAAGTTGACTAAGTGATCCTACTTTTAGAAAATGGAGTTCTTAGACCTAAGGTGACTCAGAAAAGAATTAATTCAAGGGAAAATAAGATGAGGGATAAGTAAAATGTCCACTCTACAATTCTATGTGACATTAGGTTAATATTATAAAGTGGTAGGGTAATACTATCAGTTGACCCTCACTTTGCTGACCAGGACAAGCCTATGGTTTAATTAACACATTATTATATTCCTATCTTAAGCTTAAGAGAATTAGTTTTTTTAATGCCTTAAAATTGTATTGATATACTCTCATATGTATATCATCCTGAATTCGACATGCATTTTTAATATTTACTGATGCTAGCATTTAGCTATCAGAGCTATATCTCTTGGCAAACCTGAATAAAATAATACTGTTAATCCTGTAGCTTATTAGTTACTTATTCGTGGTAGGAGGACCATGTGACTAAGTCTACCAAAAGAAAATAAAAGAAAGAGAAGAAAGAGCAAACACTGAAAAGGCGCCTTGACTTTCCAGGATAGGGGTTCAACTGACATCGTCCCTGTAATCAGGAGTAGGGGTAGTGGACATTGTGGCAAGACTTGAGAGTATTGGAATATCTTCAGGGTAACGCATGTTTAGGAGTAAGGGTCAATCCCCAGGATTCAATGGACCTCCAGTTTGGATATGGTGGCGCCAATTAAGCGGCATGATTCCAGATAGCCAATACAGAAATTGCAAGTAAGATGACAGGAAAAAAGATCTAGCGCTTCAGCATTGGTTAAAGAAGCCTTGTTGATAGCTTCCATAATCACACTGTGGATTTACCAAAATTATGTGACTACTATCAGTTCTCTATATGTTGCTAAAATGTGAAAAATCACCTTTATGGCAATTTGATTGTGGGTAGGGTAGAATATATTAGGCATGGATGCCTGGAACATATGGGACACTTCATTTTAGTGATTTTGGTATGTAGGACATCCCACTATCTAATGTATTAAAATATTATATTAGCCATTTAGTGGACAAAAAGTATGCGATAGCGCAGGACTATCTTCTGTATGATATGACCATGTAAGGTACTTCCAGATGTGAGCTCTGTTTTTTAGTAAAGCATGGGATGTTGAGAATATCCCTCATCTTTTAGATCCTGAGGGGAGAAATAAAATTTTAAAGAAATCAGTAGTTCAATTCTTGGTATTGTAAGATATCTCTTGTAAGTTTTCTCTCTTGTTGCAATCACTTTTTCAACTTATTCAATTCTAGTCTGATTCTAGTTTGATAATATCACCGAGGAGATTAGTCTGCGCCCATGCCAGGGAGCAGTTGGGCAAGTAAGGTAAGAGGAGCAGGTGGTAGGCCCGCGGCCTCAAACGTTCAAAAATGCCACGGAGAAACTGGCAGAAAAGAAAAAAAATAAAAAAATGGCGGTCACTATTTCTCCAGAAATCCTCACTTGGCAAGTGCGATGCAACCAGTACATCAACACGCTGCACTCACAACCACTCTCATCGCTGGAATACATAATTCATGTGTTTCTGGACATCCAACAAACAGCTTTATGGGAAAAATTTTGTGGGGATGTGCACACTTTTTTCCTGACTGCGGTGTACATCACACCTCACTCCATGTCACATGTTTGGCTAAACCTCAGTTTCAAAAACAAGGAGGCGGCAGACAAAGCTGCTGCAGTGCGCGTAGTGATTGACCTCCCCAAAGGGCAACAGGTTGTCAAAACCAAATGCACCAGATGGACAAAATCTAACCAAATTTTCCTCACGTTTGACTTTTTGCCTACTACGGTCAAACGTGCCATTTTGGAGCAGTACCCGAAAGATGGTCTCACCATATATGGCAAAATACAATCTTTCGAGATGCAGTGCTTTATGCTGATGCCACACCTGTGCACTGGCAAAGCCATTGCAGTTCTGACCCCAACCAAGGAGATCACGAAGGACCTAACCCAGATCCCACACTCCACATATATCAATATTGAAGGGCATACCACCCACCCTTTCTGGGTAACCATGGACAGTGCACCCCCATCTGCACCCACTGTGATGCGTTTGGCCATAAGGCACACACATGACCCACCAAGGAGGGCATCACATTCCAAGAGCACCCATCGGCGGCCATGACCAGCGGAGAGGCGCACTACAAACCAACCACAAGCACCAAAGAGGCTTTCCTGTGGGGAGCACAAGGCTGCTACCTACTGGTAAAACCTATCTCCCCTCAAGAGCGGAAGAAGGCCAAACAGGCCCGCAGGGCCGCGGCCATGGAAGTGGCCAAAGTCACCTCCATTATCCCACACTCCCAACGCCAGGAGGACATTGAAACCTTCACAGCGGAAGCAACTCAGGAATCCATCAACCAATCAGTTTGGGAAGCCCATGCTGATTGGGCCAACCAATCTGAGGATCTGTGGGGTGACTCAATCTCACCCAACCTTTGCAACCAAGCTCCAGTTGAAACAACTTGGTTTCCAACCTACCTGAAAATTTTTTTGACCCAAATGTTGGTGCACCAAACTCATTGGCACCGCAAAAAATTTGCTCAACGTCTGGGAAACAAAAGCAAAGGCAAAAGCCAACGCGAACCTTTCTGCTAAAATTAACAAAACCACAAATAGCGTTGCTGCAAACACCCGTGCTGCTGTGAAGGCCCATGGGGATCTAGAGGAGGCTAGATGGCCTGGGTGCCCACCCCCTCACACCTAAGGTGTGATGGGAGACTCCTTCACTTTAGGGATGTTGAATATCTCCAGACTCAAGGCCTCACCGTCCTGGGCTAGGAAACTGATTTTTAAAAAAAAAATTTTACCCGTGGATATCCTGGCCATCCAGGAGTCCCACTGTCCGTGAGGTTCCAAGGATGCTTGGAAAACCATGCTCCTCCCTTACCTATCCTTTTGGTCAGAGCACTGTGGGGTGCTAGTTCAGAAAAACATTTTAAAATTTTTACCATTTGAAATCTTCCTCAATGGCTGAGTCCTCATTGTCACTTTCTCGTGGGCCAACGTGGTGCATGCTATTGTTAACATCTATGCCCCAACCTGTGCATAAGAGCGTCAGGAATTTTTCTCATTGGTAAAATCCCTCCCGTTACCCCCAGACCCTTTCATAGTCAGTGACATGAACTGTTGGCTAAACACACCCATGGACCATTGGCCTTCCTCCTCCCACACCCCCAGGGTCATGTAGAACTTCGCGTTATAAAGGCCACCCTTGGGTTAATAGATGCGCTGCCACAGCAAGCCCCGCTGCTCAAATAAAATGACGCGCCCCCACATCCACAATGGCCAATTAAGGTCCATGACTTGTATCGACCTTATCCTCACGCTGGCGAAATTTTAATCTTACATTTCCCATTTCCAAACAACAAAAATTGAATTCTCTGACCACTGGATGGTCTCAATAACCTACCACTTACCTGTCACAGTGGCTAAGGCCCCACATTTGTGCAAACTCCGCCCTCCCAAACTTGCATTGCCAGTATTTTCCACTTGGGTGGAATCAGCAACTTTGGCAAAAGAGTTTGTTACACCATTTTGTGCGGACCCAATTTCCACATGGTCAGCCTTCAAAAAGGAAACCATCCACCACTCTTGCCACCTCTCTTCCTGAAGCTCATGAGCCACATCGGCTGTCATTTTGTGCGCTCTGGCAGAATTGGCACACCTGGTTTCCAACATCCCAGCCACAGGCTACAGCCCTGAATAGGGCTGGAAGAGGGTGGAGGCAGCCGCCCACCTCAACGCGCTCAAATGGCAACACAAACATCGGGTTTGTGTTTAGTACAGGGCCAAACACATCACAGAGGGTGACAAGTGCACCAAATATCTTTTAAAAAATTCTTTGCACCACGCCAGAGCATGGCCTGCACACAGGTGCATAGATCAGATGATTCCATCGCGGATACGCCAGCCGAAGTGGCAATTGAAATACAAAAGTATTACTCTGAGCTATACCAATCTGATCCAATTCAGTCAGCTGAAGTGGTGAAATTTTTTGACCAAACCCACATCTGCACCATTTCCCAATACCCAGAATTAATGAATTTGATTACTCCAAATGAACTCTGGATAGCCATCTGCGGTGCATCAAATCAGAAATGCCCAGGCCCAGATAGCATTCCATATGAATTCTACAAAAAATATTTTAAATATATATCCCCATTGCTGCTAGCCTCACTTAACCAAAGCCTTCTGGAAACGCGTCTCCTAACAGGAGGACAAGAGCCCTTCACCGTCACACTCTTCAAGAAAGGGGAAAAGCTAGACTTAGCCAACTGGCGCCCCATTTCTTTAACTAACACGGATACAAAAATTTTAACTATAATCATGGCTAACCGTTTAGGAATGTAGCATCTGCCACCATCTCCAGAACAATTTGGTTTCATACCCAGAAGGTCGATTTGGGACAACGTGCACTCTGTGGCTAACGCATGCCAGTCCACAGCCTCTGGGGCACTTGTATTCTTGGACCAACAGAAGGCCTATGATAGAGTAAACTGTGAATACCTCAGGGCCTGCCTCCATCAATTCCGCTTACCCCCTCGCTTCATCAACTGGGTAATGCTGCTCACAGAATCTGCAACAATGGCAGTGCGTGGCCCTGGATTCCTAACAGAATTAGTCCACCCTCAAAGGGGCTAGCGACAAGGGGACCCCCTTAGTCCACTCTTATACAACTTCAGCCTTGACCCACTACTTTGAAACGTGAATGCCCACCTCACTGGGGTCCATGTACCAGGCAAGCCCCAGTCAAGATGATGGCGTTTGCAGATGACTATGTGGTTGGGGTGTCTAATAATAAAGATGCAAGCGCGCTTGAAGCTCTCATCCAGGAGTATTTCCAGGTAAGTAATGCTGCACTGAACGCTTCCAAAACCGAAATCATCCTCCTTGGTTGAATCAAACCTGCTGGGCCCCACCGACCTGTGTCCAGCCCATCCCATCTGCTTGCACACGTGCTCGCCCTCCCTGCTCACCCCACACCGCCCCACTAGTGCTCCCCTTTGTGACACGCCCTACCATAGGGCCTGTCCGCCATCTGGGTGTGTGGGTGGAGGCAGGCGGGTACGCATCAGCAGTAATGGAAAGTTGTATTCTAGACAACGTGATGAAGCACATCGCCTCTCGCAGAGCCAACCCTACTTCCCTTACTGGCAGGGTTGTCTTAGCCAACTCTATGCTCCTCTCCAAAGTCTGGTATGGAGCCCACGCCATCTCCTTCTCCCCAGGTTTTTCAAATCCTTGTATACCCTTCTGCAAGGATGGCTTTGGTCAGGCCGCCCGCCACCAGTACAGCTGGAGGTCATGTTTGGCCCTCATCATCATGGTGGCATGGGCCTGCTTGACTTCAAAGCCCATGCTGCCAAGATCCTGGGTACCTGGATTGCGGCCATCACCGCCCCTACGCTCCCCTCCCAACACTGGTCCTGCGTGGCCCGCTCCAACTTCTCCCGCGCCTTGGGCCTTAACAATCCATCGAACCCTCACTCCTTGATGAAATACCTGGCTTCCCACCCATTGGCCACAGGTCCTCACAGTATTAAAACCCACTACAAACGAATCCTCCTCTCCATGAAGAGCGCTGAGTGGAGAATTCGTATTAGTGGACACACAGCCCAGAGAGGCCGCCCCTCTCCTCAGTTCACACAAAAGGTACAGGGGTTATTCATTCAAGATGGAGTGATTCCCACACGGCCCCATGTCCTATCCAGGGTGGATTACCTGGACATAATGGACATCCCTTACTCCATTGAGACTTCAGAAGACTACGTGGTTTACGCACACCATCCTCTGTTGCAGCCTCAAATCCGTTCCCATGTGTGGCGCTGCCTGAGGCGGGTGTACCATATGGCTGAGCGCTCTAACGCTTTACACTCATCCTGCATCGTGTGTGGCCAATATGGAACGCTGTTCCACCACATGGAGAAGTGTCCTACCTCTAAAGTGATATGGCGCGAAGTTCAACGTCTGCTTGGCCAGAATTAAACACATCCCTTCAGTCTGTCAAGAGATATGTTTGCTTTATCAATGGCCTCCCCCCTTTCACCCTCCCTCCGTGCTCTGGTGGTTGCAATCGCCATGTTGACTATCCACACGATTGTCTTGAATGTCATCGCAGGCTCCACCCCCACCCTCCCTGAAGCTGTCCACAGATTCCAGTCTCATTTGGTGGACCACTTTCAGGCGTGGATGTTTGGGTACCTCCACCGCGTCGCTGACAGCTGGTCTCCTCCTGGTTCCCAGTTTGGTTCATCAAATCAGACCCTTTCCTCCACACGTGTTCACTTGTTGCTACGGCCCCTTCACACGTTCCCTCCCCCTTCCCATAGTGGCGTTCCCGCTGGCAACATGAGATAGCATCTCTTCTCTGGGGTGCCTTCCCTGTTAATAAGTTTTGTTTCTTTTGGGTCAAATTTTGAAGTGTCCATCCCATGGTCGGCCTTCCTTGCAATAAATTTAAATAAGATATCTCTGGTAAAAGGATTTTATATTCACTGAAGTGTTATCAATTAGTTGAATGTGTATAGACTTGCCCTATTCTGAATTGGTTGTGGTTCTATTATTTGGAAGTTCCAAATGGAATGCTTTATGGTTTGAAGTATGCTTTTAATGAAGATGGGTGCATCTTGGGGCCCGGTGCATTCGGGCATGAGGCTAAGTATCTCAACAAAGTGTTATATGCGTCAGAATTTACAGCTTAATGCTCTTGCAAAGTTGCACCTCGCTGCTTTGGACCAGTAGTACTTGTGGGTTAGGGCTGGTCACCTGATTAACCCATTTGCTAAAAGATGGGTTTTTGTTAATGGTACTGAATGAGAACTATGATACTCAATAGACATGAGCCATCATTCTTTTCAATCTTGATGGATGCCTGTTCCCATATTAAAACCATGATCGTTATATAGCCCTTAGAAAGTTGAAAAAGGAAGCAGAAGTTCTATGGCATGAGCAATGTACCATACTTTTGAAAGAATTATTTTTTGCTAACATAACTTTCTCAATAAGCCCTTGGTGAGCGTTCATGAAGGTGGCTGCGCAATTAAAGATATTTATGGGAGACTACTCTCCATAATCCATATATGTGTATATTATGGAGTCTAGTTATAAACTTAAGTATTGACTGGGTAATAAAGTGGGTATCTTTGAATGAGATAAATGACCTCCTCTCTGAGGTCAGTGATAAGTCTCGTTATGACTTTGATGGTGGTGTTTTCCATTAGCAGAACCTTAGTATTGCGGCGATTTTTTACTATTTCTTGCTCATACTAACAAATAATAGTTTCTAAGGAGCCATCGTTGTATGGGTTTATAACACCTACCACACAGTCATCCATGAATTCCAATGCTTTTAGAAGACTTTGACCCAAAAAGGCAATGCATTTCAGGATCTGATCTATGGTGCAAAGTACTGATTATAGCCTAAAGTTATACAACAAGGGTCTAAGGTGGTCGCCCGGTCTTAAACTGCGCTGTAGGAGAAATAGTTAGTAAAATTTTTGGGCCACAGATGGACATTGTAGCTGACTCATTTGAAACCATCACCCTGTTATTGAACCAAGGTGGAAGAAGAAAAAAACTATAATTTGCCCTAAGATAATTCAATGCATGAAATCATGTCTTTTTTAGTCTAAATATCAGTAAAGCAACTTATTTAAATTTGGCACTCGTTGGCAACAGTGTGGATATCGTCCAATATACTGCAGTGGAGAAAAAATCCATATTTATTGCTTGATATGGCCTTTTATGAGATATTAAATAGTAGCTTTGATAAAATCTGTATTGTTATTAAATAGTACGCGTTGGTAAGTGAGATTAAGTGCCCTTTACTCAGGTCATCAGGATCACCTTTTTCATAAGGTTACAACAAAGGCTTATGACCCTTAATGTAACAGGTGAGTCTAGAGAAGGAAATAATAATGTACGCTTTGAGTAGAGGCGCCAATAGAATAAATTATGTCAGATAGAAATCTTTATCAATACCATATGTCCCAGGGATTTTCTGATAAAGTGCACTTCATGCAGCATCACAGAGTTTCTCATTGAAGACGACACTAACTAGACTGGTTTAAATAAAAATTAAAATAAATTATAAGTCTGTTTAAAATCTACCTATGTCTTCTAGGTCATAGTTTATAATTTAATATAATGTGGTATAGTATTGTTAAGTCTTCTCATACACTTTACCAGGGGTATTGACAAATATCCTGTGCTAGTGCGTACTTGGATACTAAAATACCTTGTTTCCATTCAGTTTAGGGTCACATAAATTAACATCTTGCCTTCTCCCTTTAGTAATCTGCGTGGCTCCACCAGTATACTTAAATGGTGTTAGTGCGCAATGTCTAGCTCTTTAAGGCGATTAGTTGTCAAAAACTATTTTTGAGTCCATTCTGGGATTTACCAACTAAAAGGGGCGTTTCTTTCCAGATGGGCAAAGAATTTTGGAGATGGGCAGCAATCCACTCTGCAGTGGCTGTAATGTGCTATTTCAGAAGAATCCATACTAGTAGAGGTTTTTACAAAATGGGCACACCATATGGAGTAATTAAAACCTTAAATACATCATGTTTTTGAACTCCTCGTTATATGGTATCAATACTTACCTATTTCCAATGGGTAAGTCTGTGGTTGGTCAATTGAGTTTAGGGTAATAATTACTAAACAATGATATGGAAACCACAATACAGTACTATCAAACCTAGGTGCTGGACTTTAAAAGTAATGGTGGTATAATGTAGTATATATAGGGCATTAATACCAATGCACACAGCTGTATATATAGAAGTTTCATATGAGTTATGGCAAAAGATTCACTTTGGATTGGATCATATAAGCCTCTGGTTGATTTGAGTATCAAAAGTTCTATATAACCTGAGGGTTTGAGATGTTAATGTCCAGCAAATCAAGTGTAGGTTTTGCAATAGTAAAAATCTTCTGTAATGAGTATTTACTTGTAAGTACAAGTAGTGTGACTCTCATGCAAAAGCCAAAGAAGTCATATGAGTTGTGGTGGCATAGGTGTTTTGGAGTGTAAAGTCCTCACCATTCCATGAGAATTGACAACGTGCACCCAATCATGTATAAATTTTGAGTATTATCCATACTAAGACCCTTGGTAAAAAAAGTTGTGAGATAACAGTAATGAGACCAAGTGAAAATCATAGGAAGAAGAGATTGTGACCTTTTCTTCCTCTCCTGATAAATAATGGGTCTCTTGGAACCCAATACGGCATCATGAGGATTGCACTAAATTAAAATTTTATTGCCCAGGATGTAGAAGTCCTAAACCCTGCACCATTGAAAGTCCCTATTATTAGTTGGACAACTGGGCCTTATGAGTGGTGGAGTTGATTGTACAACCAGCCATAACCTAGGATTATTTTGAGTTTAGGTGTAGAGACACTGACCTAAGCCAGAGCCTCTTGTTTGTGATGTCATATTTTTATGTGAGGGAAGCCTTAAAAACTTTATTCATAACCTTTTGAGCAAGCTGATTTTCTGAAAGGTCATACATGTAAATTTTCTTGGTCAAAGGCACCATTTTTTATAAAAATGGTGTGATGGGCATGCAGATTACAATCAAGTGTAACTAGGAACTTTTCAGGATGACCGCCACGTGAACATTTTATGGCGTCGCTGAGTAACTGGATTGGGGCAGTAAGCTGGTGGCTCCAAGGTCGTTGTTTGATTCAAGTGGGGTAATATAACAAGATGTCCCTTTTCTTGGTACTGCACAGGTTCAAGTTGGTGGTCTAACTGGTTCTTCTTCTGTATAGAACAACGATGTGGAGAAGGCTCATTTCATTAGGATAGATAGACTATGCTAAAGACCTATTGTTAAAATTTAGGGCTTTGCTGCTTGTTCATGAATGTTAGCCCCTAATAGCAACTGCACAGGTTCAGTATGTGCACTCTTTGCGTTGTCTGATATATGATGTTTAATTTATAATAGTATGCAGACTATTATCTATAGTTGAATAGTTAATCAATTCTGGTCCAACGCTCAACCAGTATTTCTCCTAAAAATACTCTTGATGTCTTCAGTAGGGATTTATAACCTTATCCGCCTAACTTGATCCACACTAAGATCCCTAGTTTATGGCTTTTCCTCTGGTGACACAAATTTGGCAGCAATCACCATCTAAGCTCAGCTTCTCTTCTAAGGATCTTTGATCCTTACTCTTTATCCTGCTAAAGAGTCCATAATTAGATCTCACAGAAATAATTTTATGAAGATGAATAGAACTAAAATCAATAAAAACTCTGCTAATTACTCCTTTTCAGTTTTTTATTCTATATTGGAATGAAAAATCATGGGAATTTATAGAGGTAATTTGGTGCCCAACCCACAGTTGGCGCCTCAGCCATGAAAAAGCAGCCGTTACCATTGAGTTTCCCATCATTTATCTAACCAGTGATGGTCTTTCCCATCTTGATTAGGATTTCTTCATCAGACATCCTTGAGACCTAATATGGAAAGAGTCAGAAAATGTGTCCCTAACATTTTCTACTCGATTTCAGCAAACCAACCATATTTGGCATACGACCTGCTTAGATAATGGGACTTGCTACCCATTATGGCAGGTTGTGAACCAACTGATTGAATCGCTAGTTGCAGGTTGCATCACTCGCCTTACAACTTGCTCTTTTAATTCCAAATCAGACTTTGATAAAACCCAACTGATCCCGATTGGTACACCTGATAGCTAATCATCAATCAACTATCAGATGCTCCCAATTTGTTGGCGACTCTTCCCGGATAAGATCTTAAGCATTAACCCAGATTGATCCCTTATGGATCTGATCCTGTCAAATTACCTAAAATCCTCTGAACATTGAACATTAATTACCTGAAGTCAGAGTCTACTGATACTCAATTCACTTGCCATAGGGAAATATCTTTTAGAAATCCATGGTAATCTATATGGCTGTAAAGGTGGGCAAAAATCCCAACACCTACACAAAATAAACAAAAAGATTAGTAAATGGGGCGATCCTTTATTTGGAAAGGGCTAATAAAAATCATAGTCAAAGTGCTTTATTTAAGAATCATAAGACTTTTATAATGAAAGTAGCAACTATCATACAACGTGATTGTGTTAAGGGACTGATAGGCTGGTGCATGGTTTTAATGGGTGTAACAGGATCAACATTAATGCAGTCCATTTAGGAAAAATCTAGTAACAGAATTACAATTGAGTTTTTTCTGAGCTGAAAATTATATATCAGGAAAAACAATTATTCAATACTTCCCTCTCTCTTGATTTTATTTACCATTTGACTTCTAATGGGTTAGTTGTCAGGGCTGTAATAAGGACTTAGAAATTTTGCATGAACACAGTTGACTATCTGTATATTGATTAGGCTCTGATTGGCGTATGCTTCACAGCAACTTGGGAAAATACAACATATGGCCCTTTCTATAGGGAAGCCTTCTATGAGCTCTACTGAATCAATAATTTAATTAATTAATTGACTCAAGCGCTAATTGAAAAACTCACCACATAAAAATAGTGCAAATTATACTTCTCCTTCAGATTAAGTCTGGGTTAAGGCTGCTGATATGCCTCAGTATAAAACTTTTTTGAGGGCTTCAATTAGTCAGTCAAAATATTTAGATAGCCATATTTAATTTTCATCAGTAACGTTGGATTTTAATAAGGTTAGCAACTCCGGCTATCAACCATATAAGTGCTGAAAGAGGGAGTACCATGTACCACTGTGTAGCTAATATAATATGCAAGGATGGTTGAGTCCACATATATGGCCCATTACAAAGGGAATTTCTGGAAAATGTAGGTCCAGAGGAACGTCCCCTTTGCGTGGATTGGGCAATTTTCCCATTTCCAAATAAGAAGGGTCCAAAGAGGGCGGCTGTACCCTTTGTCACCCAAAGCGACCTCACTCATGTGGTAGAAAAGCGCTGGGTAACAGTGGTCCCTCTGAAGATTCCTCCCCAGTTCCCACGCTTGCCTCCACCAAACATGTCCTCCAAATTGAGGAAATCTGCACTGAAATCATTAGTAACCATCTTTTCCATGAGTTGGAGGGTCTTTATAAAACTGACGGAACCAAATCCTCAGAATTGAAGCTTAAATGTTCAAAATCAATGGGAATAAAGCCTGATGGGCAAGAAACTAATAGTCAAAAAGGGACAAGTATTGAATTCTCAGCCAGAATTGCTCTTGGCATTGAGCCATTGAACAGTTTGATCACCAACGTCAAACTCCCATCAAAAATGTCAGGGATAATCCCTGATGAGCAGGTATCCCCATCAGGGGTTGTTGACAGGATTCAAAACCCTTATTTCAAGAATTGGTATTGGTGCCTAACATAACTCACGTGGCCAAATGAATGCCACACTGACCAGGCACGGGTGAGTTGGTCATCCTGAACCCGTTTCTGACCCATTTGGACTGCCCTTATATGGGGTGGTCCTGGGGTATTCCTGTTGCCCATTGGGCCAGAAGCTGATGTGATAACTGGCATAAACACAGTAGATCCTCTGTACAGGCATGCGTAGATAAACTGATAGTGATTCAGCCTGCTGCCATATCCTTTGATGTCAGTTAAAGAAAAGTTATTTACACCCTCAAAATTCGCCAGGTTAGGTCAAATTTGAGGGCCCCAATCCCTGCTTTGACCTACTACCAAAATGAATACTATTTTTAATTGAATTTCACTGAGGAAATTGTTGGTCGAATTACTTTACTTTTACTTTCCAATAAAATATCCTAATACCCAATTCCAGTTTCTACTATGTCCAAATATAAACCACCCCTCCCAAATATATTTCTACAACCCATGGGACTCATGGCCATGTTTGCCTGGTTCATTGTAGATTCCTATACACAACAATGTCTCATGGGCGCTCAATGGCGAAATCCCTTTTTGTTTTAATAATCGTCATACCAGCAGCAGTGCCAATGGCATTTAGGATTAGCATTTGGGTGCTTTGGCACTTAAACTAGCAGGCCAGTCTAGAAATAACTTGCTTATTTCCTGACATAATTGACCAACCATTATTTTTAATCATTTCAGCCCAATTTTGTTAAGATGGGCGTAGCAATGGACCTGTGATCTCAGCTGAATAAGGTTGTGAAAAAGTTCATTTATGGCCACAATAGCCTAGTACCTCTCGAATTGTCTAAGCTCGCCTATAAATGGCATCTTCATGCTAGAAGCCACTGAGGTGGATTTGATATCAAGTCCCAACTCTAAATCATTGTCCAAGTCACATTATAAGTTACCGCATTCCATGTGCCAATGTCAGTATATTCTGTCATTCCAAATTATGAAGTGTCTACTCCTGTTGCAAACCTAGTGGTTTCCCCTAATCCTAGTACTATCTCTTCCTTACCTACAGACTCAACTATCGCTACCAATAAAGAGACTTTTGCCTACTTCCTGTTGATTATAAAAATAAGTATTGGAGCTCATTACGTGTCCTTTGAGGCTTTGGTGGACATTATAGAAGCAGGAAATTTTATGAGTGTATAGCTAGCTCACCAGTTGGAACTTGACCTGGACTTGGGTCCTACGGTGATGGTCACTTCATCGTCTTCCCAGCCCTCATACCTAGTTAGATGCCCAGTAACTTTCTCTGTACATCAATTCAGCTTTTGCGATCAGTTTTCCACAATGCCAAACCTGGCGTTACTGGTAATCTTAGGGGTGGTTTGGTGGCGTCGACAGCATGTTAGAATTCACCTGGAGCCTAACATGTTGTCGTTTGCTAATGACCAGACAGAAGGCGAGTTTACCTTAGTGGATACTCTTACAAAAACTCAAGGCCACAGCTCCATCACTTCCCTTGTTTCCCCTGCGGGCCTTCCATTAGATTTTCCTGAGGCATTAATGAGATATCAAAGTATAATCAATTCTGAGAAAGTGGATCATCTTCCCTACACCAAATTTGATATAGGGTTCAGAACAACTTTAGGTGGTTAATATTAACTGCCCTTTGTACCCATACACAGTGGAGGAGGAGACTGCTCTTAATGTATGGTTAGATGACATGCTTAAGAAAAAAATGATTATTCAAAGAAACATCATCAGTTGCTCCCCCACATCATTGTTTGCAAAAAAGCATAATGGTTCCATTCGTCACTGTGTGGATTATGGTCACTTAATTAAAATCACAGTCCATGATCCCTACCCTTTACCACTGGAGCAAACTATAAGTCAAGCAATTGCTAAGTCGCATATGTTCTCAAAACTCGACCTTGTTAATGCCTTTACCCAAATTTGGGTGATGGAAGGTCAGGAATGGCTTACCGCTATCCAAACAAAGAGGGGTATTTTCCAATTTTGAGTAATGCCCTTTGGGTTAAAAAAAGCACTGGTCACATTCCAAAGAGATGATTGATAGTGAGTTGGGGGATCTCTGGTTTACTTACGCGGTATCCTAAATTATCAATATCTTGGTACACTACCCAACTCTTAAACAACATGCAAAAGATTTGGAAGCAGTTGTGGCAGCCTTGCATAAGGCGGGCCTATTTGTTAAGCCTTCAAAATGCAAGTTTTAATGGGAGGAAGTCACATTTTCAGGCAATCTTGTCTTTAAAGATGGGTACGCCATTTCCCCTAACAAGTTGGACGCCATCCGCGAGTGGCCCACTCCAACGACCCAAATGCAATTAAGAAGCTTCTTAGGCACTATGATTCTTCTTAAAAAAAATTTCCCTGCCTTATCCCAGTTAGCCACCCCACTTCATCCACTTACGGGTAAGAATGTCCCCTATTGTTGGACGCCTGAGTGCCAGCAGGCATTTGAGTCAATTAAAGAGGTATTATTGTCTCCCCCTATCCTGAAGCATGTGGACCCCTCCAAGCCTTATGTTGTAGCCTGTGATGCATCATCTGTTGCAGTGGAGGCTGTATTGCTTCAGGAGCATGAGGGGTTAGAGCACCCCATTGCATACTCTTCCCACAAGTTCTCTCCTGAGGAGCAGTCTTGAGCCATTTATGACGGGGGGCTGGCAGCTGTGGCATGAACCCTGACCAACTGGCGGTACCTTTTACAGGGTGCTCAACATGAGTTAGCAGTGCAAACGGATCATCAAGCTCTTCTCTACTTCCACAAACCACAGAAGTTGGCACACAGGCAAGCTTGATCCTATTAGAATATGTGTAGCTTCAACCTTAAATATGAGCTCATAAAAGGAGCGTTGAATGTTCTTCCCAATATCTTAAGTCATAACCCCACAGATTGCCCTGAAGATTCAGAGGAGGTGGATCACGTTACCATTATCTCTCCCGCCCAAATTTTATCCATCATCCCTCCCATGGTATCATTAGTTAACTTATCTCCCAATGCACCACTTATTTCATGGGTTTTAGCAGCCCAATTGACCTGTCCCAAAGTATTGGAGCTGTTGGAACAAATTACTCCCAACTCATAAACATTCCCATATAATCCTTGGTAGAGGGTCTTATCCATTTTCAGTTGTGGGTGTGGGTTCCTCCCCTAGTTAGAGCTAAAGTGTTTGCAGGCTCATCACAAACACCCCATAGTTGGCCATCCAGGGAATAAGAAGTGTATCAATTTTATTAAGCGTACCTTTATTTAGGTGGGCTTGTCAATAGATGTACTGGCATGTATTGCCAATTGTATTACCTGTTCACAGGCTTTCAGACATTTTCCCTCACAGCTGAAAAGTAAGAATGTTTTAGATCAAATTCAGCCGAAGAGGGGAAATGTCAGCCATTTACAATTTTCTGATGTTGTCAAGGGTTCATTTAATGATAGTAAAGATGCAAAAGTCAATGAAATTGGCCAAAAGTCCCTGGCCGATTCTCAGTGAAGCCCCATTAATTGGGGTAACACCAGTTTGAAACCTCTATGGGCATCAAATGTAAAACACAATGGTCAGATTACTCTGACCTCACCACGGATCAAGGGAAGTCATTGGAAGGCACTCCCCTGACCCCAACAAAGTCCTCCAATGCACCTGTTCAGGACCCCCCTTTTATAGGCTTGGCAGGGGTCCCTTAAGGTGCAATAAATTTCTCAGGTGGTGATTGGCTTAAATTTTTAAAAATGTTACCTCATGGGTATGTTTGGACAAATCAAGATACCTCTTCCTTCATTCTGCTGCCCTGAAGTGAGTTCCCAAATTATGATACGTTCTTCATGCATATTTCCTAATTTATTTTCGTGTACACTATTCCAAACATATCCCTAAATTTCCCTCGACCCTTGAGTAAATTTAAATATTAAATAGTCAAATGTCAAGAGTCGTCATTTTACACCTTTATTGCACTCACAATAAAAATCATAAAAATCAAATTTTTATTAGCGCTTTATTTATTTGAATTTTTATAAAATAACTGTGGAATCCAACAGGCGTCAAGCACCAGCGAGCAAAAATTGGTTGGATTCCCACACAGGCCAAGTCAGGTTGATCAAGAAAAAATGGTCTCCTTCATCCATTACAACAGGCTGAGGGCCCATGGACATTGGTGTCCATGGATTTTATTATTGAACTTTCCTGTTCTAATGGATTTACTGCAGTGAAGGTGGTGGTCAATTGGTTTACAAAATTTGTCCTATTTATCACATGCTCATCTGCCATTTCTTTAGAAGAAACTGCCCATCTCTTCATGCGCTATGTGTTTTCTATTTTTGGTCTCCCGCAGGAGTTTATCAGCGACTGTGAGCCCAAGTTTACAGCACAGTTCTGGGATGAGCTTATATAGATCTTAATAATTACACCTTGCTGATCTACAGTGTATAATACCCAGTCTGTTAGACAAACTGAGCGTGTTAATCAGGTCTTGGAACAGTACATACTCTGCTATGCTTCAGCTGTGCAGGATACCTGGGCTAATGACCTTGTCATGTGAACATGACATAATAGTGGGGACCAACCCCAAAGATAAGTGTCAGGGTAAATCCTGACATTAGTGGAATTCCTAAGATTATAGATATTATCAGTCAGATCAATATGATATGTGATCAAGTTAGATTGAATAATTGCATATCAAATTAATAATTGTAGTGAAATTATTCGATTAATCGTTTAATTACTTTATTTGCAATAGTATTCAGTCAATTAATCGCACCAAAACGAATTTATGATGAGACTGAGACGATTCCCACTGCCTTTCAAAATCACATGCAAGTCGCAATCCCATAAGCTCCAGAGAAGAATAGTGAACTGTTTAACATCAATTAGGCTTATGTAAGTCCAGGAAGTTGGATGGTATATAAAACTAAGGCATTCATTTGGTTAATCTTTGCAGTCAATTCTTTATTCTTATAATGCAAACACTATTAAGTTTATTTACTAAAGTGTTATCATTACCAATCTACCACCCCAGCCTATAATAAATGCCCTTCCAACTTTCGCCTTTTGAAGCCATGTCTTTAAGCAACTCCCATAACAGCTTACCCACCATTCCTTATACCTGGACACCTCTAGTGTCCTTGTCATACTGGGCTAAACCCCTTGGTTATGCTAACTCATGGTTAGCTACCCCCGACCAGGTCAGTAGTACACCAGTTCCTGAAAATAAGGCTGGGCGCTTGGAGGCCCAAAAGGTGAAGCTCCAGGGCCTCCCAGACCTGAAGCACACCCTATACCTGCGCTGGGTAAGGGCAAAATATGCCCAGGTTGGTCCTAGTGGGGTGCCAAGTGCCCAGCCCTTGACGTTAAGCCAGGCGTTAAAATGAACTATTTACTGAATGAACATGGACAGTTTGATTCAGTTAGTTGAGAAGCGAGGTTTTGAAACCCGTTCTATTTTCAAAATAATGCGCTTGGGTCAAATTCAACTTCGATTGATCACTTGAGTGAAGTTGGTTTTGGCCTATTACATCAACTCAGATGGCAGTATTGCCATATTGGTGATTCAGTGCTTGGGCCCACTGCAGCATTAACCCTATTTCCCTGGTTGAGTTTAAATACGTTTTCCCCAACCATCAATCCTTGTTGGTTGATTTCCCACAATAAAACCTTTCCCATTTTACATTATTTTACTCTTTTATGATTTTCTGATAGCTCCTGTGCGCATACTTCTTTGAGGAGGTCTCGCGTTCTGTTACCCCTGTCATTGCAAGGACCTTGCAGCTCTCCACCCATGTACCATTTGTTCGCCCAGGTTCCCTCCAACCTGGGTTGCTTAACCATTTCCAATATGTGCACCGCGTCGCTTCTATTGGCATTTTGATCATAAATCTCGCTTTACTGTGCCTAAGCTGTTATGGCTCCAGCACCTTATGCTGGGCCCTAAAAAGTTTTGGCACTAACAGCTAGTTCCCTGACGTGGGCCTTATGCGCCATGCACTATCATGCTGGGAATGGGAGAGCTATAGACGCTCTCCTTACAGACCTTCCTCTCACCCAATTTTTCTTATAATGATGGGACGCATGCATCTACAGGGTTTTCCCCATATAAAGTGACTTTGAGCTATAATTCTTCGTTTTTGATCAGACCTTGTCTGCGGCCAGAGGTTGCAACTGCCGGTGATCATACAGAGCATATTTGGTCTACCAAACCTTGTGTGGTAGCATTACACTAAGAGTATTGGTGACTATTAGCGTTTTGTGGACCTTAAACAACTTGCAACTCATGACACTATGGTGGTTCATATGTCATGCTTGATACATGTCATTTTTGGATGCAGGTATCGTCTCAGAAGTTTGCATGCAACCTCTCAAGCCCCTACTTGGTGGAGGAGGCTTTGGGGAATGGTGCTTTCTAGTTAAAGTTGCCAAACTCACTAGAAACAATATCCAGTTTTTCATGAATCTCAGCTGTCCCATTAAAGAGTATTATCCCTCTGGACTCAGAGCTAATAATGATTGAGTATGTGGAGAGGCCAAAGTGGAGAGCATTTTAGCATCCAGCAGATCTTGGAGGTCAGTTTAGTATCTTTTTGTGTGGAAGGGTTATCCAGCCTATGAGAACAGTTGGGTCAAGGCTCACGATTGTGTGTTTGCATGGAACTGGTCAAGGCGTTAAATGAGTCTTATCCCAATGCTCCACATCCCAACCCAAAAAAAGCAACTTTAATGGTGATTAAGTTGCACAAGGCTCACAATAATATAGCTCTCACGCAGTTTCCTGGTGGTAGCGCACCTCCTCTGGAAAAAGGAAAGTGTAATGTAAGTCCAGGGGAGCGTCCCCTTTGCGTGGATTGGGCAATTTTCCCATTTCCAAATAAGAAGGGTCTGAAGAGGGCGGCTGTACCCCTCATCACCCATGGCGCTCTTATCCATGTGGTAGATGAGCTCTGGGTAACAGCGCTCTCTCTGAAGTTTCCTCCCCAGTTCCCACGCTTGCCTCCACCAAACCTGTCCACCAAATGAGGAAATATTCACTAAATCATTGGTAACCATCTTCCCCATGAATGGGAGGGCCTTTATAAAACTGACAGCACCGAATCCTCAGAATTGAAGCCAAAATGTTTAAAAACAATGGAAATAAATCCTGACAGGTGAAAAACTAATATTCAAAAAGGGAAAAGTATCAAATTCTCGGCTGGAATTGCAAATGGCATTGAGCCATCAAGAAGTATGATTGCAGATGACAAACTCTCCTCAAAATTGTTAGGGACAATCCCTAAAGAGCAGGTATTACCATCAGGGGCTGCCACTAATAATTTGAAACCACTATTTCAAGAATCAGGATTGGTGCCCAATGTAACAATTGGTTGAATGAACGCCCCAGAAAAATGGACACAGGCGGTTTGGCCATCTAAAACCTGTTTCCAACCAATTTGGACTGCCCCTATATGGGGTGGTCCTTTGGTATTCCTGTTGCCCATTTGACCAAATACTGTCACACTAAATGATGTAAATGCAGTAAAGCCTCAGTCCAGGTGCTTGCAGAAAAAACAATAGCGACTCAGCCTGCTGCCAAATCCTTTGATGTCAGTTAAAATTGTTAATATTTCCCCCCTCCCCCAAAAATTAGCCAGGTTAGGTCAAATTTAAGGGCCCCAATCCCTGCTTTGAACTACTACCAAAATAAATACTATTTTTAATTGCATTGCACTGAGGAAATTGTTGGTTAATTTACTTTACTTTTACTTTACAATGAAAAAGCCTAATACCCAATTCCAGTTTCTACCATGTCCAAATATAAACCACCCCTCCCAAATATATTTCTACAACCCATGGGACTCATGGCCATGTTTATCTGGTTCATTGCTAGGTTCCTATACACAACAATGTCTCATGGGCGCTCAATGGCGAAATCCCTTCCTGGTTTCATAACTGTCATACCAGCAGCGTGCCACTGGAATTTGGGCTTGGCATTTGGGTGCTTCGGCACTTAAACTGGCAGGCCAGTCTAACAATAGCTTTCTGTTTTCCTGACAACAAGATTCTAAAGAGTTATTACTAGCATGTGATTGGCGCGTTCCTCCTTTCCATTGGTCCCAAGAAGATAAAGACAGTAATAAATACTGAATTAAATTACTCTTTTATAATTTGGAAATAACTCATTAGATAAATTTTGTGGCATTGTTTGTGAGGATCACTTGATGAAAACCATACCATTGTATTATATGCTCTATTATTTCTGTGCAGTGAATGTTTCCAAGCTTCCTGAGGGGCCGTGCCTTGAACCACTTAGTGAGATGATCAATGGCTAACATGATGTATTTGAAGTAAAGGGCACTAGTTGGAAAAGGTCCTAATATATCATTAGACACCATATGCCAGGCTCAGTTAGGATTGACTAGCTGGTAGATAGTCATGGGCTTCTAAAGCTGCTGCACTTGACATTTGCGACATTTCATTAAAACATATTATATGTCAAATTATGAAGACTCCCAATAAAACCATTTTTAATTGGATTTAAGAGTTTTTATCATGAGCTTCTTGTCTTACGGCGCAGATATGATTGCATCATTATCTCTGAGCGGGCTGAGGGTGGAGGAATGTTACCCCAGTCTTTCTTCAAAATTTTGTATATTTGTCCATCCTGAAGCTTGGTTTCCTTCATGAGCTAGTCCAGGATATAGCGAATAAAAGGTTTCTTATTGCATAATTTTCACTTTTAACTTCTCAAATAGTTGATACATGAACGGAGTAAGAGCAGCAGTGATAGGCAGTCACAAGTGCCCATCAGCGTTTTGTTGGGTATGTCTAGAGGAATAAACTATCTAATAGTCATAGGCCTGTAATTTTAAGGTCCATTGGGTTAGATCCCCTCGAGTTCTAGATGATTACTTGGCCATTACAAGGAAACATGGTTAATGATGATTTTGAACTGAGTCCCATGTTTGTAAAATTAAAACTGTTTATAAGAATATAAGGTGGCTATATATTTTCACTCAGTTACCATGTAATTGCATTCATTCTTGTCCAGGATATGGCTGCAAAAAGCTACTGGGTGCTCCTACCCATAATCTTCTATCTGGTAAAGTACTACTCCTATAGTTGTGAGAGATGCATCAGGATGCACTATAAAAGGCTGTTCAAATTTAGAATAGATCATAACAGGGGCTTTAGCCAAATTTTACTGAAGCTGGTTGAAAGAGTCCTTGAATTCTTTTGTGACCACTGGAAGGTAATTTCTCCTTGAAGTAAAAGGTTCAAGGGCTCAGCAAGTTTTGTGAATATAGGTATGAATTGGAGGTAATATCTGATTATCCTGAGAAGTATTTGTATATCTCGTTTACTCACAAGCTTTCTCATATTATTGATAGCTTCTGGTGTTGTGGCCATTCTTGGAGTTTTAAATACACTACAAAAGTGGAAGTTAAGTCTTAAAGCTGGATAGTGTAGAGGGGTTGAAAGATATTAAGATGGGATTTGGAGCAATCCAATTCCCTTTATAAATCATATAAATATATTAGTTCAAATGATGGGTTGGCCTTAATTCAAGTAAATACAATTAAGGAAATTAAATTAGAAAAAGTGTTTAGATTTGGGATCCTTTACTGATGGTCTAGACTCGTAGCATAATTTTAAGGCCCAGTGTGCATGGTATAGCCACCTCAGGTTTCACAAAGTCCCATCTAGGGGCTCTCAACTATTATAAATTAAATATATATATATAAATTATATTTTATTTATTTGAGGCAAGCCAACCAGGGGATGGACATTACTGAAATAGAGAAATAAAGTATCAACATGAAACCTAAGCAGGGTCAACTCTGCATAGAAAGTTTTTTCACCTCATGATTGGAACTCAGATTTTTCTGGATACATCATGGGTAAGTTTTCGTGTTATTATACCTACTAACCGCCAATAGTTTCCTTTGACTGGCACCTCAATCGATGTGCGAAGGGTGGGAATTGAACACGCAACCTTCAGGTTGGTAGCCATATGCCCTACTGACTTGCCTTCCACCCCCTTATATATGTAAATTATAGGTTGTCAGAAATCTGATGTCTTTATTGGAATATTGGGGAATCTTTTATAGGGTCAAGGATAATTAATATAGACAAAAGTTGATATTATGATATCTAATAAGCGAGAAATCAGATCAATAATAATACTAAATAAAGGAATATATAACAAGGTTGCTACAAAGCACCTGATAAATTCAGATAGAAGCGATTTCATCCCAACTCAGATAAAACATCATCCTATGAGGTTCTAGACCCATTGGTGAAGTCTGATCGAGCTATTAGGATTTTAGCCTAATATCCTGAGACTTGGCCTTAAGAAAGTGTCAAGGTTTACCCAGGATAAGGCTTAAATTTAAAAGGGTAAATCCTGAAAGAACTCCCTCAAGCTTGTCCTAAGGGGAAACTTCTTCAACCAGTATCAAGGGGCTTATTTCCTAAAGAGGTTGGTGTTTATCATTATAGTCGCAAAGAACTAGGTAGCAAGTCATCACTTCTGATTGTATTGGATATAATTGCCTGTCAGAGTAAACAGGTCCTTCTGAATTGATGCTGCCCTTTGATCATGGGTAGAACAGCTTTCAGGAATCATGCGCGTAACAACGCCAAAAAGACCACCAAAATGGGGGAGTGCAGGATAACTCCTTGGCACGGGATCTGTATCCAAAATAGCAAAACCCCTGGGTGCTGAAAAGTCAACACCCGCAATCTATTCAACATCAAGGGCAAGAATGAATCTTGAAAAACAATGAGAGGTAAACAGCCATTGTGAGTTGTTCTTCCTTAAGACATTCTTCATGGTGTTTATCAATGAGAGACCAATAAAGAAATAGATTTGGTAAATTTCCAGATATTATCAATTAAATAAATTAATAAAATATCTTGTGTTATTGCACAGGGCATATCAAGTCTCATTTTTGGGTAAATATTGGTACCGGGAAGGCTCATCCATACCATTTTCGTCCATCTGCGAAAATTTATATATATAAAAATAAGTTAGTTAATTACCAATTGAGGAGTCAGTTCAGGTCCTCACTGGAATTAAAAAAACTTATTGAAATTATCCTCCAGGATGCAATAGACGTTTTCATTTGTTTCCTGATGGAGATACTCCTGTAGTGAGCACCACTTTTGAAGTATTAAATTAACTTTAAAAATGGCAGGTATTCTCTCAAATTTATTTAGGTGGATTTTCCAAAAAGTTACATTAAATAGTAAAAATTAGGTTGTAAATTGACCTAAACTTTATTATGAAAGGATTTAATATTTACATGTTTCAAATTAGTCAGGGTTTATACAAACTCATTAATTGCTGAGCAATCAAATCTTCTATCACCTGATCAGGATAAGCCTGATCATTCTTATCAATCTTAATATGATTAGATATATTGAGTCCTCCTTCTGATAATGATGAGGGAAAATTGGGGCAAAAGATTCAAGAACAAAAGAGTTTAGAAAAATACTAACAGCTATATTCCTCAAGTACTAACAAAGTGTCCTAGAAGTTACAATTGGGACTGAAAACTGGCACTTATTAGGACTATTCTTTAACTGAGCTTGGTCATCCTTAAAGAGATTCTTCCAGGTGAACTAGTGTTAATAAACTTTTTAAAATACATTTATATCATCAAGATAGACTAAAATGAAACTCAATTTGAATTCTCCTATGATAGTGTCCATTGCCCATTGGAAAGTAGCTGGTGCACTGTACAATCTTTGGGGCATTTGAGTTCAGGTGGGACAGCCATTGAGAGGTAATAATTGCGCATTTATCCTGGTCTTCAGGAAACAGATTAATCTATCAATATCTGCTGATGAGATATAAATCAGCAAATATTTACCTTCTCCTAACTAATCTAAAGGTCATCAATGTAAGGTAAAAAATAAATATTTCTTTTTAGTTATGCTGTTCAGATGTTGGTAATTGATGATGACTTTACTAAAACCATCTTTTTTTCTTATGTATGAGCATTAAAATGGCCCATAAGCTGCACAAGAACTTAATCATCCCTTGATGAAGGAGCTCTCTAATTCCTTTTGCACCTTATTATTACTAGCTTTGCTTCTCCAGTATCAGTTGCAAACAAATGGGCTTCACGTCACCAGTGTTAACATGGCGCTGGAACCCCACAGCACAACCAAGGTCATAGGTATCTACTGCAAGTAGTTGAGTAAATATTTTATTAAGGGCCATCGCTTGTATGTCTTATCCTCAGTTAGTCCATTGAGTATTTAATGAATAAATCATAAATCAATAAGTCCAGTTTTGGTAAGACAAACTCACTTAAGTTTTAAAACTCATGTACTTCCTGAACTTCCTCCAATGTGTGAGATATACAAATGCAATTTTCTTTCCTCTCTTGAAGAATATTTTAAAGGTAGGTAGATTGGTGAGTAATACACAGATTTCTGGATGGTAGGATGACATTATACCAAAAAGCTGCACAAGGTTCAGATCTTGACCAAATCATAAGGGAATAAATTTTCCTACCACCCCTCAGGTTTTCTAAATTCATTCTGTTGGACACCACACGCTGTTACCTAGAGTATATAACAAAATCCTTGAAAGCTCTGAAGGGAACGCCTTTATTCTCAAGTTTGGTGACAGGGGGCGGAAGGCTTCGTTGACTTAGTTGTTGATAACAGTTGTGGATTACACTATCATTGTAATTAATATTTACAGAATTACTAGCCGATGATTGCCCATGATTCACTAGGGTGTCTATAGAATTTTAGATATTCAAAATTATTAAACTAGATTTTATATTATTATAAATAAAGATTAACCACTAAGTAAGTATAATTGCTCATCAAATCAACTAAAACCCACCAACCAATTCATTAAATCTAACTGAACTTATCAAATCAACCAATAACTAATCAACTCTCAAAACTAAACTGTGTAAAATCAAGTCAAACAAAAGCCATCAACCACTCAGCCAAACAAAAAAAACCTATCATATTAATAAAATAACACCAAACTGCTATTAGGAATCAAGCTTATGGGTACTTGCTGGTGCTTATGCTGCTGGATCCCACTAAAGTTGTGATAAAATTTAATGAATAAATACTATTAAAAGCTTGGGTTTTTTAGGTTTTATTAGCAATGCAGGAAGAAAAGAGAAAGCGATCCCTCTCAATATCTGACTGATCAGAATTTAAACTGTTTCAAGGGTTGAGGGAAATTCAAGGATAGTTTCATAATAGCTTTGATGCATTCCAAATTAGAAAATATTAGGTACGCTTCTATCAGATCTTGGGATATTTGTGTTACTTTTCTGGAGAAACAATGTTTGGGATGGGGTTTTGGGGCAGAATGCATCCATGAGGTAATGTTTTGATGTATTTTAACCAATCACCGCTGGATAAAATACTTTCACCTTGGGGGACCTCTACCACGCCTATAAAAGGGAGTGGTCCCCACATAGGTGCTTGGAAGGACCTGGTTATGGCTGGGGGTGTAATGGATCAGGAGGAACCTGATCCGTACATTGACTTGGATTGGGTGGAGTTTGATCCAGATGTGGCCCTGATTTAACAGGCATAGAATTTGGTAAGTTCAGAGCTGGGCAAAATCGCCATCCCAAATATGAATCACCTCAACAGAATGATGACAGGCTTACATGGGGTGTGGATGGTCATCCAGTGGGATGGTGAATCTTTGCTAACAATGTGGTGGTCAGGGCTCAGAAGAGTCTAACTAAAAAGAAAGCTTATTCAATATTTGCAACGGATTATTTAAGGGAAGACGCTGCAGCCCTGTAGGGCAGTTGTGTCTTCTATGAGGAAATCAAAAATAAAGGATTTGTTAAGCTCAATTTTTTTAATTTATTTTAGTAATAGTCAGATTGGATCGAAGTCATGAGCGCCACCAGTGAGCTCAGTGTGGCGTTGGTGTCATTATCAGCCCTTTCCTGGTCCCAGACCCTGCTACTGATGTGCATCGTTGTGGGAACAGTGGTCCAAAATTATGTTGCAATGACAAGCCATAGCAGTCAGGTTTGGGGATGGGCCTCTGCAGGCCTGTACCTAATATGGTCAGTAACTTGGTTCTTACTGCCCAATTTGTTTGTTGAGTATTGGCGCGAACCTGCCCATTACAGGGGGCGTGCCTTCTGATTGTCACCCCATGGTCCGCTGTGTAATCAGAGTAATCTGATTGCTCATTTTGACATTTATTTCCCGTTCAGGTTTCAAAGTGGGGTTACTCCAATTATTGGTGTTCCACCGTGAATCATCCAGGGTCTTTTGGCTAATATTGTCGACATTATCATTATAGTTATTATTAAAATTGCTCTTATTATCATTGGAGAATTGCAAATGGCCAACCTTTCCCCTTTTTGGCAGAAGATGACCTAAAAATACTTATTCTTCATCTTCGAGGGCAAATGTCCAACATCACCCCCCTCAAGATGTTGGGGGGAGAATATAGCCATAGAATTGGCAATTTATGCGATTAATGGTGATATCTGTAGTAAATGATTTGATAGAGTACTCATTTAAAATTCTTGTAAGAGATTGTGAAGGGACCCATCCAAGCTGATCCTAGCTTACTTCTTCTAAGATTAATGCGGTTATGGTAGGACAACACCATGTCAGACACTTGGAATGTAGGTAGGGTATTCAGAACTCATTGGCAGCCTTCCCTTCTTTTGTCACTGTTTTAGCTAAATTGGTCATAGCTTTGGATTGGAGTTGGATTATGCACTGAGCCAATCTTCTCATGTTTTCTCTGGTTCCTCAACTCTAGAAGAGAATACATCCTTAGCTAAAAGGGCAGGTATTCCTGGTTCCCATTCATATAAGACATGGAATGGAGTCATTTTTAAATTTTGGTGATAGATAATCCGGTATGTCATAAGAGCACTGGGTAGATATTAATCCCAGTGAGGGGGATAAGAGGAGGCCATTTTTTTAGAATGGAAACCAAGGTTCCAATTGCTCTTTTCACAGTCCCATTGGTGGAGGGGCTATACAGAGCCGAGAAAAGTTGTTGTGCTCCCATAGATGTGGCCAGGATTTTGACTACTCTGGAGGTGAAGTTCTTACCATAATCGCAAAGTAGTACTTGTGGGCAGCCATGAAGTGTGAAGATGTGTTGATATAAAATGGTGGCAGTGGCCTTGGCCGTTTGGGCAGGAAGTGCCATGGCTTAAATCCACTTAGTGAAGTGGTCAATAGCTATTAGGATAAATCTGTTTCCACTAGTAGACTTAGGAAGGGGACCTACTACATCCAAAGTGATGGTGTGGGCCGGTTGTTGAGGGGTAGTTGGTGATACTGATATCTAGTCTTGAAACTAGATTAGGTATTACAAGTAAGGCATTCTTCCAAGACATCAACAATAGATTCCATCATACCATATCTGTAAACCGATTCTTAATCCACTAATAATTTTTTTGCCCCTCCATGACCTAGAGTGGAGTGAGCTTCTAGGATAGCAGATACACGTTCTGAGGGCCAAAGGTAAGGTCGCCATTTTGTCCCAATCTTCTTTTACAACTTCCCATTTTCAACTTTGGTGTTATGGGAGTGCTGGGCTAACATCTTCTGAACAGGCTCATCCTCATAATCCCATTCATTGGGAGTCATTAAGAGGTCATGTAACCTCTCCGCCTCACTATTATCCAAGTGAAGGACAGGCAGCCAAGTCAACCCATCAACGTTCATGATGATGGGTCCAACAACGGTGTTCAATCTTCTTGTCATGATGCTGGGCTTTAGAGCCCGGTGAGCTAACTGGCCAGTAGGATCCTTCATATTCTGTAACCATTTAAATGAAGTGTGGTCAGTAACCACAGTGAATGTGGTCCCATATAGGAATGGGCGGTAGTGTTTCACAGCTAACAAAATGGCAAGGCACTCCTTTTCTGTTACATTGTAGTTGCGTTTTGCTTTTGAAAGCATTTTACTGAAGTAGGATACTGGATGATCAACACCGTTTTTATCCAGTTGGGTTAAGATGGTCCCAGAAGCGTAGTTTGAGGCACCAATAAACAAGATAAACGGTTTATTATAATCTTGGTGCCGTAAGATATGACGTTTTTATAACAGTTGCTTCATTATCTCAAAAGTGGCCTTTTGTTCAGCACCTCAATAAAAAGGTGTTTTCTTGGTTAATAGCTGGACAAGGGGCTCACTGAGTTGGGCGAACTTAGGGATTAACTGATGTAATATCCCATCATCCCTAGAAATACCTGAATATCCCATAGATTTTTAGGGGGCGGATTTTTGATATGGCTTCTAACTTGTCCTGCATGGGTTAAATTCCTTCTTGGGAAATGGAATGGCCAAGGAAATCCAATTTTCTTTTGAAGAAGATACATTTGATGGCTTCAACTTAATAAACTTAAGTAACTTTTAAATCACTTCCTTCAAGTGATCAAGATGTTAGTTGAAGGTCTCTAAGAACACTATGATGTCATCAAGATAGACGATGACACAAGTTAACTTGAGGGCTTGCAAGATGTGATCCATCGCACTCTGAAAAGAGGAAGGTGCGTTGCACAACCCTTGGGGTAATAATGTGGGTTGGAAGAGACATTCACTACAGATAAGAGCGCATTTCTCCTGATCTTGAGGAGAAAGGTCCATTTGCCAATAGCCACTGTCCAAGTCCATGGCAAAGAAGAAGTTAGCGCTAGAGAGTTGGGTCAGGGCGTCATTAATGCGAGGGATAGGATAGCTATCCTTATTAGTGAGGCTATTTAACCTACGGTAATCCATGACTATCAGATGACCCCCAATTTTCTTTTTAATTAGTAAGAGGGGTGAAGACCAAGGGCTTTTTGAAGGAACAAGTAGCCTTGAATCTAATAAATAGTGGAGCTCCGTCCTCATTTGTTGTTCCTCAACTTTTGACTTGCAATAAGTTTTGGACCTAATAGGCTGAGCATCACCCACATCAGTGGAGTGGCACCAGCCCTTCATAGGCCATACTTAGTATCCTATTTGGATAAGATGTCACTGTATTAGTCTATAAAGGTATGAACTTTTTCCAACTCCTCTTGGGTCAGCTTGTCTTAAATATGAACATTAGGCAAGGTACACACCATGTTGTCCATGATAAACCAGTTCCTCCACAGAGCCAACGGAGTGGATATGTTTGATGTCCTCTACTGGGAGTAGGAAGCCTCTGCCAATCTCCTGGTGTTTCCGTATGATCATGTCTTTTCTAGTGAGGTTCCCCAGTAGAATGGTAATTAGCCTCTGGTAGGCTGGGTCTAGTATCCCAGGCAATACACGAGGCTCCAAGGGGCTAATTCCCTCAATACTTACAAGGTGCAAGAAGCAATGATGTGGGATTTGTAGTGTGGTTTTAGTGTCAACCACTCTTTGTTCCTCAGGCTTAATCAACACCTCATCCGCAGCGTAGAAAGGGATACCATCTTTAGCATCCACTGAATCGGGTAATCTCTTTTTCTTTGTGCCTGGAAGTGGAATAAGGCAAGGTTATAGCTTTAAAAGGGTATTCGACCAGGCAAGGGTATTTGTGCTTACTGGGTTCTTTATTGGATAAGACTAAAGGGACTTTGTAGTTGAGAAACAAGAGGACCCTTGCTTCAGGTTGATTATTCCTTCATACTCAATCATAAATTGAGTGCTGATGAGCATATTATATGCGTTGTTGTCCAAAGCCACAGAAGGGGCTGATAGGATAAGCTTCCCAATTCGAATGGGAAGTGAAAAGTATGCCTTAATAGCACAGGTATTGTTGGGGACAGCGTTTTTTAAATTCTTACGTGTACTCCAAGTCAGGCGCTAGCTTCATCTTCTTTATAAGCTTTGTGGAGATTACGTTGACTGGTGATCAGTGTCCACGATTGGTATTATTCAGACCTTTTAAATAACCACTTCAACTTTAGTGAGCGTTCCTCCAAATTTATGTGACAAAGCTAAGACCTCATTGAGCTGGAAGGTGGAGGTTAGCTTTTTAGCGGCCTCAGGGTATTTATACATGATAGATTTTATGGAATGAACCCGCTGAAGAGGGCGTATCAAGCCAACTAAGAATTGTTCACCATCTCTGGCAATGTCAATAACTTTTGGACACCCTAGTATTTGGCTATGATATTTTTCCTCAGTTATGGTGGTATCGTCTACTCCCACAGCGTTCAAATGATCAGGCACATCCATTTCCGCAGGAGCTCCCAATATGTAGTAACCAACATCAACGTAACCCCCATCAGATTCATCCTCAAGGGTATTCTCAACAATTGGCAAGGTCGTGATGGAGGTAGGAGAGATGGCCCCAAGAGATTGAATAGCCTTAAGGCGCGCATTTAACAGCTTAGCTGGAGGGTTAAGCACAGAAGCTTTAGTGAGCTTGTGCGGGCGTATGGTTGTTACTACCTTACAGGTCTCTGATTCATAGGAAGGAGTGATAACCTTTTTTAGTCGCACTGAGGGAGCTGGTTTAGCAGGGAGGATAGGAATAGGTGAGATCACTCCCAACTGGTCAACTGGTAGTAAATCCTTAATGGTTAGAGCTGAAGGTTTCACCTCAGCGTCATTTTACTTTAGAACATAATCGAAATTTGGCCACTTCTAAAAAGCCTCTTTAGCGTCGCGGATGTTTGTGAAGTGGCGTTTCACTGAGATGATATGTCTGGCTAGAGAGGTCTGAGAGGCTAGCTCAGTTAACAGGGCGGCGATAGCATCATCAAGGGTAAGCATGTTAGAGGTGGACAACTTTTTGCAGCGTGGTAAAATCATTCAGTAAAAGCAATGGTTGATTTACCTTCAAACATACTAAGGCGCATAAAGGCCTGTTTATCCCTGTTGAGACTCTGCTTTGAACTAAATTCAGTTAAGAGAGCCTCTTTCACCTCTGCCCAGTGTTTAAAGGGTCAGGTAAGGAACTATCATCTCTTGCTCTGGGCGGCTTAAACAAGGAAGGATGCGTTGCACTTTCTGCTTATCCGTTGCATCACACATGGTAGCTTCAAAAACATACAAGAAAGTAGCAATAATCCCTTCGCCAGGGATGAACTTATCTGTAAAAAATGGTTTTATTAAACGACGCTCAAGTTCTAAGATAGGTTAGAGCGCTTGTTAGTTGCTTTTCCAGAGCAACTGAACGTTATTTAACGTGAAGAGGAAAAGAGGGAGGGCTACTCATGTTTGAAGCCTCCTTTGTGCCAATTTACAGTGTACAGGGCACACCTGTAGTGAGCACCAATTTGTAGGAATCCAACTTATGGGTGCTTGCTGATGCTTACGCCACTGGATCCCACAAAAGTTGTGATAAAATTTTAATAAATACATGCTAATAAAAACTTAGGGTTTTTTTCGTTTTTATTAGCAATGCAGGAAGAAAAGAGAAAGCAATGCATCTCAATATCTGACCAATCTGTATTTAAACTGTTTCAAGGGTTGGGGAAATTTGGGGATAGTTTCAGAATAGCTTTGATGCATTCAAAAATAGAAAATATTAGGTACGCTCCTATCAGATCTTGGGATATATCTGTGTTACTTTTTGGTGAAGCGATGTTTGGGATGAGGTTTTGGGGCATAATGTATCCATGAGGTAATGTTTTGATGTATTTTACCCAATCACCACTGGATAAAGTACTTTCACCGTGGGGGGCTTCAGCCACGCCTATAAAAGGGGGTGGTCCCTGCATAGGTGCTTGGAAGAACCTGGTTGTGGCTGGGGTCATGCCTTCCAATGGTTGCCCCATGGTCCGTCATGTGGTCAGAGTAATCCAGCTGCTTATTTTAACATTTATTGCCCGTTCATTTTCAATATGATGTTACCCAATTTTCGGGGCTCCACCATGAATCAGACAGGGTTTTTGGCTGATATTGTCAACATTATCATTATAGTTATTGTTAAAATCGCTCTTAGTAGCATTGGAGAATCACAAATGGCCAACATTTCCCCTTTTTGGCTTAAATCAACCTAAAACATTCCTATTCTTCAGCTGTGAGGGCAAATGTCTAACACTGCTACCCAAAACATCTCTCTATATATAAAATCATTGTGTGCATGACATATCTTATAAAGTAATAAATTAAATTCTACTTAACTTGCCAAAAGTATTTGTTTATTTAAGAACTTAAGTTAAGCTGGTTTTTTTTGAAATTATATAGACCTAACATCCAGATACCCATTATTTGCTACAGTATTTAAAGTCTATCAGATGATAAGCTCACACTGACATAGCCTATAGGCTGTGCCAGCACTACTCTCTAGCCACTCAGACGAACAACTTTGCTGTTGCCTTGTGGCTGGTGAGCTGATTAATCTAACTTTACTCAATCCACCAAAACCCTAATACAGATCATTGTTGAGTTTCAGGTGAGCAATTTGGTGAATTATTATTGAATTTTTGCCAATTCTCACCCACTCTCCTAAATAGATTATACCTAACAGACTTATTAGTTTCAGACCTGCAATATTTGCCAATTCTCACCAATCACCCAAATAGATTAATTTATTGGACCTGAAGGCTTCAGAATTTTTTTTTTAATATTTTATTCAAGGTGGGATGACCTGGGGATGATACCGCACTGATTAAGGGAAATTGAATGAATGGGAAAGGAGGATAAAATCCAGAAAACCTCCACGCATGCTGTATGATAGGCCAGGAACTCCATGGACCGCCTTTCTATTTGCTATCTCAGTTCGGGGCATTGGTGTGCAAAGCCAACACAGTCATAATTGTCCCCTACACAAAGTTCCAGTACTGAAATTGAACTTGGGGAGGCTTTGATAGAGGTCCCTACCCTACCACTTGGGTATCCTCCCCTTGAAGGCTTAAGATGTTATTTAGTCTGTTAGAGTACATTATTGAATGTGTTTCAAGTAGATTGGATAAAATTTGTGGATAAAATTAATATAATATATTAGTTTTGGGTGAGAAATATGGTGAATTTTTTGATAATGTTTGGCAATTATCACCCACTTGACCAAATAGATCATACCTATAAAACTCGATATTTTCAGCTTTGTAATATTTGCCAATTCTCACCCCCTGGCCCAGATTGATTGAATATATCAGACTCGATTAGCTTCAGGTGAGCAATTTGGTGAGTTATTAGCTATTGATTGACAATTCTCACCCACTTGGCCAAATAGAATATACCTATCAGACTTGATAGTTTCAGATTTGATAATATTCACCAATACTCACTGACTCATCCAAATAGATTGGACCTATCAGACTTAGAGTTTCAGATGTCAGTCAGTCAGTCAGTGAGTATGTCAGGGAATGTGTTTTATTAAGTAGATATTTATGGATAAAAGAGTCTGATTACCCCTTGTTTAGTGGAGGGGTAATGTTTTCCCTGGGATAGTAAAGTGTTCTTAGCATAACTTATATCAACGATTTAAAATCTAGGGAAGCTAGTACTAACAAGAAACATATAGTAATTGTTGTGAAAGCACTTTATCAGGTGAACTAACCTGCAGAGAGTTGAACCTCATGGTATCACACTAAATGCTCCTTCATGAGTGGTACCCTTAGGGATAGCAGTTCCATATTGTTGATGGTGAGCTACATCAGGATCTATTATCAGCCATCTTTTAAACTGACGGAATATTACATTTACAAGAGCGCTACTGTTAATAATAGCTTGCACCTAAACTTAATTTTATGCATATATTGATATAAGTACAATCATAAAAGGATTGTGATTCTCCATGTTAAAATATATAGGTTTTCTGATTATTCTTGGCTAATAACCCCTATAAATGTATCAACTGCACAGGTTCATTATTGTGCAATTCTCCGAGTTGTTTGATAGTGAAATAAATTCATTTGATAATATGGAGATTATTATCATTAGTTTAAGTAAAGTACTAGAATTAGGCCCAACGCTTGGCTAGTATTTCCTCTTGAAATACTTATGATGTCCTTAATAGGGATTCACAACCTGGTACCATCTAACTTGATCCACGCTCAGATCCCTGTTTACAGTTTCTCTCTGTGGCTCCCAGTCAGCACAGTCCCTGATTCAGATTCTTCTCTGGATCCCCACTAAGATTCTTATTCTTTATCCTAAAGAGTCTCCCAATTAGAGCACACAGCAATAATTTCCCTGAGAAAGAATAGAACTCAAAATGGATTCTGATAAAGTATATTAAGAAAATACTAATTACTGGTAAAAGTCTCTTTTATAAGTGCATTATTAGGGGAATTTATAGTATGAATTCGGCGCTCAACCTTTAGAAGGCATCTCCTTGATGAAATGGCAGCCGTTGTTGTTGAATTACCCATCCTTGTCTCAATAGCGATGGTTTTCATCCTGACTAGGATTCCTTTGTCGACTATCTTCAGACTCAAAATGGAAAGAGTTGTAAAACATGTCCCTAACTTTTTCCACTCAATCCCTGCGAATCAACCATATTTGGCAAGCATCCTTCTTTGGTAATGGGACGTGTTACCCATTAAGTCAGGTTGTTAACTAACTGATCAGTTCACTAGTTGAAGGTGGCATCACTCACCTCACAACTTAATCCTTAAATTACCAATTGGTCAGTGATGAAACCCAACTGATCCCAATTGGTACACCTGATAGTTGATCAACTACCAGATGTCCCTATTTCGTCAGAAACTTTGCCAATGAGATTTAAGCATTCATCCAGATCAATCCTCAACTGGATCCAACCCAGGCGAATAACCTAAAATCCAAAAATATTTTACCCTGAATTCAGGGTCAATCGGTATCCAATTCACTTTGCTTTAGGGAATTATCCCCTAGGAATCCCTGGTAATCTAGTCAGCTGGGAATATGGGCAAAAATTCTAGCACTCCGTTTTTTTGAGAATGAAAGAAAAATTAAATTAATGATCGGATCTAGATCTGTTCTCCTCCATTGAGGAAGTGAGTGTTCACGGACTTGATTGGTAGTGCAACTTTGACTCCATGTAAGAGAGGTATAGATAGATGCTCTTCATTGTCTCTGAATTAATTATGCTCAATAATTTGAGTAACATATTGTTTAGAACAACTTCTTGTCCTTCTCATTCCATGGCGCTTGTTGACTTCTAGTGATGGCTGAAACCATAGGGGTTCTCCAATTAGGTTCTTAAGAATATTTCACATTTTATGGAATTTAGGATAAAACTTAAAATGAATGGCAGTAGAGCGTCCCCCTTTTACTGCTGAAGATCTTTTCCATGTCTGTCATCATCATGAGATGTTACAAGGTTCACACCAGGATGACGTTTAGGATAGATGGCTGCGTATTGTCCCTTAGATTTGCATATCAAACAAGTTATCTCAGATACATTAGGGCGGGTTCCAAAATTTTCTCAGTGAGGAGGGATGCTCTCCAAGGTCTTTTTACCTTCATTAACATGAGGAGGTCAACTAGTTCCTGCTTCAACATTATGTGGTCCAAACAATACTTTGCATCACTTCAAACATTCAATCATAAATGGGTGTTACAATTCTTTTTGTGAGCACCAGAAGTAGAGATCGGTTTAATTTTGGATAATTCTTTATGGCATTTTTGGAGCATGATCTAGCGTCGAAGTCCACCATAACCTTGGCGTTCAACAAAACTTGAGCTTCATAATAAAATTGGTCAGAGAATTTAATTGTGGCTTAATTCTTCTTGGACTGAATAGTAACAAATCCAGCCCTCTGAGTAGCTACGCCTATAGGGTTTCTAAACTATCACAAAACCATACTTCCCACATCAGCGAAAGTCCAACGTTATCCAGGTAAGTATGAGTAATCAGATCTCAACTCTAGTCATCTAAACAGTTAATCATAGTAGTAGCTATAAAAAGATCATCAGCTCCATGAATGGTCATTTTGAACACTTCAAGAATGACCGCACATTCCAATGCTTATATTACTTGGGAAGCTTAGCTGGATTAAACTGCTGGAATCCTGGATAGAAACATCCAGATCTGGAAATCATTGGTGTAGCACTGGCTCTAGGTCCTGGATTAATGTATTGAGGTTGACGCTGTTCAGAAGCTAGGGGTTTCCGCAGAAGGAGGAAAGGCGAGCAATGAGAGTGGCAAAGGATGGGTGGTTTAAGGCATTGGTTCTTGAGTGACCTCTTCCCAAGTGGAATCCTCCTCAAATAACTTGGATTAAGTAAGAGCCGTGTTTGTAGGAGGGCATCAAAATATGACATCCTGTACCTTACCTTCTTTTTGTTGTTCCAAATTGTTACAATTCCTAGAGCTTGAAGGCAGTTTAGCTTGAATTGTTGTAGTTACATAAGGTGTTGTTACATGTCACGCAATTTATGTGCAGTTCAAATATTTAATTTTATAAGTAGTTTTTTGGGTACAATTTTGCAGATGTATCGCAAATGGTCTTTGTTTGACTTAAAAAGGTCTCCACTGTTTTGTTGTAGCGTCCAGACTAAGCCTCTCAGCCCTTAAATATACTGTTGCATAGCTGCTTGTAAATTTTTGATTGTTGCAACTTGGACAAATGGTTATTGGCAGTCTCAATTTTGTTATATAATTGCAGAGCAGACACCCTTAATTTGCGTTGTATATCATTCAAAGGCTTTGACTGCCTCAGCATGATGAATCATATCTTCTGGAGTAATGCAGCTACATTCAACCTCCTCACAGAAGAGATTTACCCCTTGGACCATTCATCAGTAACTTTGTGGTTTTCCATGACTTAATATTAATGGCCAACATGTTTTTATTTTAATTTGGTTATTAAGTTCATCCAAACGCTACTAGATATGGACATTAATGTTATGGTTTTCCTTAACGGCCTGATATACTCCTAGAAAGCTATCCTCTAGCTGTCTATTAAGATCCTGTGGCGCTTCCACATTTTGTTGATTTCAGTTAAACTACTCCGCAATTAGGGCTCTGTGACAAAGAATGGGCAGCTAATAATTTCAAACTATGAGATGGAGGTACCCACCAGGTATTTCTTCATCTGAAATAGGCTATTAACTTGTTGTAGTACTTGACTATGTTTCAAAGCCCAAAAAATTTCAAAATGTTGAACCATATGGTCTTGATTCTGCAGACAATAGAATAAAGTAGGTACTAAATTAGATTGTTTTGCCTAAGAATCGGTAATTCTGAAGTAACATATTATCTATATCTCTCAGATCCTCCTCCATGATGTATAAGTCTAGAAGCGCAAAAATTGGGGAGTGAGAAAGCCAACTTTATTCAATGTCAGACAAACAGGAGTTGGTGGATTAACAATAAAAGTGATGTATTGGCAGTCCTTGCCGTTTTCACCTTCCTGGTTTGAGTCCATTGTAAAAGTAAAAATTAATATTTTTTTCTACTACAGTCCACCTTTAGTGAACATCAAAAGTGAAACTTGAGTTCTTTTCTCACTACTACACAGATTTAAGTTGACTGGTCCAATTGCTTCTTCTTCTGTATAGAATGACTGTGTGGAGAAGGTCTCAGTTTTGTAGAATGAATAGATTACGTAAAGATCTACACAAATAAATGACAAGTTTCATTAAATTAGGTGATCTTATATTTATAACGGGAAATTTATATTTATAGTCAAATTGCTTTATTCAAGTATCAATAGTGCTCTCGTAATGAGTATCTGCAACTATTGTACAATGCAATTGTGTGTAGGGGATTAATAGGCCAGGCAAGGGTTCAAACTAGTGTCACACAGTCAACATTAATGCAATTTATTTAAGGAAAAAAATTCAATAATGGAAATATGACCAAATTTGTTCTGAGTTGAAAACTATGAATTCAGTCAATTGATTAGATATCTGAAACAGACTATTGATCTGCATTCTTGGCACCTTTTTTATGCACTATTACTGTGCTTTCTGTTGTTTTTTAGAACATCAGTTCAACATTTATATTTAGTAATTTTTAATGAAGAAAAAAGGTGTCAGTCTGTTTACCATATAAGGGTTTTGCTTGTCCATGAGG
The DNA here is from genome assembly GCA_022478985.1 of Massospora cicadina. Taxonomy (NCBI): domain Eukaryota; kingdom Fungi; phylum Entomophthoromycota; class Entomophthoromycetes; order Entomophthorales; family Entomophthoraceae; genus Massospora; species Massospora cicadina. The sequence continues at coordinate 188,710 of JAKSZP010011910.1, forward strand.
GAATCATCTTCTAGATTTTAGCCTTACTCCCTTGTGAGGGACAGGCATGCGCCTTGTAGTCCAGAGCTTTACAATTAGTGCAAATAGGTGCTGCCCATTATGAGAAAACATTAAAAGTAGTTGAGTGGATACCACCAGGGGTATGAAGTTAGCACCCATAGTATTTTAACATTTCTTCCCATATCTCCAGGTGGGGTCAATAACAGCAATAGCTTTTCCCTGCAGAGATTTGGCATATAAAAGCTTTATAGCTCTATTTGTTTGATTTTATAACGTTTCAAACCTTTTAAAAGGTCAATTTCTGCAAAATTGCATGGAAAGTATCTAGTAAATCGTCAAAGATTATAAATATTGTATTATCTTTGTTTAACGGGTGCATCCCACTGCTCTTTGTAGGATATCCTGTGGATTCTAACTTCAATTTTCACCATTGCAGATTCATCCGTCACTTATGCGGTAGGAAAGCGAGGGTCAAACCAATTGCAATCAAAGCTTCCATTGTTGTAGGTAGAAGCATATTATAACTCTCCTACCGCTCTGACACCTTCTGAATGAAAATGGGGTTTTATACCCCTCAGTATATATAGATGGCTTACTACTGTTTAACTTGTCAGAGAATGGTGATGTTTAGGTATAACATATCAGCTTGCATAAAATGAACAAACAAGTCATTTGGTTGTCACTTGTTTGTTTGGCATTGTGCCCTTTGGACACTGACAACTCCTGGAGCGTACGCCTGTTACCAAGGGGATTAACGCGGCCAATGGGCAGGACACCTATAGATACAGTAGCGTACTGACGTGGGTTCTTGTATAAGATAAATATAGCCTTCTATATGTATTGTTTATCTTCTTAGTAATTAGGAGAATTGAAACGGTTTATCAGAAATTAAGTGATGCTAACAAGAAAAACAATACTATAGGTTATAAGTAAACCTTATCAGATATGTTTTTAATTTTTGGCTACACAATATATATAACTAATAGTGTAACAGGATTAAAGGATTGATATCCTTACTTTATGTTAACCAATTTCATAAACGTCACAAACCATGCCTCCCATTTGTCGGCTAAACTATTTAAAGATTATGTCTTTATCAACCTGGTATTATCATACCTCTAAAGTTATAATTTTTACTTTTTTTACCAAAAAAGCCATATACCAAGATACTGATGCTTTCTCATATTTTACAAGTTCAAATTTATATAGTTCTTAAGGAAATTGACTCTTGAATTATTTGTTGCCCAGAAGAATGAGAGAAGAAACTTTAAAAATGAAATTAATCAAAATATAATCCAACAACACTATGACAGCATAGAATATCATAAAAGTGGTATAGATTAGACCCTTTATGAAAAGCCTATGAACGGACTAACACTGCGATGAGGCTCATCAATGGGCGTGTTACAGTTCCATTTAGAATATTATTTAGTTTTTGAAGTTACGTTGTTTCTAAGAGCACTTATTTTTAGATAGTAACCAATGTTTCATACGCTAGTTTAGTCTTAGGATATTAAGATGCTCTGATCCCAATATAAACACAAGGTATTAAAGCTTGTAGTTGCTAGATGTTTTTTATTGAAGTTAAATGACCGTTTCTAACAGTTGCATATGAACACTTCTATATAATTTTTTTGGAAATAGGCTATCTACTTTATAGGTTGGAGCCACCTTGGCTCCTACATCTTGTTCATGGGGTGACACTATATCTTTATAAAAACATAATCTTTTCACCATAAGTCCTTTTGTAGTTGTCCATTATAAGGGAAAAGTTTGCCTCAATCATGTTAAAAGAAATTACCTTGTTCAGGTGCTTAGAAGAATTTTATACAACTTACTATCCTACTACTATTATAATTGGAATAAAGACAAATTTCTTTATCATTCAGCCTCAGGAATCTAGAATCACCTTATTCTTTTCAAATTTGATTTTCTCCTTAGTGCCCTTTTGACTTACAGTTTAATTACCACCAAGCCATCTTCATGTCTCCTTCTTAAGACTTAATTATAAAAAACCTTAGCTTCCTAACAGTGTTGGCCCATAGTTAAGTATTTGACTCAAGATAAAGTTACTTTCTTTCATTAAATAAGAGATGAGTTAAAAACTTGATTTTATAGAAGATGATTTTATCAAATTAGTGACACACTAGAGAGCCTAAAATTAATACTAAAAAATGAAAAGCAGTTGAATAATCTCTGTTAGTTTATCTTATTCTATTATCAACACCTAGGTAATGGGATCCCAAGCTTTCAAAATTTTTATAAGCCATATTATATGATCCACTTTCAGGGTCATAATATATTCTTTCTTCCATTGAAACCAGTACTGTGGTTGATTGGAAGCATATATCCTTTTCAAAAGAATTTTTTTAAAATACTTTAAGAAGAGAATAATCAAGATTTAACACCCAGTTCTGACCTCATATGATTATAATCTCATTAAAATAATAAAATATGACTGACGTCAGACTTCTGAGACAACATTAGAGAATGACTCCTTTAAAACTAAATTAACAAGAAATAAGACCAAAATAGTCCATTTAAGAGGCTAAAGGCTACTGGATAAGGAACCATGACCACCAAATATTGTGGATAGTGCCACTAAGGCTCTAATAATCTGTATTTATATCAAAAATAAACTAAGACGAATATATTCTTAAGTAGAACCTATAATACTATCATTGGATAACAATTTTGTGTAGTTCTAATTTCTAATTATTACTTTGCTCTTATTAGTTGTATACCATAATAGGCCATCCAAACTTCTTGTATCTCTGCATAATGACTCAGGATAAGTCCCGCATTGCTGACATTCTCTTTATTATTCTCTTTAGTTTAACACAAAAAGCTGATTATTGACTCTACATGGTTTTTCAACTATGAATTTTTAGGACTAATCTTTTTAAATGACCTATCAGTTCCATCTAACTTGCTTTGAAGTATACAGCCAACATTAATCTTTCCATCTTAATTTCACATCTATACAGCTATATATACTTGATTCTTCTAAAAAGTAGAACATTCATTTCAATAAAAATTTAGTAGTAGTTATATTACAATAAGATTTTATAGAAATTCTACTGCTATATTTTATATACAAGATTTTTAGGAAATTTAAAAATGAAAAACATATATCATGAACTTTAACTAAAATTAATGGTGTGGGATCCGCTGATAGATGCCACAAATAATTTGTTTAAAGTGAGAATTTTACTTTATAATAAAAAAATAAATAACGCTTATTAAAGTTTTTTATGTTTTTTATTGTTTAGCAGGGCAAAACCAAGAAAGGTCCTTTTCTCAATACTAGTATTTCCTATTTAAACTAGTTCAAATTTCGAGACCATGGGTATTCAAGGCAAAAGAAAATAAACTGAGTCATCTAAATTAGGAAATATAGGTTTTTGCCTATCAGATCAAAGATAAAATTTTTGAGGCAAAACTGACCCATGTGGTAATGATTTGATGAATTGTATCCAATCACCAGCGAGAAAATCTTCTCACCTCAGCGGTGGTCAGACTTGGGTGGTAATGATTGATTAATTTGCACCCTATCATCAGCAAGTAAAATCTTTGCACCTTGGAGGTGGTCAGATTCATGTGGTAATGATTTGTTGATTTGCACCCAATCATTGATGGGTAAAATCTTCTCACCTTGCAGAGGTTCAGATCTGTGCAATATTGAGCTCCTTGATTCAACCAAGAAGTTGGAGTATTCCTTTTATTAGTTATTACCTTTTTAAGCCATCTTTTGTGATAAACCATATTTTTCCAATAGTTAGGATTCCACTGAGAATCTACCAAGGTCTTTTCGCCATTGGTACTCATATCATTGTTAACCACAATATTATTTGATGATTGGGCAGGAGATGGGCCATTCATGGTGACAGATTTGGGAGCACTAATACCTCCAACATTCTTTTTCTTAAGTCAAGAAAAAGAATGTTCAACATTGCCCCAAAAGAATGTTGGGAGGGGTGTTGCAGTTATGGTAGTATAATACCTTATCAGCCACTTAAGATGTAGGAAGGGGGGTGCAGAGCTCATTGGCAGCCTGCCCTTCTTTAGTCGCTGTTTTTGTGAGGTTGGTGTACATGCAAGAGTATTCCTTCTTGCCGAGTCCTGTATTGGCTAGAACTAAGGAAACTAATAATTGAGCAACGAAAAGAACCCTTGCTTCATATTGATAATGCTATCATACTCAATCATAAACTGAGTACCTAAAAGCATATCATAAAGCGTTGTTATCCAAAGCCACTGCAGCAACCAATAGAATAAGCTTCCCAATATGAATGGGAAAGCGACGAGTAAGCACCAAGTGCGCGGGTGTTGTTGGGTCCAGCAGTTCCAAAGTCTTAGTTGTACTTCAAGTCAGGTGCAAGTTTGATCTTTTTCATCAACTTGGAGGAGATTACGTTCACTGGGAGCCTGTATCTAAGATAGCCACCACCTGAACTTTTTGGATAACCACTTCGACCTTTGTAAGTATCCCCCCAAAAGTGGGTGATAGCGCTAAGACCTCCTTAAGATAGAAATTGGAAGTTAATTTACACGCGGTCTCAGGGTAATTTTTCTGGATATACTGCATGGTATGGCCATGCTGGATAGGGCGAATAAGGTGAGACAACACCTCATCTGCGTTGCTGGCAGTATCAATGACAATTGGCTCCCCTAAAACTTGGCAGAGATACGTCTCTTCAGGTATGGTGGCTTCATCTACTCCTCCAGCATTCAAGCGATCGGGAACTTTCACTTCAGCAGGTGCTCCTACAACATAAAACCCAACCTCATCCGTATCCCCCTCAGAATCATCCCCTGGGGTATTTGTAACGTGAGGTAATGGCATAAGTTGTTTAAGTGAGTCAGGCACATGAGTTTTGTCAGCAATAGGTGTGCCTCTCCATATGCTGAAATTTCTTTTCCCTGCTCCTGTTCTTCGGCATCAGCTTTCTTTTTCCAGCACATAGCCTCCTTGTGTCTGAACTTAGAGCAGTATTCGCACTGAGGGCGTTCAGGACGTTTTGCTTTGGGGTTTTGCTCCTCAGGGCCCATTATCTGAAGGGGCTCCTTCTTATCTTCAATAGCTAGGGCTTGAGGCTTAAGCTTTGAATCTTCAATGGTTAAAACGCGAGGATGATATACTGCTCCACGTGGAACTTTGGGCTTATGGAAATTGGCGACATCTATTAACGCTTCCTTGATGTCTTGAACGAATGGAAATAGCGTTTAACTGAGGTGATGTGCATTGCTAACGGAGGGTAAGAAGCCACTCCAGTCAAAATGGCGGCTACAGCATCATCCAAAGTCAACATCTTTGAGGTTAACAACGTCTTTGCTTCCATATAAAATCGTTCCACAAAGGTGACCACTGACTCTCCTTTTCAGATACTCATACGCATAAAAGCTTGCTTTTTCATACTTAAAGCCTGTTTTGAACCAAACTTGTTTATGAGAGCCTCTTTAACTTCGGGCCAGGTGCTAAGAGCATCCATATGTGGGACCATCACCTCCTGTGCCATGCAGCCCAAACAGGAAAGGATATGTTTGGCCTTCTGACGATCAGTCGCCCCTTCCATAGCTGCTTCATAAACGTATATAAATGAAGCAATGCTACCCTCACCGGGGATGCACTTGTCTTTAAACGTTGGTTTGAATGAATTATAGTCATTCCTGGTAAGGGTATGAATAGCTGGAGCTTTTGCTTCTGAGGTTTCAGAGCAGTAGTTTAACTGATTAAAAGTCCACAAAAGGCGTTTAAACTGATCATGTATGGCTTCAAGCCGGGTTTCCATTTTAGAGAGGGCTTCTAGGGACCCAGATTTATATAGTCTCAGTCAAGCTTTGATCCCTGATTTTTGAGTTTTAAGATCTTCCACTCAGTTTTCCATTGCAGAGACTTGAAAATGGAGTTGTGACACCATTTAGCTTTAGTTTAATTGAGCAGTTTCCACGGCTTTCACGTGGCTCTTCAGCTCTTCTTTCATTTGTTTACACTCTTCATTGTCACGAGAGTGGAAGCTGAGGCCTTGTACCCCCTCCTTAATCTGGTCATACTTCCGCTCAACCTGCGTTAGTCAACTGAATACTTCCTTCAACAGCACAGGGCTTTCCAGCGAAGCTTTTATTGCTTTAGCTTCAATTTCGCATTCAGTCAGGCGACGTGCCAAATATTTGGTATTTTCAAACGAAGTTTTGAGAACTAGCTCCTTTTCTAGCTAAACAACTTTGGCCGCGAGGGTGGTGGTGGTGCTAGATGGTTCAAGCAACAGATGGCGTTCAATCTTATCAACACGCAAAATGGCCTGAATTAACTGTCGCTCCACCACAGCCACACGCTGTTCATATTCCTCTTGAAGGATGGAGTTGGGGGCTGAAAGGTCACAATGCGTTTGCTCATTTTGCTTTTCAAGTTCTTTAGCAAACTCCTCCAACAACGAGTGGGTGCTAGCGGAGGATGCGTTCAGTTCATCCCATAATATCTTCATGGCCTCCTTGACATACTTTACAATCCCAGTGTCCATAGTATTAAGTCAGTCATGAAGCTGTACGATGAAGTTGCAATTAGCTTCTATACCAGATTGACTGCTCCAAGATGTTTGGAGGTCAGTTGATACAACTTATCATAGGCTAAATTCAGAGCTGCATGGGTATCTAGGTGTCGATGAAGCTCTTCATGATGGCCAGCTAAGAGATACATCATATGGACCAAGGCAGGGTGAGCAAACTTGCGTACGTAGGTGGTCAAATTTGTAAGCTGACCATAGGTCTCTGGGAGGACACTAGTCTCATAGAGAAACAAGTGGTGTTCCTCTACCAATGACACTTGTTTGTGAGATGATATGTCACCAGGGTTAAGGATGCCATGAGTAAGGTCTCTCACAGCTTCAGTGGCTGGCCAACTGATGCAATGAGACTCAGGTATTAATATGTGCTCAAATTGTTCTTCTTCAGATATTAGAGCAGTAGGGTTGTCCATTCAATCATCGTCTTCAGTCCCTTACTCATTTTGCACCCAACGGGTGACACTCTCCATTTCTTTAATACTTATTGAAGTATTCAGGGGGTTTGACCCCTGTAGTGAGCACCAGTTTGTGGGATCCACTGACAGATGCCACATTTATTTGTTTAAAGTGAGAATTTTAATTTATAGTAAAAGTAATAAATAATGCTTGTTAAAGTTTTATATGTTTTTTATTGTTTAGGCAGAGCAAAACCAAGAAAGGTCCTTTTCTCAATACTAGTATTTCCTATTTAAACTAGTTCAAATTTCGAGACCATGGGTATTTGAGGCAAAAGAATATAAAGCTGAGTCATCTAAATTAGAAAATATAGGTTTTTGGCCTATCAGATCAAAGATAAAATTTTTGAGGCAAAACTGACCCATGTGGTTATGATTTGATGAATTTTATCTAATCACCAGCAAGTAAAATCTTCTCACCTCAGCGGTGGTCAGACTCAGGTGGTACTGATTGGTCAATTTGCACCCTATCATTATTGAGTAAAATCTTGACACCTCGGAGGTGGTCAGATTTGTGTGGTAATGATTTGTTAATTCACACCCAATCATTGATGGGTAAAATCTTCTCATCTCGCAGAGGTTCAGATCTGTGCAATATTGAGCTCCTTGATTTGGCCAAGAAGTTGGAGTAATCCTATTATTAGTTATTACTTTTTAAGCCAATTTTGTGATAAACCATATTTTTCCCATAGTTAGGATTCCACCGAGAATCTGTCAAGGTCTTTTCGCCATTAGTACTCATATCATTGTTAACCACAATGTTATTTGATGATTGGGAAGGAGATGGGCCAATCATAGTGGCAGATTTGGGAGCACTAATACCTCCAGCATTCTTTTTCTTAAGTTGAGAAGGAGAATATCTGACAAGTGGAAAGATATAATAGAATAAATAAAAAATTTAAAGCATTTTTTCAGGTAACTTGATCCAAGTCAATATTGAACATTTAAGACCATCTAGTACTAAAAAAAGATTGAACATTCAAAACTAATTAGTAAAAGAGCACAACCTTGAACGTAAAAATTATTAAATAGTACTCATATCTAATAAAGAAAAAACTTTGATGACATATAAAAGCATTCTTATAAAAACTTTTGAATGTAGTATGAATTTCTAGTTACTAACACAACTTTGATATGAGCATATTATTGTAACAATATAGTGGAGTATGTCTAATTATTCTATTTTTAGTCTTGCAGCAATATGTTTTTTACCAAGGAACTAATTATCAAAAATTGTGGGTGCCTGGAGCATTAGGAATTTATTAGTTGCCTTTGATATGAATTGACTGATCAGAATAGCTGGAGTGAGGCGATGCAAAGCACCTTTATCTTCAGTGATCAGTTTATATGCATTAATCTACGCTATGATGCTAATTATTGCAACTATGCAAAAAGGTAAAATTGAATATAAATTTCACTAGGGAAAAATATGATACTATTTCTTTGTTAAAACTTTACTATTTATAGAGTGGCTATGTATTGTGTGGCGGATGGGGCACTTGAGTATTCTTCATTCACAATCTTCACTTCTCATCCAATATGGAAGTCAAGATGCAGCCACTTCCTTTTTTTAGTACTAGTGGTGCTCAACCCAAAAGGGGGAGCCGCCACGCATCTTTATTCACAAATGGGCCAAACAAAGGGAATATAATAAATTAAAAAATTCTTAATATAGCCCTTAGGTTTCAGTCTAGGAAGCCATATCAGATTGCGAGGAGGCTTTGGGGAAGCATTTGTCTGGCGCCCGCTTTAGCTGGCAGACCATGGCGGACAGCATTGGGGTGGGAGCATCAGTGACATGAGGCACAAGGAGGTATAATTGGGGTTTTTTTTCATTAATGAGGCTGGCAGTGTCCATCGCCTCAACATATTGAGCAAGTTGATGCTCAGCAAATTTGATGAGAGCCAGCACACAAGTAAATGACTTGATGCGCCTTTGGGTTTGGGGATAATTGGGGTCAAAAAGAGAAGTTTTTGCTGCATCAATGCAAGCGTGGCTCGCACCAAAACAAGCTCCTCAATGTTATACTTCGCATATTACTCAAAATTATGAGGAAAATTGGGGATAGGAATACCCTCAACAAGGGGCTCCATTGCCCTATGGAGTTTCTGGCGGAGGAGGGTGTTGGCTGGGGCAGCTGCAGCCTCAACTACCATATTGTTGATATTTTATAAATGGGAAACCCATTTTTTGGACAAAAATGGCGGGAACACAATTTGGGAGGGCCAACGAAGAACTCCTCCAAAGCAAAATCAGGTTTCATGTGGCACGGCCTTCCGTCCTCCTCAATCCTATTAAGAGCCTTAAATGGATTGGATTTGGCCAGCGCTGGGCCAGCCACTGGAGCAGCCACTTCCTTTTTTGGCTTCAGTTTTTGTTCTTTTGTTGTTTGAGGGAATTTGGATGGCAGCTTCTGATGTCAAGGTGGAGTCTGATAACATGAATATTCCATAATCTTCTTAAATATCTCTTGTCAATTTAGGGCAAGGGCTCATTTGGCAGCAATTTATATGACTCTGGAAGGCTCAACCCAGAGGAGGACAGTTAAACAGTTTATCAGTCTGATATAGAGATAAATTAAGGCCCATCTTTAGCACAAGCTTTAATATTTTCCCCTTCAAGATTGTGGTGGAGGGGGACATAAGGGCACAGGAACCTAGCATTTACGCGGTTAACAACTGTGCCTTGAATAACATCTACAATGGAGTATTCAGAGCCATCCTTATACAATATGTGATAGGGTCCCTGCCAGGAAGTGTCCAACTTATTCAGCCACCCACTAGTGTAATGGTGGTAAAGTACAATGTCTCTTTTTACTGAAAAAGAGAAGAGCTGGATGTTTGGCAATAAATCACAGTATCCCTGGTGGTGGTTGAGGAAATCCAGATGGGTATCAAGTGCTTGTAGCCTGATGATTTCATTAAAGAAGCCTTAATAATCAATTCAGCAGCTTTGGGAGAGGCTAGTCAAATAAAGGTTGGACGCTACTAGGTAGTTGAGGCTCTCTGCCCTAAATGGCCTGAAAAGGAGACATTTTAATCATTTGGTGGTAGCTGATATGATAGGCTAATATGGTGGATGGCATGTAGTGATTCCATTACATGGGGTCAGTGGCGGCCTTCTTTCAAATAATAGAAACTAGGGTACCAATTTCACGCTCCACTGCACCATTATTAAAAGTGTTATAAGATGCAGTGAAATGCAGGTCAGTATAAAATAGGATGGTTAGCTCCTAGACAACTTGGGAGGTTAATCTCAAACTTTTTTAAAAGAACTTTGAGGCACCCATTTTGGGTGAGAATAAAGCAATAATAGAAACAAAACGTTGGCCTTAGTGGTAGCAGCCGGAACCAAGATGGTCTTAACCCACTTGGTGAGATGGTAAATGACTAGTATAATGTAACGGTGGCCATGGAGGCCCACAGAAAGAGGCCCTACAACATCTACACTAATGACACTAAATGGCGCAGAGGGGGATACAACTTTATGTTGATAGCAAGAATTTGGCTGATTCTGGGTTTTGCACGTCAAGCAGGCATATAAAACATCTATATAAGAAATAGTAATGGGGTGGGTCGACCTTGGGACAAATATACCACACTGAAAATTTTTCTATCCAGTACAGGTTTGGAACTTGTATTGAACAAAACGTGCATTAAAGTGGAAGCAGCTTTACTCGCCAGGCTACCATCCTATAAAGCATCTAAATAGAAAAAGTATTTGATACCAGTATTATTTTTTCTTAGCCATTTTAGGTTTTCTTGACATTCCCCTATCCTAAATGGGACTGTTTTTCAAGGATGACATTAGTTTTCATGGAGGGTCGTATGTATGGAAGCCATTTTCTTTGACTTGTTTGTATAACATGCCTTTATGAAATTTTGTGCTTTGGACCTTTACATGTAACATTTTTAATGTTTTTGGGGGTTTAAATTAATAATGTTCCAACCAGCCAATTAAATTGTATAATCATTCTTCCTCAGGCAACAATATTGCAAGGTCAGCATCCTAAATAACCTTTCTGCAAATTTGTTGAGTTGTGCCTGTGCAATTCAATGTAATAAAAGTTTAGTATAAAGCCATAGAGCCCACCTGGCCAATTGACTGTCAGGATATTTTATCTGATAAAGCCACCTTAATGAAGTGTGATTTGACATGATGGTGTAATGTTCCTATATAAGTATGGTTAGAAGTGCTTGATTGCAAATAGTACAGCTAAACATTCATGCTTGTTGATATTCTAGTTCGGTTCAGCTTTCATTAGGGTCTTGCAGAAGTAGGCCACATGGCAATATGAGTGTTGTTCATCTAGTTTACCCTGGATTGCCACTACAGCCACGTTACTGGCGTACATATATATCACAAAGTGTTGGTCAAAGTTTTGTATCAACACAGGCTGAGAGATTAGTGCAGTCCTAATTAGACCAAAGGACTACTTCTGTTCAGGGTTCCATTTTAAGGGTAAATTCTTGTTCAAAAAGTACCCCAAGGGTTCATCCATGTCAGTAAATTGTGGTATAATTACCTGTAATATCCTACCATACCTAGGAACACTTTTACACCCTAAGGCTTTAAGGCGGCGTTATTTTCTTTATCATGGTAACCTTGTCCATTAATGGCTGAATTCCTCTTTTAGTGACCTTATGCTCTAAAATTATATTCAGTAGGAAGAACGAGCATTTGGAGGGTCTTAGCTTTAAGGAAGACTCCCAGAGACAATTGAAACTTTGCGGAGGTGCTATAGGTGGCCATTGAAGGTTTGAGAAAACATAGATATTGGTAAAGTATACTAAACACACGACATCTCCAAATAACCTAGATGCCTGTCAATTGCTAGTAAGAAGATGGCAGTATATTTACATAGCCCCTACAGCATGCAGGTTGAATCAAGCAGCCCTCATTATAAATGAGGCCTTATTTTGCTTAATCCTAAGGGGACTAGCTCAATCTGCGAAGACCTGATGGCGAGATCCATTGCAAAAATAAATGGTCCTCAGCTAGGAGTTTATGGAGTCATCAATTTGAGGAAGAGGATAGCTATCCTTTCATGTCAATGCATTGAGCTTAAGATACTATAATATAATATGTTAGCTCCTGTCATTTTTTTGAACAAGCAGAAGTTGAGATGCCCAGGGACTACGCGAGGGTACCAGCAACCCTGAGGTCAACATTTCCTTGAGTTCAGTGATGACCTGAACCTCTTCTATCTTGCTCTTCCAGTAGGGGTATAGAATAGGGGGGAAGAGTCCCCCATCTCTACACTGTGCACAACCCCTTTATCTTGCCAAAGTCATATGTGGATCTGGAGAATAGGTTAGAATATTCTTCCAAGAGCTCGACAACCTTCCTTCTTTTTTCTGGAGTAAGGTCTTCCCCTATGAAGGTGGTTACTAAAACTAAAATGGGAGGCTCTTCAGAATCAAACTCATGATCTGCCAAACCCATGGACGCAGCTGATCTTTTCAACTGGCACTAAGCATAGATATGCAATTAGAGTATTTAAGCCAATGGTACAGACATCTAGAGTCAGGTGAGCCAGCCATTTAGAAATGGAGACAGCATATGCAGGGTTGAGAATATCCTCAAAGTTTAAGACTTCTTTTGCAGACAGTTTTTAGCCCTGAGGATTCTCAAAAGACTCCTAGGAGGTATTCACATGAACCGGGTGTCTACCATAATATGTTTATCCTAGTGGATTAACCTAACTCTGGCGGATATACAAAATCTTTTCAGACCATACACTATGTTGGGGTAATATTATGTGCAATCCTCAAACATGATAGTCATGCTGGTCAATCTAGTTTTTTTAGTTTCTAGTATACATGTCTTAGCCTTTATAAGATCTTTTCAATCCTAGGCTTTCTCTAACACCAAGGGAATGTGGTTACCAAGAAAGTATAGTAACCCAATTTTTATTACTAATGCTGCCCACCCAAAATGAGATTCCTCAACGCATCTTTATTTGCGTTGTACCAAACAAAGGGATTATTGATTGGAGTTATAAAACTTAATATGATGCCACAGAGTTAGCTAAGGATTCAAATTAGAATGGGAAGAGGGTCAAAGGATACTCTTCCAGCGCTGGTTTCTTCAGGCGGTGGGCAATAATGGACAAAAAAGATTTGAAACATCAGCGGCATAAGGCAGAAGGAAAAAGAGGTGAGTTTTCTTCTTTTTAATGATGCCAGCGGTGTGAATCACGTTGACATAATATGTGAGCTGTTTAGAAAAGGTGATGAGTTCAAAAACATAAGTGAATGTTTTGATGTGTTGGCGGGTATGCGGGAAATTTGGGTCATTTATCAATGATCTCAACACATTGATGCACAAACAGACAGCTGTCTATGCATGTTCTTCAATATTATACCTTACTTCATTAGGAACTTTCTGAGGAAGTTTGGGAGGGAGATACCCCCAAAAAATGGCTTGAACACTGTATGAAGGGCTTGGCGGAGGGGGGGGTTGGCGGGAACAGAAGCTGCTATAACAGCCTTTTGATGAATTTTTTATAAACTGAAAATTTTGTATGAGGGAAAAACTAATGTCATGGAGTTGAATCAGGGGTTGGGTGAAAAATTTGAACCAGGTGAATTTGATTGGATAATTGGAGATCTGCTTAGTTAATAAGAATGTCCTGGTGAAGAATAGGTCAATTTTACTAATAATAACTTTCCGCTTAAACATCAGCAGAATAGTTCCGATCAGAGTAATATATCTACTCCTCACCTTCAGTTTAATAGCTTTCATGTTGTTAGTTATCTCAGCTGAACCCCCGGCGGAATAGTCCCAATCTCTCAGATGTCCTCCCAAGCACTAACATGAATTTAGCGCTACCACCTAAGGAAAAACCACCCTCTTTTATATACTTGAGGGGGATTCTGGGGGGTGAATATAATTGCCATTTAATCAGCCACTAGGACATCCAGTAATTGGCTGAGATACATTATCAAGATGACTGATTAAAAACTATGTTAAAATGCTACCACTTGGATACAGTATCACGACTATCAACCCCATAACTAAAATATAGCTATTTTGAGATGAAAAGTGCTTTGAAAGTACTGATAAGATAACATTACTTATATGAATTTAGTTCCTCTCTGATTATCATAAATTCACTCATATCCCACTATTACCCTCAAAGTATCATAAATAATGGGAGGAGTTATCTAAAAAAGGCTCATTTTATTAAGCTAAAATTTTTATTATAATTCCCATTTTTATTACTAAAGTTTATATTTATTTATGATTTAAAGTTACCATAAAGTCTCAAGATAGTAGTTGAGAGTTCTAATACTCCTGCGACTGTTTTATTGTTGCAGTATTGGGAAAAAGCACCTGCAAGCACCAAAAGTGCCAGGATTCCAACAAGTGGTGCTCACTACTGGGACCTCTTGTACATTACATTTTTCTAAGTCAGGATGGAGGACGTTCGGGTTAGTAACCCTACTAACCTCATTGTTGAAAATGAACCAAGATTAGCTGCTTTAGAACAGCAACTAGACAGCACTTTGTCATGTCTTAAAGCTTAAAAACTCCCCTTTCCAGTTTCATGGGTCTGCATCCTGCTGTTCATGCTTTCATTAGAGGTGATCTCGTCCCTTTTAAAACCTTTTTTAATGGCAAGTTTACCCCAGGTGAGGGTAGTATTTTTTTTAGTACTAGATGGTCCCAACCCAAGGGCAGGTGAGGGTAGTATTGCCTCGTTTCTATATGTCTATGAAGCGGCTATGGAAGGAATGATTGATCACAAAATGATTAAGCACACCCCTATTTGAGTTGCATGGCTCAAAAAATAATTGTTCCTCATATGGACTCATGAGTACCTGGGATGAGGTTAAGGAATCGCTTAATGAGGAATTCAGATAAAAGCTGAGTTTAAGAAGAAAATAACAGGGCTTTTCGTGCCTTAGCGTGAAAAAAGAGATATAGGTTATCTCCTTTGCTGAGAGGCTCTACATAGAAGCTGTGACAATGTCAACCTCTAAAGGCTAACTTTTGATGACGCCATTGTTTCCATTCTGATTGGTTTGGCCCTCACCCTTCTTTGACGAGCAATCCTCTCAGTGAAATGCTACTTATAGAATGTTTGTGATATTAAGGATGCTTTGCTATATGTAACATATTTCCATTAAGTTGAGACTACCCAAGCAGTTGTGTTGAAAACTGAAGTATTAACCATTGAGGATTTTCCAACTATAGCTTGGAAGAAGGAGTCTACAGAGACCCCCAAAGCTTCTCATATTATTGTTACCATTCAAAAACCTGCTCTTGCAGTGCGGCTCAGCTCCCAAACATCACTACAACACATGATGTTGGCTTAAGTGCATTATCTGTACACAAAGTTCGTCCTGTGCATCAAGTTGAGACTCTGACTCTCCCAACGCCCTTCATTGAGGGCCTCACGCTGCGGCCCCATTGTCATGTTCCTCCAAGGTACAGTCTGTAATATCCCCAGCATCTTCCCTGCCTATTTGCATCTCAAAACCTGCCCCCAGGGCATCCAAAATCAGCTAACAAAGAGCTCAAGCCAAAGGCTGGCTAAGCTAAACCGCCTTCTATCACAGTTAAAATTATAAAACATCCTCAAGGTCCTCTACTGCAAACAGGAATGGCAGGCTGACAGTGTACGCTATATGAAGAAAGCTAAAGAACCAGGCGCGCCTAACCTGATTCTGCTCTTGCTTCCCAAATGGCATGCACAGACAACACCTCTGATGACAAATCTAAAGGGAGTCATAGAATTGTTGGATACTATGTCCTAGGAGCACCAGTTAAAGTAGGTATAGATTGGTTGAACCCTGAAGGAGTATATAAGGCCATGATATCCGATGACACCTACCTTAGCCAAGTATTGGGCTTCCCTGAGGTTATTGATATCTCTAGTGATGCTGGCCAGTTCCTTTTTCTGCTGATACGACCCATTCACCATATTAATAATCTACAATCATTAAAGATAGACATCCTGAGATGGCCCAGAAACGTGCCTCCACTTCCGTTCTAAGGAGGTTATAGATCTCCCCCTAACTTTGGTGGAACTTTAACTAAGGTCGATGTTGTCATCAATAAGTTACGTGTTATGGCCATCCTGAATACCAGATCTCCTATCAATGTGATCTTCTTGAAACTTATCAAAAAGATTAAGTTGGCGCTTGACCTGGAATACTCTCAATAATATGGAACAACGGGACCCCACAATACTTGAACTATTAGGACATAATCCTCATTACTCCTAAGGCTTGGGAAGCTTATCTTGTTGGCACCAGCTGTGGCTTTGGATAAAAAACTTACAATATGCTCATTGTTATTTCAACTTATACTAGAGTTTTGCGGAATTATATTATGAAACAGGGATATCTCTCCTTGCTCGATTATGAGGATCATTGGTCTGCTAATAAAGAACCCAGAAAGAAAGAATACATTTTATAGGTTGAGCACCCTTCTTCTACATTATCTATACTTTTTGCAACTTCTTGGCGAAACACCATGCTTTTTCCTGATACAATGGACGCGCTAGAAAGAATTCCTTTTTATGCATTAGAAAGAGTATTAATCAAGTCTAGTAAAAATGTGTTTTTGACACCAAGATTACTCTACAAATCCCCCAAACCTGTTTGCTACACATAATTAGCATTGATGGAGTAAGTTCTTTAGAACCTCAAGTAATGCCAGGTATATTAGACCCAACATACCAGCGACCCACACTATCCTTTTTGATAATCCAACCAATAAAGACATCATTATAAAAAACATAAGGAGATTAAGAAAGGCTTGTTGATCACAATTAGGCTAATGAAAAAAGTCTTTACATTGGTTTTATGTTAGATATGGCTTAATGATGGACAAATTAATATGTAATTTGCCCATCATTAATACTTCATAATAATTAACACCAGACGAGCTTAAAAAAGTTATTCTATACTAGAGGCCTACGGGGATATTTTTTAAAATTCTGATACATACTATTATCACATGATGGATTGGAGCCACAACATTAATGTTGGTGATTCCAGTCTTATCTGATCCAAACCTTACCATAAGTCAAAGGTTAAAGTTTAACAAATGAGACAGAACTCAAGCTTGTACTAGATGCTGGGCTACTAGTATTTTTCCAAAGCCCTTGATCATCTCCTCTTTTGCTTATTAAAAAGAAAAAGAGATCTTTGGGTAGTTATGGACTACTGGGAATTAAACAAACTCACTAAGAAGGATAGTTATCTTATCCCTCGCATTGGCGATGCTATTACACAACTCTCTAGCTCCACATTCTTCTCCGCTACTAATTTGGCCAGTAGATACTGGCATAAGGACCTTTTCCCACAAGACCAGGAAATTGCTCTTAATGGCGCAAAGGCTTATTTCAGTCCACTCGACTACCTCAAGAGTTGTGCAACGCTCCTGTTTCATTCCAACGAGCAATGGATCATATCTTATGGGATCTTGAGCTAAGCTGTGTGTTAGTATATAATTATGGCATCACAGTTTTTTAAAACCTTTAACAAACATATTTCTCATCTAAAGGAAGTGTTTTAACGCCTACGTGAGGATAACATTGAGCTAAAACAATCAAAATGCACTTATTTCTAAAAAGGCTAGATTTTCTTGGACATGCTATATCACACGAGGGATTCAGACCTTGCAAGATAAGGTTGAAGCTACTTCTAAAATCTCCGCACCACAAAACCTACATGATATCCAGGTATTTCTGGGAATGATGGGGGAACTACTATCAATTAATCCTAATATTCACCCACCTTATTGAGACTCTCATTCAAAGACAGGCTATGAACACTCCTTTCAATTGGGTTTTAAACAAGAAGCCGCTCTTGAGACGCTAAAGCAATTTATACAAAAATGTCATATCCTACGCCATCCTGATTATAGAAACCTTTTCTTTTATTTACCAATGTATTTAACTATGTCGTTGGAGCCATCCTGGCTTAATTGGATGAAAACAGTGTGGATCAGCAATTTTCATACTTAAGCAAGATGTTGCTAAAAGCTGAACGCAACTACAGCGTCACAGAAAAGGAGTGCTTTGCTGTCTTACACATGGTAAAAAAAATCGCCCTTTTTTGTATGGAAAAACATATACCATGGTTACCAGAAACACCTCTTTAAGATGGCTTCAAAACATGAATGATCCCACTGGACGGTTAGCTCGTTGGGTTCTAAAGCTCAAAATTATTCTATGAAAATTGAGAACCAAGCGGGTACTCGCCATATGAATGTTGATGGGTTGACTTGGCTGCCTGTTTTTCATGTAGATAATATTGAAGTGTAAAAAATGCATGCCTTATTGAAGATCTCCAATGCTTGGGATTATGAGGGTGACCCTGCAAGAAAATTCTAGCATGGCACTCCCGCAGCACAAATTTGGAGATTAGAAAGTTATACAAAAAGGTAGAAAAAAGTGGTTACCCTATCTTCGCCCTTCAGAGTGAATAACTACTATCATGGATTGCCCATTCTACTCATGGACATGGTGGAACGCGGAATACCTATGAGTGGATTAAAGATTGGTACTATTAGGAGAGAATCATGGAATCTATCATCAAAGTTCTGGATGTCTGCCTAAACTGTAAAAAACCAATTTAGCCTCAAGACCAAATACTAATACCAACCTACTATGCCTAACCAACACTACCACATGAAATGTCTGATGTGGTAGGTCGCTTACCCAGACAAGCATTGGGAATCGATATATACTAGTAGGCATTGATCACTTTACAAAATGGGTTGAAGCTGTAGCTCTCCCTACCCAAACTGCAAAGATTATTGCCACTTTCCTTCACCATAATATATTCAACCACCATAGTTGCCCCAGGTTCTGATATGTTATAATAAGAAAAATTTAACCTCTAGAGTGGTCAAGTTTCTAGATACCACCGTGTGAGCACAACAACTCTTCTTAGCCTCTATAACCCATATATAAATGGTGCTGTAGAAAGAGAAAATAGAACTTTAAGTATCCATATCACAAAAAAATGGTCACTTCAGACACTCTCCACCGGAATATTTCATTCCCAGTGCCCTTATGGCCTATCATATCAGCTACCACCGGATCCTCAAAATGTCTCCTTTTCACGTTCTGTATGGTGAGAACCTGATATACCCGCTCTCTTGCCAAAAGATGTCTTTTCTGCTAGGATGATGGCCCTGACAAGGCTATGAAGAGGTTGGCTCAATATATCACTCAGCTACAGGATAAGGCCGTGACAAATTTAGCAAGATCTGTCACCAAAGAGGGCCAAGCGGCTTGTGCTCAGATGATATCTCCTTCTTTTTAAATATATGACTTAGTTTTATACTATCATAACCGCAGCTCTCCAAGAAGCGAGAAGCTTAAATCCATTTATGAAGGACCTTTCGTTGTCACTTATAAAAGAAGTGATGAATATTACATCCAATCTTTTGCTACTAGGGTCACTGTTAAATGAGTACATGGAAGATTTTTACGCTATTTTTCTCCCCTCAACTCTCTTAAAGGGTGTAATGTCATTCAATTGAACGTTCAACTAGTTATAAGAATTTCCTGGAGAAGAAAATGTCTTATTTTACTAACAATAATCTTTTACTTAACCATCGTTGGATATTTCTGATTGGAGTAATAATTCTAATACTAGACTTTGGTCAAATAGCTTTTAGTTGTTAGCTCAGCTTAAATGAACCCCCGGCGGAATAGGCCCACTCCTTTGGATTACACCCAAGCACTAACTTAAATTTAGTACTACCTCCTAAGAAAAGATCATATCCTTTTTTTAACTTGTAAGGGTTCCAGGGGGTAAAAATAATCTACTAGCCAATCAGCCACTAGGACATCAAGTGATTTTTTGAGGTGATAATATTTTCAAGATGTCTGATTGGAGGAATTATGAAAATGCTACCGCATGAATATGTCATCCTAACTTTCACCCATACCTAAAATTAAGCCATATTGAGATGAAAAGTGTTTTGAGGTTCTGATAGCTTGAAACATCATTAAGCTAAATTGAGTTCCTCTATGCTTATCATGGAACTCATTGTATCCCTCTATTAGCCTTAAAATTTACAAATACTGGGAGGAGATACCTAATAAAGATTGCTTGTTTTACTAAGCTAAAATTCTATTATTATTCACATTTTTACTACTAAAGTCTATTTTTATTTGTGATTTGAAGTTACCACGAAATCTCAAGACAGTATTGAGAGTTTCATAGTCCCACGACTGTTCTGTTGTTGTAATCACATGCAAAAACACCTGTGAGAGCCAAAAGTGCAAGAATTTCAACAGTTGGGTTTATTTCTGTGGGTTTGGTCTTCATCATCATATCATTTTAGAGCCTTGAAATGATTTGAAATGTCTAGCGCTGGGACAGCGACAAGAGTTGGTTGGGTGGCAGATGCTGTTTTACATCACACAGTGGACCATGGCATATCTACCAGAACGTGAGCTGCCATCTTCTCAGGAATGGTTCTGGCGGTTGAAAATTGGCGGGAGAAGCAGTGTCAGCAGATCCCTCAGCGTTTGATTGTGAGGGGAAAATCAAACTCATTCAAAAATAATAGTCAAACAGGGGTGGGTTTGATGCCAGAGGGAGCAGTTAAAAAGCAGCTTCTATGTAAACTGCTAGGCAATTGTACTTTAAATGGCCAAGTTAGAAGCACAAGGGACATATTTCGTGGCCGGTTTTGACGCATGTTCAGAAGGGATGATCATGGCTGATCTGATCACAATGTGGGGAGTATTGCGAGGTGGGTATCCCAAAAGAATTGGAGGATTGTTGCAAACATCAGACCCAGCAAGGCAGTCGGAACCATTAGGAATTACAAGCTGCAACACGGTGTTATCATTGTAGGCAGCCAAGCCCCCATGAGTTTAAGACAGAGGCGTTTGGGGGAGAGATGAGAGGGAAAACCAGAAAACTGTACGACCAGTGTGGCCTCATCTGGCAAGAAAGCTCAGATAGTTAGGATTAGATATTGTTATAAATAAGGCAGCTGTGCTGCCGTAATATCATGGGCTTCACAAGAGAAGCTGAGGTCAAAATACCTTTGTATGGATGGAAATCTATGAATCCAGCGAGTATATAAACTTCTGTAGCCATCTTGATGTTGGCGCACTCACATTGTGGAAGAGGTATCCATATATGACCCAAAGGCCAAAACGTAGATTTCTCCAAGGGAGCACCAGGGGTCTTTGAGCACCACCTGGGAGCATTTGAGATGGTAAGTTAGGTCCCAAGGCGGTACTTAGCAACCAAAAGTAAATGTGGGGCTAGCTGGGCCAGCATGGGCATATTTCAGCTGCAGCCAATGAATTCCAGGAGGTGACACATGTTTTCCCATGCAAGGGCAGCAGGTGTCAATATAGTCAACATGGGTTAGTGCAGCTTGGGAGAAAAAATGAGTCAAGCATCAAAAACTTTGATTTCATATTAATTGGTTAAGTGATCAAAGCATTAGAGAGATCTCACGGATAGAAATCCATTTGCATAATGAGAGATAGCATTTCATTATCCTAGGAATTGGGTGCCCAGCAGTAAAATATAACTGAGCTATCCAGATCTATAGCTGAGGCATTCAAAAATTATTCTGTACAGGAGGGGGGTGTAACAGACCAGAAAACCCCAGTTCTGACTGCCTTTTTTTAAAGTTTCTTTGGTGCACTGACAAGCAACCAAAGTGGTCTAACTAAGTAGGAAAGAGGTTTGGGGCACCAACAGCGCCAAACATTTCACTTTTACTGGTTATGCACATCCTTCAATGTTGGTCTAACCCAACCACACGAAAGCTCCTTGAAATGAACCACCTAAAAAAGGCCACAGGTATGCAAGGTACGCAAATCCCATAAACAACCTCTATTTTTATTCAGGCACCATAAAAGGAGGGCCCGTCAACCAGTGATCAGCTGGGGAGCAGGTGACTTTACTCCCTGGGATGGGAATGCTAGGGTGAAATTACCAAACTGAGCTTTGTAATGGGCAGGCGCGCCTTATAAAGGCAGCGCTTCAGGGGCCTCACCCAAGCTATTGATTAGGCTCAAAGAAAATTAATTTACAGATCAAGCGAGGCACAACCCAGCATCCAAAACAACCAAACCAAAAATGTTAATAAAGCGATCTGACTCAGATTCGGAAAATCCAAATTTGAGCTGGAATGTAACAAATGAGCCAAACTCGTCCATTACAGGGGTAGCATGGAGTAGGCTTCTATAGATTGGGTGCATTGAGGCCAGGTGGTACTATATTTAATGTAATGGAGAAGATTAAATTTGATCTTAATTTTCCTCATTTATTTAGTTGAGATCCCATTCAATGAAAAACAACTGTCTATCATGGTGAATACAGGGATTTTGTTCACCTTAACCACAACATGAGTGACGAGACTATCAAACTGGGGTAATAGGGTGAGAAACATTGGTGACTCATCACAAGAATAAACAGATTAAAAAGTATTTCATTGATAATTTTCAACTCATGGTTCCATGGTATCCAAATGTTGACCTCTGTGAGGCTTTCAGACATGAAAAGAGCCATAATAGGGGGAGTATCAGAACAAAGAGACACTGTCTTCATGCTGACCTATTTTTCCCAACAGATTGTGTTCCACCTCTTCTGACAAACATTTAAGCACTCCATCTTAGTGTTTTGGCGGCCTTTGAATTAAGAGCAAGTGGGCACATTTTTCTCCTTGGCATTACATGCACTCTAGATCTAGGTGAGGGTCAAAATGTGGAGAGGTGCTTGTTCAAAGAAGCTGTGAGGATCTCGTTGAGTGCCTCTTTGATGTCATGGATGAATTAAAGGTTCTCAATTTCTTATCATGTGGAGCTGGATATTGGGCAAAGATTTGAGCATGGAAGAATGGTATTAATAGCGTCAGCAAGATTATTCTTTAGTAGTAACTAGCATTAGCGCTCTATCATAAAAGTGATGTATAAAATTAGAAAACTTTTCCTTTGTACAAAGAATAGGCATGAAGGCTTGTTTTTGACTTGAGAGGGCCTGATCAGAGCTAAATTTCTGTATGAGAGCAGACTTGACCTGGACCCAGATCTGGAATTCATGGAGGTGAGGTCATAATTTACCTGCGCTTCCCCATAAAAGCAGTAATGGATATATTTGACCTTTTGTTAATCAGTGGAATCTTATATAAGCTCTCAAAAGCATTTAGGAATGACGTAATGCTTAATGGCCTAAAACAAATCCATACTTGAAGTCTGGATTGAAAGCTGATATGTTGGGTGCAGAGAGTGCATGGATGAAAGCTTTGATAATTTAGCTAGGCTCAGTAGATACTAATTTAGCATATGCGCGGAGAGCCTGATGGCCCATTTGTCTTCAAATCTTCTCCAAGTCATACTGAAATTCATCATATAACTGACTGAGAGCGCTGGGACAGGTAGATGATGAATTTGTGATTTCACAACTAGAATTTTAGCCTTGCAAACCTGATGCATGTGTCCCAAATCTGAATATTTCTGTTTCACCTCATCAAAACGTTTTAATATTTTCATGAAACTTTAAACATTTTACAATTTGATGTTAAGTCATCTAGGGTGACGACAGGACAATGGGAATATCATCAGGGTGGACTTCACACCTTCAAGTGATTTTTTTTATTTTCTTTCTGCAGGTCCTCCAATTTTTGAGCATCTCACCACGTATGAGGTCCTTAGAGCCTTCACATGGTGGAACTGGTGAGCCAAGGGGCCAGGGGGCCCTCTGGAGCCTAGTTATCCTTCAGCCCCCTTGGGACCCCTTGGACCTTTGGGGCCTTCAGGGCTTTTAGGTCCCATGTCCCTTCGATGATGGTATCGCCTCAGCACTGAAGCTGATCAAGAAGGGCTTCTACGTGGCTCAATTGTTCTTCAATATGTATTCCTAAGTTCATATTTGGGAGGCATCCTCCAAAGCGACATTTTGGACATATTTGTACACTTGAAGACCACACCCTGTAGTCTCTGAGTAAGTTGGGTATCCATATATCCAGAGATCTCAGAGTACAATAGGGAATTGGACTTCAGGCGTCATTGATGGGGTGACGGCTGTCCTGAATAGCTTCCAAATTGTCATGAACTTAAGCGGAGAAGGATTCATCAAATTTTACCAAGTTGGAGTTAAGGCTTTATATTAATCCCAGCTGGCGTATTATTTCTTGATGAGGTGACCTCACCAATTAGAGGAGATGATGTAGTCTGTGTGTATAAACTGCCGTAGGTAGGGTTCTGGTCCACCATTCAACTCTTTACTAGCTAAGGCATCTGAGCTGTAAAGTCTTTGCATGTATGAGGGGACAGCAGAAGCTCACAAATGACTAGACCAGATCTTGAAGTAAAAGTTTTTATTTATAAGCTTTTGGATGGTATCATCTAGGTTATCAGTTTGGAGGTATGATTATTTGGCCTTGGCTTGGGAAGGTTGAACTCAAAGGTAGCCTGTAGTTCAAAAATATCAGGTTGAATTAGTTGTACCTCAAATTGTGAGGTATTAACCCTTTTTATCAATGCTTCTCATCACATTAGATGAAGTTATCATAAATGACATTATCTTCCATGTTTTTGGTTGACATTTTCACTGGTTACAGCTCAGGGATCCCCTTTAGTGAGCACCAGGTTTTGATTTTCATTTAATTAAAACTGATTATCAAAAATTCGGGTTCCCAGAGCACTAGGAATGGAATTTGTGAGTATTTTTCAGGATGGCTTGACTGATTGTAATGGCTGAATAGAGGCGATGGCATAACACTTTAACTTGTACAATATCTGATATTTATGCACTATTTTGGGTTACAATACTAAATAATGTAACTATGTGAAATTTAGATATTGTTAATCACCAGAGAAATATATGATAATCTATATTTGTTAAACATATTAATAATTATAGGGCAGCTAGGTGTCATGTGGCGGATAGGGGCTCAGGACCTCTTTGCTCAGGATCTTAGCTTCTCATCCAGTACAGGGGCCAAACTTTAGCCACTTCCTTTAATTGTCTTTGAGATTGTTGTCCTTCCATTGTGTGAGGGCGTCCAGATGACAGCTT
>JAKSZP010011911.1:0-212312 GCA_022478985.1 Massospora cicadina
AAAGCCTCCTTGATGTCATGTACAGTTTTGAAAGTGCGCTTGAGGGAAGCGAGATGCATGGCCAAGGAGGGATGAGACGCCAGGCCAGCCAAGATAGCTTCAATAGCATCGTATAGAGGTAGCATTTTAATAAGCAATAAGGGTTGCACTTTAATGAAAATGCGTTCAGCGAAAGAGGTGATAGATTTTCCCTGTTGCAGGCTAAGACACATGAAGGCCTGTTTTTGCCTGTTCAGACTACGTAAGGAGCCAAATTCCTCAGTTAAGGCTTGCTTCACCTCCACCCAGGTGCTAAGGGTCGCCATATGTGGAACCATGATTTCTTGAGCCATGCAACTCAAGCAGGGAAGGATGTATCTTAGCTTCTGCTGATCAGTCGCTCCTTCCATCGCAGATTCATATACAAAGAGGAAAGTTGCTATACTGCCCTCACCCAGGGTAAACTTATCCTTAAAAGGGGGTTTAAGAATAAGGGGGGAGGCCCCAGAAGGGCCTTGCAAAGAGTGCTGCTCAAGCTATTGAGGTGAGACAAAGCACTCGCTAGCTAGAGTTGAATAGAAGTTAGCTGAGGGTTGATATCTATGGGTTTTAAAATTTTTGGTGGTGTACAAGCTCCCCTGTAGTGAGCACCAATTGTTAGATTTGGGGTGATTTTTGCTCACAGGTGCGTTGAAGGCCAAATCCAACATAGGGGAGAAATCCACTAAAACTAATAATTATAATAATAATAATAATAATAATAAAAATAATAAAACTATAACAACCAAGAAAGTGGGGCTTTTTGTAGTTTTTTATTTAGCTTTTGTGGGGATAAGAAAGGACCCTTATTAATATGTCAATACTTATTAATTATAGTATTGAAACTCAAAGTTCAGATTGCTTAGCACATTCTGAATAAGGAAATATGTGAAGCGGGCCTATTGGGTCGTGTTAAACTCGCTTCACTTTGGGAAGCAGCTGAGGGGGCCCGATGATAGGCAGGGAGGAGCCATGAGGTAGTGTTTTTATATACTTTACCCAATCACCGGTGGATAAAAACCTGCGCTTAGTTTGACCCCCTTCGCCCCTATAAAAGGGGATGGTACTCGCGGCGCAGCCTGTACAAGATTTGCAGAGGCCAGAGGAGGAGCCTCAGAAGGTTGACTTAGATTTGGCCAAGAGTTTGGGGCAATCCGACTGCCCAATCTCATAGAATTAGACCAGATTTGATTAATAAACTTAGTGCCCTGATTAATCAGATTTCACCGAGAATCAGCCCGAGTCTTTTGGCTGACCATATCATCACTAAAAACCAAGTCATTAGTAGGAGTATTGTGGACTTGTAAATGGCTGACATTTCCCCTATTTGGCCGCAGTTGACTCCCAACATTCTTAATTAGAGCCCTAGAGGGCAGATGTCCAACACATTTCAACATTTTGTATTTCAATTTCAACATTTTATATTTCAATTTCAATATTTTAAAAATCAAATTCAACATTTTATACTTCAACTTCAACATTTTATATTTAATCTCAACATAATTTTTGGTGGTAGTTTTATTTTATTATCTCTTATGAAATAATGCAAGCATATTATTGCTCACTCTAGTTTCATATCTAAAACATATTTGTATATCCCTTATGTCAAATTATAGTCTACCAAAATAAAAGACTGGTGCTGAGGAAATCAATGAGTCTGTAGTTAGAACTAGATATTATGCAATCACTAAGACTAAAATTTTTGAACTTGAATTATAAGATATTGAATTTCAGATATAAAATATTTGAAGTTGAAGTATAAAATGTTGAAATGAAGTATAATATTGAAATTGAAATATGTAATGTTGAAATTGAAGTATAAAATATTGAAATTTATTTACAAAATGCTGAAATTGAAATGCAAAATGATGAAATCAATCTGCAAAAAGTTGAAATCAAAATGCAAAATGTTGAATTTGAAGTAAAAACTGGTATATCTATTAATGTAACATTATGCAAATTCTCAACTAGGGAATCATTTTTTAAATCATTCACTGCAGTTATGGTGTGAAGTTTATAGTGTTGTGAAACTACTAAGATTACCAATCCTTTAGTGGATATTCTCACTCTGGCATTAACCCTATATCCCATTTATTCATTTTTATCTGATTTTGCTTTAAGACCTCCACTATCCCTTTCCCTTTGAATATTTTTAATTGATTATGTATAGATGCCTGCTCACAATTTTGAATATAGAATCAAAAATTTTTCCTCCCTTCTGTTCTTTATTTTTGTTTCAAGGGATTTATCCCCTATAAAACTTCTATGATATTTCAGACTGAATGTCCCACTGTGAATGCTCACCAACAATAACCCATATTACCAATAATATTCAAATCTGAGGTGTTGCCCAAACCTCATGTTATTATGAACCCAATATTTCTGGGCTCTCTGGCAAAGTAGTGATCCTGCCAGGGACAGCATTCTGGAGCCTACAACTACTGTTTCAACCAACAAAATGGCTGCCATTCAGTTTCAAGAGGACCTGCGCCAAACAGAACCTCAAAAATTTGACTGTAGACCTATATCCAAGTGGTTAGAGAATTACACCACTTGAAGAAATGTCTATAGAGTCAGTCCTCAGCAACCCTTACAAGAAGTGGCCAGCTTTTTTACTGGACCCATTTAGAAATGGCACAGCGCCTGCCTACCTTTTAAATCCTGGAAAGAATGGCAAGCTTACATCAAAAAGAAAATTTAAATAGTATACTCCCAGCTCTATGAAAATATCTATGGCTTCCCCTCCAGAATTTCTTAAGCATTAGCTTTTTTTAAGTTCAAGGACTTTATGGGCTTTAGGGACATAATAATTACAGGCATTGCAAGAAAGTCAATTAGTAACTCCACAACTGGTTTTCAATGCCCTTGAAAGTTCTTACCTTGATGTGGTATACTTAGCCAAACAACTTGCATTGATCAATCAATTGCTGTTTGCCAAAACTGCACACAACTGGTAAACCACTGCCATAATCAACTCCAAAATTTATCTCAGTAAATCTGGGTCCCTCATTCTGGGTGCCTCTGACACTGAGGATATCCCAAAGCTACCCAATATTAAACCATCTTCAGAGGTTTATCAACAGATCCATGCCCTTATAGAGCAAGCTCATCAGCTAACCATGATGATTCAAGGTAGCGACTGTACAATAACCTCTGATGCTCAAAATGGTGGCCAACTGGGGCATCACTTTCATAAATGCCAAGTCACTTACACTTGATGTCAGGTTTTTCATCCAGGATACAATTGCCCTTATTTAGGAGAGCAAAAACCGGGTTATGTAACCTATCTTGAAACCCACTAGCTTGACTCATTGTAAGTCCAGGGGAGCATCCCCTGCGCTTAGACTAGAAGGCATTTCAATTATCCACCAAGAAGTGTTTGAAAAGGGTATCCATACCCCTCATCACACAGGGTGGCCTTGCTTATGTGGTAAATAAGAGGTGGGCTATGGCCTACTCCCTAAAGGCCCCTACACACCATTTTCGTTCTTATAACTGGTGAGTTGATGCATCATATCAAGGTGGTTTGTGCAAAAGTTGCAGCAGAATGGGACTGACATAGGAATAATAAATGAGTCCCTTCCAGATGCTAGATTTAAGTTCTGCCAGATTAACAAAAGAAAATAAAACCTCCCCTTTTGTGGAGAGGCCAGTGCCGCTGAATTTCAAAAAAATGCAAACAAACTGGGGAAACATGGAGCAGTTGGCCTGGTGTCATGAATCTGTTTTCAACCAATTTGGACCATCCCTATAAGGAATGTCCCTTGGAGGTCCCCACCACCCGTCAAGCAAGATGTGCTGCTTGGGAAGTTGCAATTACAATAAAAACATGATTTGGGTGCCAGAGGCCAAATTGACATTGACTCAGTCTTTCGCTGACATGGCCACATCAGTTTGAATAAATCCCACTCAAGTTCCATCATTCTAGGTCGGAAAATTGAGGCCCCCAAGCCCATGCATGTTGTCTTATTCCTAAGCGACTGAGCATTTAAGCTATCATCCCCATAAAGGTATGATTGTCAGTCAAATTATACGTCTTATTTTGAAATAAAACCTTTAAAATGAATAAATTTGCTTACTGAAAAATTCTCCCATGGTATCCGCTGTAAAACACTGTACCAAAGATGATTTTTGGGCTGCACAATGACTGGGCTCTTGTGGCCATCGTAACAACAATGTTGCCTACCTTCATGAACTAAGCATACCATACTTGGGGCATCCTTAGACACTTTCCATTTGCCACAGCTATTCAGCATACTGATATGTCACACTTGTTGGAGGCTTTACCTCCCCGCTGGGTGATATTTTACAATCTCACCTCCCACCCTCTCACCAACAACCCTACGGTGGAGCCCAGCCCCATTGTTGTAGCACACAAGCTTTTCACGCCTGAATCCACTATCTCCATAGTGGCAACAACCTGGCTATGTGCCAGTTTGCTCCTTACCACCATCTTGAGTTGCCGTTTATGGTTTGCTCACCTTCTATTCTACCTTCAAGTTGTTTGAGCACAGTGCCTTTGGCATTCTGGATTACCTTCTATGTGCTCACGCACCTTGACTGGAGGTAGGTCTAAATATCATCTGCCACTTTCATGACACTCCCCCAATTAATCAGTCTAACTCACCTTGCATCCAAATATCATCCCAAAAAATGGTCGAAGACATTCTGACTTGAAAGCTGATTTGGAAAAAAATATATTAATGAAGCACCATCAGAAAAATATGTATAAATTAGCCCTATTATTGGTAGAATAAATTGCCAAAAAATGAAGGCTCAAAGAGACTATAGATCCTACCACTACCCTCAAACTCCATTGAAGGTTAAGATCAATGATTTATGAATTAAGAAACCACAAAAGTACCCAAACCCACGGAATTCCATATAAGAGTATGACAAAAATTCCTACATCCCAATAACTGAAAAAATTGCCTTTACCCAATTTTGGTATAAAAAGCCAAAGTTAATTATATGAGAAACCCCAAATATTACAAACATTGTTCAAAAAAGGTTTAATGTCCATCTCACCTCAGCCAAACCTAACCAACCAGTTCTGAAGACTTTGCCCCACGATACCCTTTCAGCTCCCTCATTAGTCTGTATCATCCCTAAAAGTTGTTCCCTAAAAATCATAGGGACTTTCTTCCATCAAGAGTTTAAAAAAAACTATCATTCCAGTATCTATTGGTGATCTGTGTAAATTGAGCCCTGCCCTATATCAAAACTTAACCAAACTATTAGCCTACTTGAGTCTGAAACATCAACCAAAAACCAAAAAATCTTCTTGTTGATTATGGAGCACCATGTACAAAAGGATCTGTTTTTGGATATATTTTCTTGATCATAACTAAATTATAGCTCTTCAGCTAATTTTGTCACAAAGAAAATTTTCTTTGACATTGTTTATTGTTAAGCTATCCCAGCGCCTACTAACCTCTTTCTTATAATATTGACCCATCCCACACTGTCTGGCTGGTTGTATGGTGAGAGGATTAGGCTCTTGTGTAGAGAAATCCCCCACTTACACTACCAAAATGGCAGATTTTACCAAGTAAGTCTCCTAAAGTGCTACC
This sequence comes from Massospora cicadina, assembly GCA_022478985.1. Taxonomy (NCBI): domain Eukaryota; kingdom Fungi; phylum Entomophthoromycota; class Entomophthoromycetes; order Entomophthorales; family Entomophthoraceae; genus Massospora; species Massospora cicadina. Next base: position 5,592 of record JAKSZP010011911.1, read on the forward strand.
CCTTTTCTCAAAAGTCCCCAAAATTTTCAAAAATCCAAATTCCCTAGATTTCTCTCCCTTCCATAATTTTCAGAGTGTAAGTGTATGATTTTGCTACAAATGCTAATTTTCTGATCCCATCAATTCTAGCTCTCCATTTTTACTTTATCAATGTCCCCTTAACATTTTTCCTGTTGCCAATTGTATGCCAGGCCACTGCAGGTGAAGTGCATATTGATATGAAATTATTTAAATTTTTTTACCCTAATTTAAGACAGCCAATCATGGCATGCCCCCTCCCTGTAAGCCTTGGGGTACAAATCTTGTGGTTAAATCCGGAAGTATTCCCATTTTGAACCAAGATGGGGAAGAAGCTGGCAGCCATCTCTCTTACCCCCTGCGTAATTTAGCCATGTGTAGATGAGAGGTGGTTTTTGGCATATCCTTTAAAAATCACGCCTATTCCCCCTCTGCTTACCACCCAGGAGTTGATGCATAAAATTTGGGGTGTGTTTCAGGAGGTGGCAATGGCTAGAAGCCATTTCCAGTGGAGGGTTTGTAGAGTTCATTTTCAACAAGAGGGTTCCTCTTCCAGTTTGAGTTGTACTGGTAAGAGTAAATTGGGAACTGGTGAAAGTAAGTCAATCAAGACACTATCAGGCCCAGAAATTCCTCTCCGCCATTCCCTTCAATTGCTGCCAGAAGTGATCCCATCCTCAGCAGGCATGGGTGCAATTAGCCCCTTTCTCATTGTTGGACATTTTAACCAGATAAAACCTCTGACCATTATGAACTTTTTTTAAATTTAGCCAAGGAAAAATCAATTAAGTTATTAGTTGAAGTGGTATATTTAATAACTATAAACCCATTTTGTGCTCCCCATTTGATTAAGCTGTGCTGCCTTGATCCGCTGGTTGTAGAAAGTGTCAAGAATGATCATGACAATAAATTGGTTAATTTTGACATTATCAATTGAGACTAAAAAAGTTGAAATGATTATTATTGCTATTACTGATGGCGGATTACCAATTCACTGGCAAGGATAAATCAGGAACAATACAAAATAGTGTTTTGACCAATTTTAACACCAACAACTGATGCTGAGGGTGTCAAAATCTATTAATATTGAATATATAAGTCAAATCTATATTTCAATTTTGCAAGAGTATTGGGGATTCTTAATGATCAGCAAATTGGTCAAAGCTGACACTGGAAACTGAGGCTGAGGATGTTAAAGCATATTTAGCATACACTTGAATTAGATCTATGATGAATCAAGAGCTGACGTCAAGTTTTGGGATCACTGTCAACTGAGGGTAAGGATGATACCATCAATTATCTATTTTGAGATCAGCCAGCAACTTAGGCTGAGGATGATCAATTAACTGGCTATGGTTCCAAAGGATCCAGAAGTCAAGTTTGTGAAGGATGATACACTGACTGAGATTAAAATGAGATTATAAAAGGAAATCAGCAACAGATGTTGACTAAACCTTGTAATACATTGGACGTGAGGAAAATAAATCAAGCAGGGATTATTGCCAATTTGAGAGCTGATGATTGGAATTGCCAGTGAGAGTGCTGACAAATGGGAGATGGTAATCAATGTTGATGATAATGAAAGGCTGGGAAACGCCTATAAACAATTGATTCTCCCTCTAATGAGATTATCTTTAAACATCTAATCTTAATCTTATATTATTGGTTTACCTAACTTTGCTAGTTTAAAGTGGACAGAGGTTATCTTGGTTGGTAGAATAGGGACAGAAGATCCCAGATGTTAGGTGTTGGGATAAAACACTTGGAGTGATCAGAGCAACCTTTTCTGGCCTGAAGCTGCAGAGAAACCTGCGGGAAATGAGCCAACGACCACCAACAATGATAGACAGAGGGACTGAAAAGGAGGAACCCCTGAGGGAGTCAAAGAAAATCAATGAACTCCAATTGGTGGATGAGTCCCAGGAGAGGACCTCTGATCCAGAATTAGTGGTTAAGTCTTAATAAGTGAAGTTGTTGGTCTTCTGAGTTGGTGGGTTGCCCTGCATATTTGTAGGGAAAGGTAAGTGATGCTGGTAAAAGAGCAAGGCCAGAAGTCTATATACTGTTTGTTCTGGCAAACTGATATAGTCCTAATTAATGCAAATGTAATATTTGCAACAATAATGCTCACTACATGGGGCTCTGTTAGTGTGTTGCTTTATAACTAGAGGTATTGTTTAAGAGGGGTACAAGCCACTGGTTCTGTTTTTGGAAGAGGATGCTGTCATCTGAACCTCAGCCCTGAAATTTGGTTTCTGACGCCACTTGAAGGTGGGGGGTAGTGTCAAGAGCCTCACAGCCACCGTGTCAATATGTTTTGGCCCATCAAAAATAGTGGAGTCATGGTTGAGGGATATCATCTGGTTCAGTTAAGAGTTATGTTGGAGTATTAAATAGATGATTACCTACAATATTTATTAAATTAGGCTTAAAACTAGTCAAGGATGATTGCCAACTATTTTACTAGTTTCAATGTTATATTTAATGATTAAAAATCCAATTTTTTGCTTCCCATCTGGTTGTGCTGAGCTGTCTCTATCTGCCATATTGAGAAAGTTCCCAGGTTTGACCCCCAACTGGAAAATAAGTTAATTTTGATACTGGTAACTGATTCTGAGGATGTCAAAATGATTATGATTGCTATTACTGGTGGTGTCTTGGTTGGAAAATGACAGCATAATTGGGACCAACGCTAAGGACAAAAGTAGCATGTCGGGAGGCCAAGAAGGTGAAGTTGGCAAGCCTCTCTGACCTCAAGCATACCATAAATCAACTCTGGGTTAAGGTAAAGTATCCCAGTTTGGTCCTAGGGATGAAAGAGAAGTTCAGCCCTGTATAACAGCATGTGAGTTAAAACAAACTAGCTTTGTGATGAATAAAAATGGTTTGCTTCAGTTTTTAGGTGAAAGGGGTCTCAAAACCCGTTCATTTTTGAATATTTCATCTCAGGTTGGCCGCTTCTACAATCAATTACCTGATTTCAGTCAATTACCAAGTACAGTTTATTGCTCAATGGAAGCTTGCGCCTATTGGAGCTCCTCAGCTTATACCCACTTTGTTAAATTGATTGTTTTCCCAAATTCCCTTAATTTCTCATGTTGAGACCAATTTCTCCCATTGGTCGACTTTCCTCATAATAAATCCCTTTGCTAGTACACCATTTTTTATTTATGTTATCTTGGACAATCCTGTGCATGGATCTCTTTAAGGAGGTCTTACGCTAAATTAATCATTCCTTTTTAACCTCTTTAAATCTATCTTCCCGTGCACTGTTGGGGCACTCAGGTTCCCTCCAGCCTAGGGCGCCCGTACTCTACCACTCTGAGCACCACGTGGCTCCCTTTTAGTTATCCCCCCTAATGATAACCTTTCTCAAACTAAGCTAACTTAGCTCAAGCACCCTATGCTGGGATCCAGTAACTTTAGTAGAAATGTCTAGTTGATTGGCGTTGGCCATGTGCACCTTGCACTACCATGCTGGGAACAGGAGAGTTATAGACACTCTCTTTACAGATGGCAAATAGCCAATTGGCGTCATGGATAAATTGGGAATGATCCCTGATCATGTTTTGAGCCAATTTTGACACCAGCGACTGATGCTGAGGATGTCAAAATCTATTAATATTGGATAATAGATAAGTTGAGTCTCTATTTTGATTTTGAAAGAGTATTAGGATAATTCCAAATCAGCAAATTTTTTAGAGAACAACGCTGGTGACTAAAGCTTAAGGTGTTGTGACATATTTAGTATTCCATTGAAGTATGATGAATCAAGGGCTGAAGTTGAGTTTTTTAGATCACTGGTGATTGAGGCCAAGGATTTTATTTAACCAAAACAAGCTGACAAGAGGGCAAAAAATATCAAGCTCCAAGGAGCAAAACTTATACTAAACTAGAATTTAACAAACAGAAAGAGATGAGTGTATCACTCAAACTGAATCAAAAAAAATAAAAAACTAAAATGATCCAACCAGGTTGGATGTGGTAAACTGCTATGAATCCATGGTGGAGAAAGAGTCAGAATCAGGAGGCTCATCTTCCTCCTCTGTGTTGGACAGTGTACGGCAGAGCGCTGAGAGCAAGGGCATGGTTGTATCATCAAAATGGAGGTCAAGGTAGCAGAGTAGCTCAGGCATCTTAAATTTAGCTATGAGGAGGGTGGCTATATATTCAGATAGGGCTTTCTCAGCCTTAAGGCGAGCTTTGGGTAGTGTGCTGAAGGTGGCAATGCTGTTGCTGGTAATGCAGGTCAAGGGGCCAACTTTTGTGACAATGCAACTTTTTTATCTTCTTGTGGGCAACTTGGTGGAATCAGAGGAATTCTTTTTTATGAACTTGTTGTATGGGGGGAAAGACAGGGGTGGGTATCCCCTTGGCCAAGACTGTGAATGATTTTTCTACTGCCTTTCAGAGAGGGTGATAATCAGGGGAGGCAACAGCCTCTTTGGTGAGTTGGTGGTCACTTCAGAATTCATCAGCATCAGAGCATAGAGCATAGTGCCAAGTTGGAAATTTGAGCTGCAAAATTTGCGTTTAGGTACATTTTGAGGCCTGGGGCCTTGACCAAGTCAGGGATTGAATTCCCCAATTCATTAACTTTCTTCAAATAATCCTAGGGATTTTGGTTGAAGATGATAGGTCAATCGGCGTATGATTGGGCTGGATTGGGTGGCTGGGTGGGTTTTTTTGAATTTACTGGGGTCCATGCTGGCTCATGATTAGTTGGAGTAGGAGTGGTGGTTTGACATGTAGGTTTCTTATTGGCTGAATCTGTGGCAGTTGCATATATCATTTTGGGTTGAGGGGGAGGGAGGATTGTGCCCCATTTGCAAAAAGTTTTTATGTCAGCAATGAGAGCATCATGCGGGAAGTCAAGAGTGTGGGCTCCAGCTTGGGCTATGGTGGGGCAACGCCACTTTGATTGGTCCAGGTCAAAAGAAATGGGGCAGATTGTGCGCCCTTTGTCTACTCTGGCCTAGAAATGTTGGTTGGGAGAATAGGGGACAACAATGCCAGAGGGAATTAAAGTGCGGCTTTGGTTAATATTGGCAGTATAGTTGCAAATGCGAGAGGGTCTGCAAGTCTGTGGCTCAATTGGGAACCACAAATTGTTTAATAGGTCAGCGCCATAAACTGACAAACCAGCATTAGTTTGTTGTATAAAATTTCAGGGGGAGGTGGATGGGGAGGCATGAATTGCACCACAAGAATGGTGTCATTAGGCAACCAAGTGCAAGTGGTTGGGATGGGGGATCCCTGGAACACCATGGGAATGTTGGTTGCAATTGCAGCATAAGCTTCACAAGTGAAGCTGAGTTCAAATTACCCTTTGTAGGGGAAGAAGTCGATAAAGGCTGCAGGCTGCATAAACGCCTGGTCTAATTCTATGATTTATTTGTTGTTATAGGGAAACAAGTTGCCATATTCAACGTGGATGTCAAATTGCATCTTGCTTTAGGGGAGCACAATGGGGCTACGAGGCACCATTTGGGAACATGCAAGGTGGAGGGCGAGGTCCTTGGGGGGAACATATTGACCTGAGGCATTTGAGGCTGGTCAACCTAGTTCAAAAGCATTTTCCCGCTGAGCAGAAGACGCTAGGGGTTTGCCGCTGCCCCATTTTGGAGCAGCGGGCGGTAGGGATGAAGACATTGGGGTTTTGGTGTGTGTCAGTTTTTTGGAGTTGTTTAGTTCTGCTGTAATTTTTTAAATTCGCTCCTATGTGATATTAAACAGAAAGAAAAAGTGACTGAGGCCAAGGATGATACCATCAATTATCTATTTTAAAGATCAGCTGGAAACTTGTAATGAGACTGATCAGATTACTGGCTATTGTACCAGAGGATCCAGAAGTCAAGTTTGAGAAGGATGATACACTGACTGGGAGTATAATGAGATTATAATGGGAAATTAGCAACGGATGTTAATTAAACCAATGTAATACATTAGAATTGGGGAAAATAGGTCAAGCAGGGATGATTTCAAGCCAGAGAGCTTATGATTGTAATCGCCAATGAGAGCGCTGACAATTGAGAGATGGAAATTAATGTTAATGATATTAAAATGTGTGGAAATGCCTTTAGATAACCAAACCTTACTCGATAAACTTACCTTTAAACCCCTAATTTTTGTCTTTATTTAATTATTGCTTTACCTACCTTTGCTAGTTTAAAGTGGACAGAAGTTATCTTGGATGGTAGAGGAGGGACAGAAGATCCCAGAGGTTAAGTGCTGGTTAAAGACCTGGAGTGATCAGCGCAACCAGTTCCTGACCTGAAGCTGCAGAGAAACCCCATAGGAACTGGGCCAACTGGCCACCAACAATGATGGACAAAGGGATTAAAGGGGAGAAACCCCTGAGGAAGTCAAAAGAAACCTCTCAACTCTAATTGGTGGACGAGTCCCAGGAGAGGACCTCTGAGCCATAATTAGTGGTTAAGTCTCAATAAGTGAAGTTGTTGGTCTGCTGGGTTGGTGTGTTTCCTTGCTTATTTGTAGGGAAAGGTAAGTGATGATGGTAAAAGAGCAAGGCCAGAAGTCTATATACTGTTTGTTCTGGCACACTAATAAAGTTCAGTTTACTACAATTTTAAAAATTGCATCACCCACTCAATGTAACTTGCCATATGTGGCCTGGCTGTGGGTGCAACCTGCTGTCTGACAGAGGAGTTATTACCATCGCGCTAAACGCAAACATGATGGAATCATTATCATTGTGAGTTAAATTGATGCCAATTTGACTGGCCAGGCTGGACCCATATTGGTATCAGCAATTATTTAGGGGTCAATCTACAGGGACTAAATCACAAAATTATTCCCAAAAGTAGTTCTCTTAGTCCTAGTTCCCCATTCAGTGAGCATTTAGGGTAGTGGTTCTTAACAGGTACTGCTATTGCTCCATTTTTTTCCATTTTTTTAGTTTAAAAAATCCTAAAAAATCAAAATCTATTTATGAGTATAAGACGTTTGCTGGATAATTAGTGGCTATGATTTTATATTGTGGGAATCCCTGTCTGGTGAACACAGTTTTCCTATTATCTTTGCATCCCACAATATGGATGGATGTACAAAGGTATTCTAGCTAATGATTTGAACGCAAATCATTCTGGGTGCCAGAGCAGTCTTATTCTTACTAACATGAACAATTACATCACTACTTTTAAGTAAATTTATTTGAGGTAAGCTGACCAGGGGGCATATATTACCAATACAAAACCAAATAAGTGAAAACACAAACTAAACGCCCTATATGAGTGGTGAGACACCAAAACAAAAGGAAAATTAACCTACCAGGTTTAGCAGTAGTGAACCACTTATCCCACCATGGCGGAGGGGGAGGGGGATCAAGCGGATTATTGATTTCATCTTCATCATTGAAAAGGCGGATCAAAGCTGAGATCAAGGGGGTTGGGGCATCTGCAGGATGTGGGTCGAGGTAAAATAGTAAATTATTAAGTTTGTTAGTAACAATTTGGGCCTGGAGCAAAGCCAACAGAGTTCGGCAACATGGTGTTTGGCTTGTATGCATGCATCAGGAAGCTGGGCGAAATTTGTAATATTGGCTCTGGTGATACACATGGTAGGGGAAATTCTGCCAGTGCAGCAACATGCTTGACAGCGGAGGTGGCAGTTTCTTTTAATTGCATGATTTCCACTTTTGCAACCTCAAGTAGATCAGCAGGGAATACAGTTAAATGTAGCCCTTCTTTAAATTCAGTGACCAAGAGTGCCATGGCTTTGTGGAGATGGCGACTATCAGGAGAGGCCACTGAAGCCTTGGCAAGAAGATGGTCGCTCAAGAATGGGGTAGCGTTGGGTTTGGGGACATATTTCTTGGGCGGGAATGGGGCATCAAAGTCTGAAGGCAAATATGGTTCTAAATTATTTGGATAGTCCGGAGGTGGGACAATTTCCCCAGATTCAGTTATTATATCCAATAAGTCCCAGAGATTTTGTTTGAGTAGGATTGATTCAAAGAAATGTGGCTGTGGTTGGGTAAGTTTTGGGGTGGGAAATTGGTTGGTTTGAATTTGGGTCCAAACCTGCTCCCAATTAGTATATTGTGAGAAATTCGGCCAGCTTGGTCTTTGGTTGCAAAGGTTTGCTGATTTTTCAAACGTTCAGCTGGTGGGGGTGGGAACAGCTAAAATCACCACTCAAATGCTGTTTGTGTGGCCTCATGTGTGGGCTTGGCGGTCTCCAAATTTTTTTAATTGTGGCAACAGGCCTTTTTGGAGTGGTCCAACTCATGGCAGAGAGGGCAAACTGTGTGGCAGTTGTCAATGTGAGCCCAAAAGAAGTGATTTGGTGCAGATGGGATAAAGGCACATGGTGGGATGTGCTGGGCTATGGTTGGCTGGTGGGGGGTAATGGTGGCCATTGCCCATGGTGCCATTTATCATTCAGAACCACTTAGGACAAGGAAGTGGAGGATGGTGTCTGTGCTATATTTGACAGCCCTGTCAACAATTCTTTATAGAGTTTTTGAAGGGGAAGGTGTGAAGGAAGGTTTATAAAGGTCACCACAAATGTGGTATCTGTTGGCGCTACAGTTCTCTTGACTAGCGCTGGGGTTCGAGGTGGCTCAAAGCTGGAAAATCAGAAGTGAGCAACAAAGAGGAAATGGAAAAATTAAGGTTAGTTTACTGAATATTTCATTAATTCAAAATGCTTCAATATTTATAGGGTGCATGGGAACTCGATGCCTTCAGGATCTTCAAGTCCTCATCTGATCAAGATCTTTAGTAACCTTCCAGAAAGGCCTCCTTGAGGGCGTCCTCAATGGATATTGTTGCTCACCTGACTGAGAAGGTGGAAAGCCCGCTCCATGTGACTCAGTACTAGGTAAGGTTGATCCAGAAAAAGGTTTATCTTGGCTGGAATCGATGATTGACTCAGTACAGCTGGATTCAGAAGACGGAAATTTGAGACAATTTTTATCTCAAATCCTGACAAGGCCCCCTTCAAGATCCTGTCGGAGGGGGAAGTATGGACGGAGGAACTGACCATGCACTTGGTTTACAACAGTCCCTTGCTTGGTATCGGCAATGGTTTATTCAGACTTCACCTTGTGTATCACTTTGTAGGGCCCAGACCACAGTACGTCGAGCTTGTTCTGTCAGCCTCCCGGTCAATGATGATAAAAGAGAATGAGGTCACCTAGTTGAAATTCTGGTAAGGAGGGTCATCCGAGATTTGATTGGGATGTCTCTCTTCCAGTGGCGATAACAATGCCTTGAGTGGCTTGGGCTTGGAGCCGAACAATTTCATTGGCAAGGGCCCTCATATTTAAATTGGCATTCTCAGGAGTGGAGGCTTCAAACAGGGGCTGGACGCTACTGGATAGTCGTGGGGACTGCCCATACAGGGCTTCAAATGGGGACATTTTGATAACATGGTGGTAGCTTACTCGGTATGCAAGCAGGGCGCTGGGAAAATAGTGGTTCCAGCGGCCAGGATCTGAGGCAGCCAACTTCAGCAGAATGGAGACGAGAGTTCCGTTAGCCTTTCCACTGCCCCATTAGTAGAAGGGTGGTAGGGAGCAGAAAAACTCTGGGTGGTTCCAAATAGTGAAGTTAGCTTCTGTACTACCTGGGAGGTGAAGTTTAAACGATTGTCTGAGAGCAAGGTCTGAGGGCACCCATGCTGGGTGAAAATGGAGCGACCAAGGAACAAGGTGGTAGCCTTGGCCGTGGCTACAGGAACTGAGATCGCCTCGACCCACTTAGTCAGATGGTCTATGGCAAGAGTAATATACTTGTGACCATGTAGACCAGTGGGGAGGGGACCCACCACGTCGATACTGATGGCATTGAAGGGCTTGGTGGGCGCGACGAAGGAGTGCTGATAGCGAGGGTTGGCCCAGTCTTGGGATCGGCAGGTCATGCAGGCTTCCAAAACCTCTTGGATAGTTTTGACCATTCAGTCCCAGTAGCAGCGCGACTTCAGCTACTCATAGGTCTTCTTGACTGCACCATGCCCCACAGTAGAGTGGCCTTCCAGGATGATGTCAGTATGAGAGGAGGGTCAGATGTAGGAAAGCTACTTCTTGTTGACTCTCTTGTAGAGTAACCCATCATTGATCTGAGTGTCTTGAGTCATCTGGTGGAGTTCAGCTTGGACCTGGGGGAATTCCAGCTCCCAACGTTCAGGCTGCCCTATTGAGTCATAGAGCTGATCCTCCTCTGGGGTCAGGACTTCTAATACCGGCATCTGGGAGAGTCCATTAGCATTCTGGTGAATAGCACTGGCGCGATGGACAATGGTGAAGTTGTAGCTTTGTAGTCGTAGGGCCCACCTGGCCAGCCGTCCATCAGGGTCTTTCATTTGCTGCAGCCATCGAAGGGAAGAATGGTCAGTAATGATAGTAAAATGGGTTCCGTAGAGGTAGGGCCAAAAATGCTTGATGGCTAAAAGTACGGCTAAGCATTCCCTCTTGGTAACGCTGTAGTTCCATTCAGCTTTACTTAGGGTTTTGCTAAAATAATCTATGGGATGGTCAACCTGGTTCTCAACATGCTGAGCCAGGATAGCCCCCACAGCGACGTCGCTAGCATCTGTGAACAGCAAGAAGGGCTTGTCAAAATGGGGATGAACTAGAACAGGTTTAGTACATAAAGCCGTATGTAGGGTGTTGAAGGCCTGTTCCTGTTCAGGTTGCCAGTCGAATGGGACATTTTTTTGTAGAGGTGAAACAATGGCTCGACCAGGTCAGCAAACCGAGGGATGAACTGATGGTAATAGACCACCATACCTAGGAAGACTTGAATATCTCGTAGGCCCTGGGGGCGCAACATCTTCTCTATAGCATCGACCTTGTTGGGGATAGGTTGAATGCCACGCTTGGAGTCCTTATGGCCTAGAAACTCTAGCTCAGGCTGGAAGAAGGAGCACTTCAAGAGCTTCAGCTTGATGGAGGCCTTCTGGAGACGCTCAAAGGCTTCCCTAAGGTGGTCGACATGTCTGTTAAAAGTTCGCGAAAAAATGGTGATGTCATCTAGGTAGACCAGGACACAGGAGAGCTTCAGGTCCCCTAAGGATCCCATCCATGGCGCGCTGGAACATGGCTGGGGCGTTGCAAAGGCCTTGGGGCATCCTGGTAGACTCAAACAGCCCTTTGTGGGCGATTAGAGCACACTTAGCTCAGTCTTCGGGAGCGAGCTTGATATGCCAGTACCCACTGGTGAGGTCCATGGCTGAGAAGTACTGGGAACCTGCAAGCAGTCAGATCGAGTCATCGATACAGGGCAGAGGATAGCTGTCCTTCTTGGTAATGGAGTTGAGTCGTCAATAGTCCATCACCACCCGGTGCTTGCCATCCTTCTTTCAGACCAGCAACAGTGGGGAGGACCAAGGGCTACGTGAGGGAACCAAGAGCCCCAAATTGAGCAGCTGTTTGAGTTCTACCATGACCTGGGCCTCTTCAACCTTGCTCTTGCGGTAAGGCTGGGACCAAAATGGGGGGGGGCATCCCCAGTTTCTACATGGTGGAGGACTCCGTTCATCCTTCCAAAGTCATAGGTCGAAGTGGAGAAGAGATCCGAGTATTCCTCCAGGAGCTCCTGAACCTTAAGTCGCTGATCATCAGAGAGGTCCTTTCCTATGTTAGCATCGACCAAGTTAACTGATGATGGCGACTCCAAGCCAAGGTCCCTTAATTCCCCAAAGCTTCAGATGTCAGCAACAGCCCCCATTGGTAACAGGCAAACATAAGCAGCGGGCTGGCTAGGTCCTATAACTTTTGGTTTGTCAGTCAGGTTGGCTAGCAACACTGATATTGACCCGGCATACGCTGGATCAAGGATTCCGGGGCAGGTCAGCACTTCCTTGGGAGTTGGGTTATCCAGACCTCGGACCTCCAGTAAATACCCCAAGGGAATGTTAATGTGGACCCAGGTATCAACAATGACCTGTGATTTCAGGGGCACGGTGGTGGTCTGGGGCAAGTAAATCAGCATCCCCTTGGATCCATCCACAGCAGGAGGGGGTAGCCGGACTCAGGAGCCCCAGATGTGGTACTCAAGACAATCAATTTGTCCTTCAGTCTCCAGTAGGCAGGCTCAGGCCTTGACATCCGCCCTAGAGTCATGGGCAGTTTCAAAAACCAGAGGGACTTGGTGTCCTAGAAGGGAGATGAAACCACCGTCATAGTGGATAACAGCTGAATAGTCTTGAAGAAACTGGGTTCCAAGGAGTAGATCGTAGATGGTGTTGTATAAAGTGACGGCAGTTGTATCCAAAGTGAGATTTCCGAACCAAATCAGGAGAGAAGAATAGGCCCCATATGGATCGGGTGCACTGGGGGCCAGCTGTGCCATACTCCATGTAGTGCGGCATGTCAGGGGCAACCTTGATGCGTTTCATCAGCTTGGAAGAGATAACGTTCACGGGGGAGCCACTATCAATTATGGCATAAACTGGAATCTTGTGGACCCGGATGGCGACTCAGGTGACCAAACTTCCAAACTGAGGTGGCAACGTAAGGAACATAGGAGAATCATCAGAAGAAGAGTAAGCAGTATCAATGTCTTTATTGTCATTAGATACCGCGGCTACTTCTTCAGAGTTAATGGCTTCTGGTTTGTGCGTAGGGGTTATTTGAGGCTGGACAGGGGTGTCAGCATGGAGCGCCTCATCCTTCATGCTGACTGCCCTTTTCCCGCCTCTTCAGCTAGATGTTTCCAACAAGTTTTGGCGCTATGTCTAAAGCCATTGCAATAGGTGCACCGCAGTCGAGGGTTTTTTTGATTCTTGAATATATGGACCCTGGCGCGGTTAGAGGGACCTGTGGGTGCAGCTTTAGAGTTTAGGATCGTGGCAGGGGTCTCGTTGAGGACCTCCTTGATCTCTCTGATACAAGTGAACCCATTCTTCTGCCCGATCATGTGCATCTGGACCTCGGGATAGGACCCCAAGGCGGAGATGATGGTGGTAATGGCGTCGTCCAGTGTGATATGGCTTGTCGTAACCAAAGGTTGAGCCTGAGCGTAGAACCGGTTGGCAAACTCCATAGGGCTTTCTCCTTTGTTAAGTCAAATGCCCATGAACGCTTGCTTCTGGTTGGCCAAGGTTTGGTTACTGCCAAGCTCTTGGATCAGGGCGGTGCGTACTTGTTCCCAGGTATTACACTCCTTCAGATGGGGAGTCATAATTTCCCGGGTGGTACTGTCTAGGCATGAGTGGATGTGCTTCACCTTTTGTTGGTCGGTGGCCTCCTCCATGGAACTCTCATAAGCATACAAGAAGGAGGCAATGCTCTCCCGCCCGGGGGTGAACTTCTCCTTGAAGCTAGGTTTAAAGTTAGTGACAATAGGAGTAGAGAGGGCGTTAACGCCTGGGATAGGCGTCAGCTCTAAGATCTCCGTTTCTGCATACTCTTGTGGAGCCCTTTGGTCTAACCGCCTCCGCAACCCTTTTAAGTCTTCTTGGATATATTCCCAGTTTTGACTGAGGGTGGAAGCGGACGCCTTGCTATCAACCTGCTCCTTTAAGGACTAAATTTTGGCGTTCTGTAGTTGGAGCTGGTTTTTGATGGTGGCCAACTGGGTTTCAAACCCGCAACACGTCATTTCTAGCTGGGAGATGCAAGCATTGGTGAGCCTTGTGAAAGCGCTGGGGTTATCCATCTCATTTGATAGCGCTTTGATGGAGACCCTGGGGTCAAGGGGAACACCATCCATTTGAAGCTTGCATCCCAAGGCCACCTGTTGGATCTGGTCCCGCAGGGTGGCCAGAGCAGTTATTACATCCTTTCGCCAGGGGTCTTCAGGCTCTCCCGAGGTGGGGGGGCCAGAAGGACCTTGGGGCCCACAAGGCTCTTTGGGTCCTGCTGGTCCCTGGCGCCCCTCGGGACCTTCTGGCCCCCTAGGCCCTTCTGGTCTGGCAGCCGCAGGGGAGTGGTCATGAGAGGCCAGCTCCCAGTAGCGCTGCTGTAGGGATTGTAGCGATTCTTCTGCTTGTTGCAATTGTTGGGTCCACGTCGCTTCAAAATGCTGGGCATTTTGGTGAAACTGCTCCTTGAGGTAGCTGGAAATGCCGCTATCTATTACCACTAGTTGGTCGCGGATTTCATTAATTAGCTGATGGTTATCGAGGATAGCTTCACGATTGTCATGCACAAAGGAGGAGGCCGCGTTGTAAAAGTCAACCATATATGAATGTAAATTTGGGTGAGCCCTAGGTGCCGGGAGACCTCCTGATGGTGCAATCTTATGAGATGGAGGAGGTGATGAATTGCGGGATAAACAAAATTATGAAGGTAGCGATCAGGTCCCAAGGTAAGCTCCCCAGCAGGTAATGCAGCTGAGGACTATAAGTCTTGCATCATGGATGGCACATCAGAAGCGCGGGAGCAGCTGGAGCGGACACCCTCAGCATAGATGCCAAGGATTAGTTGTTCGATGACATTGTGGGATTGTTTGAGCTGAAGTTGGTATTGGCCCCCATCTAAGGAGGGCAGCGAGAATTGGAAAGCGGCGCAGAATTTGAGCCTTTCCGGCTGTGAGGGTGGTGTTGTGAATCAGGAAGAACTAACCCATTGAGAAATGCTCCTCGATTGACCAGTCACTTGGTCTTCAGGGTTGCTATTGGTTTCCATTTTATGATCGACGTTTTCACTGGGTCAGCTCAGAGCCCCCTGTAGTGAGCACCACTTTGTCAGCGCTACAGTTCTCTTGACTGGCGCCGGGGTTTGAGGTGGCTTGAAGCTGGAAAATTGGAAGTGAGCAACAAAGAGGAAACGGAAGAATTAAGGTTAGTTTACTGAATATTTTATTAATTCAAAATGCTTCAATATTTATAGGGTGCATGGGAACTTGATGCCTTCGGGATCTTTGGGTCCTCATCCGATCAGGATCTTTAGTAACCTTCCAGAAAGGCCTCCTCGAGGGTGTCCTCAATGGATATTGTTGCTCACCTGACTGAGAAGGTGGAAAGCCCGCTCCATGTGACTCAGTACTAAGTAAGGTTGATCCAGAAAAGTTTTATTTTGGCTGGAATCGATGATTGACCCAGTATGGCCAGATTCAGAAGACGGAAATTCAAGATGATTTTTATCTAGAATCCCAACAGTATCACTGGGGAGGCGTATACAGGTGGTGGTAATGGGTGTGTTTTCATATATTAAGGGCGTAGCTGCTGCAGCAGCCGCATCCTCTTCAGTGGGAAAGCCTATATCAATATAGCCCTTGTAAGGGCAGAAGTCAATAAACCCAGCTGCTGCAAACGTGGCGCTGCCTGCTTAATTATCACATTGTCAGCATATGGGAAGAGACGTCCATACTCGACTCAGAGGCAGAAGGAATATTGGGTTGGGGTAGGGCTAGGGGGTAGTGGATGGAAAGGTGGACTCATGATAAGGGTAATAATAAGTCCCTTGGAGTGACAAAATGGCCTGATGCATTAGGTGGGCTGGATGGGCCAGTCTGCACGCATTTGCCTACTGGGCAGAAAATGCTATCAGGTGGAGCACCGCTGCCCCATACTGGGGCAGCATGAAGTGGATCTGCAGACATAAATGGAAAACTGATGCAGTGTAGGTGGCGATGGAAAATTAACGGTTACTTTTATTCAAAATCGCTCAAAAGTGATGTTGAGTGGAAAGAAAGCTTTCAGTTACATCTTCACTCCCAGCTCCAACTATCATGACCATTTCCTAATTTTGACCTTTAATCCCAAATGTGAGCTGCAAAGAATATGCAATATAAGAAAATGATGCAGCACCCAATAAAAGCACAGTAATCCCCCAAATTCCATTACCTTATAAGGCCAGTGCCCTCACTTATGAGAATATTGGCCTATTTTGTTCTCATTAATTTCTTTTTTCGATAAAATTTCCTGTTTTTGTTTTTATTAAATTTATCATTTTTGTAAGAGGATTTTCAGCCATCATGGCACACATTGCGGCCAACATGGCCTTGCTATTATGGTGGAATTCTCATCAGATAATAGGCTTTGGGGTTGTTTTAATTCTTGTTTCTTGGTGCCTCAGGTGGTTCCATGGAAACTGTGCATAGCAACAATGCAAACTTGAGCTCCCCAGCGCCTCACATCTTTGAGGATATATGTTTCAGGGAAACTGCAGATAAAGTTTAGACTGACCTGCCAGTTGTGATGCAAAAGCACCCAAATGGTAAACCAGAATGCCAGGAGCATTGCAACTATGAATGTCATTTGAATGTTCTGTGAGATAAGTAACAACTGAGTGCCAATGGGCTGCAAAGTAAAAAATAATCTATCAAGAAACCTGTCATGGGAACGGCAGAAGAAGTTTATACCAGCCTGCCAGTTGGGATGCGTAAGAACCCAAAAAGCAAGCCAGAATACCAGAGGCATTACCAACTGAATGACTAGATATGGAGCCAGGCATTAGGAAATGACGAATTGTTGGTGTAACACAACAGTGAGTATGATCCTGATAACAAACCACAATGAGTCCACTCCTGACCCAGGGGGCCTTGCTGCAGGGGGCGGGATCACAGAGATAGTTTTAATAAGTTTATAGGAATATGGGTCATCTCAACTGGGGAGGCAAGGAGGCGGATTCTCTCTTGCAATTGGTGGACATAAGGCCACAAGATTCCCATGTACTGTTGATGAAAGTTCATGTTAATGGGGTATTATAGCCAAAAATATCAGACTCGCTGAATCCAATTGATGATGGAGGGGGCCATAGTGACCATAAGTACTGGTAGAGCCCATCCAGTATATGGACCAACAGGCCACCAGGGAAACGCCATCAGGGATGCGGTCAGAAGAGATAATCAAAATTATTTGGTTTTTTGGAAAAATTTTATTAAAAGGAAAAGGAAGAAAATTGACCAACAATTTTCTTAGTGCTATGCAACTGATTAAATAGTGGTCAATTGGGGTAGTGACAAGATGGATCAGGACCCTCAATTTTGACACAACTGGCGAATTATTTGGGAATGGGCGGGTTTGTTTCTTGGGAACTGACATCAAAAAATTTGGCGGTGGGCTGAGTTGCTGTCAGTTCAACATCAAATGTCCAAACCGAGGCTTGGCTATGTTTCCAACAGTTGGCACGATGGCATTTGGCCCAACAAGCGATGGGAATCCCCAAGGCTACCCCACATAGGGGTGAGTCCATTTGGTTGGGAATGGGTTCGGGACGCCCAGCCCATCCATGCTTGGTCGCTGGGCTGTTCATTTGGTCAGTGGCATCACATCAGCTGCAATGCCCAAATTGTCTACACGGGACTTTGACCCTCATCTATGGCATCTGATGCTATAGCCTGGCCATCAAGGATGATCCCCAACAACTTTGGTAGGAAGGTGATTTGTTCAATCAACTTTTTACTTGAATTAAAACTGTCAGCCATTCTGGCTGATACCTCAGTCTTCATGCCTTTCCGGCCATTTGAGATCTGAGCATTAGCCAGATTGCCACTCAAATTAGATCTGACTAATTTCAATTTGACATTATTATGCAGAATTTGCTAATTCCCTGTAACAGTTCTGCCAAGGTGAGTGTGGGTGCTGGGGTGGGATCTGAAGTGGAAGAGCTATTACCCACTGCTCGTCTACTATGTGAGCGAGATTGCCCTGAGTAATGAGAGGTACTGCCATCCTCTTTGGTGTCTTCTTACTTGGGAATGGGAAAATGGCCTGATCAACAGCCAGGGGACGTTCCCTGGGACTTACATTACCCTTTCCTTTTTCCAAAGGAAGGGCACCCCCACTGGGAACTGCACCAGAGCCATATTCTTGTGGGCTATGGGTGACTTGATTGCTATAATTGTCACAACTTTTTTTTGGGGGGGGGCAGGGAGCCTCGGGGTGGGATATGTGGAATGCTAAAACCAGGTCCATACAACTCGCGCAATCGCGCGCCTTGACCCAACTATTTTCCATAGGCTGGATACCCTTACTAGGCCACTAGATATTGGACGGAACGTTGCAACTTCTGGGATGCAGGATAGCCTCTACCTCAGCCTCTTCCCCATTATTGACAATGATCGGTTCCAGTCCCATGGGAATTGCACCCTTGAAGGGCGACAGCTGGGAAACATGGAAAACAGGATGCTGCTTCCAATGCGCAGGGAGCTTCAGTCAGAACGCCCCATTAACCAATAATTCCTCCACCAAATGGGGACCTGAGCATTTACTGGCGAATTTATGGGAAGGGGTTTAAATTCTTAAATGACAGGTATCAAGTATGACATAGGAACCCACCATAAAATCATGACCCAGGAGATGCTCATGATTTGAAAACTGCTTGTAGTCGTCGAATGCTTTGGTGAGGTGTTCCCACACTAAGGCTTGGGTCAATCTAATAAGGGCAGCATGGTCCGCAGCAGCTTGAACCTCAGGCCACAAGCATGGCCCAACTGAAAATGAAGTATTATAACCCAACGTTGCTTTGTAAGGGAAAAACCCTGCGAATACATGGGTCCAGTTATTGTAAGCGAATTAAGCGAGAGGCAAGTCACCAGCCCAAGTATCCTGTGCAGCTGCAGCATAGCAACGCAGGTACTGTTTTAGGACTTGATTGACCCACATGGTCTGTCCGTCAGACTGAGGGTGAGCGCCATGGAGCAACAGGGGTATTTTTAGGATTGATAGGTTTTCACACCAAAACTGCATGGTGAACTGTGAGCCCCAGTCACTGATGATCTCCTGGGGGAGACCAAACATCAAAAACACATGGCTTACAAAAAGATGGGCAGTTTCTTATGATGTAATCGTGGAAGTACAAGGTATAAAAAGGGAAAATTTTGTGAAACGATCCACCACTACCATCACCACTGTGAACTCATTAGAAAAGGGAGTTTAACGATAAAATCCACAGACACCGAGGTCCATGGGCCCTCCGCCTGCTGTAAGGGGTGCAGGAGGCTGTTTTTTTGGAGCAATCTGACTTAGCCCTAGCGCAAGTAACACAATTGGTGATCCAAGCTGGAACCTCTTTTGTCAGACCTGCCCAATTGAAGGTTCTCTTGATCAAATCGATGCATTTCTTGTTACTGGGATGTCCAACCGTGGGGGGATCATAATGTGCACAAAATACCTCCGATCGGAAGGAGGAGAAACCCAGATGTGAGACCAAAAGTAAAATGAGTCCCTCTTCTAAGGAGTATAGGGAGTGTTTGTGACTTGAGTGAGCCAACTGCTCGACCAACTCCACGCCCTCAGGGCAGGCCATTTGACTGGCTAATACCTGAGCAACTAATGGAGCATCAGGAGCCAGAGTGACAGAAGAAACAACAGGGGGAACAATTGACAGGATCTGAGCTGCAGGAATCATGGTAACGAGATCCACTTCCTCTGGTTCTGAGGGACAGTGGGCAGAGCTGCGGCTTAGGAAATTGGGAAGTACATTGAGTGCACCTTTAACAAATCTGTATTTAAAGTTAAAACTACACATGTACCAATAGGTTTGGGCCTATCAATGCACCAATTTTGGGGTTTGCAAAAATACAAAAGGGCCTGGTGATCCGTGCTGACCGTTAATTCATGGCGGGCACCCTGCAACAGATACCGGCAATGAGTTAATGCCCATGCAACAGCTGCCAATTCCTTGTCATATATGGCCCAGGACTGCTCCGTGGCTGTGAACTTCTGGGAAAAGTAAGCGACCAGGTGTTCTAAAACATTGTGCTCCTGAAGCGACACCACTCCCACTGCAACCTATGAGGCATCGCGTGCAAAAATATATGGTTTGGTGGGATTGTCATGCTTCAAAATGGGTGGAGACACAAACACCTCCTTGATTGATTTGAACGCCTGCTGGCATTTGGGCATCCAACGAAGTGGTATGTTTTTCCCAGAAAGGGGTGGAGTGGTGCGACCAGCTGGGAAAGTGCTAGGGAAAACTTTTTCAGGAAAATGATAGTTCCCAAGAAACTCTGAAGTTAATTCTGCATAGTCAGAGTTGGCCATTCTCAAATTGCATCTAACTTGTTGGGAGGGATTGCATAGCCAACTTCGAGAACTATGTTCCAGATGAAGGTAACCTCCTCCTTATAAAACTCACACTTGGAAGATTTGAGAAAAAAATCTGCTTTATGCAAGGCGACCACCACCGCCTCCAAGTCATTAGCATGTTGTTCGGGAGTCAGGGAATGAATCAGGATATCATCAATGTATGCAACTGCACAGGTAAACCGGAGGTCACACAGTACATTGTCAATCATCCGTTGAAATGTAGCGGGAGCATTCTTCAGTCCAAAGGGCATTACACGAAAATTAAAAATGCCTCATTTTGTCTAGATCGCTGTTAATCAATCCTGCCCTTCCATTACCCAAATTTGGTTGAAGGCGTTCACCAGATCCAAGTTAGAGAACACTCATGATTTTCTGATTGCCTTGCTGATTGTCTGCTCCAGAGGCAAGGGGTAGGGATCAGAAACCGTTATTTTATTCAAATGACCATAATCCATGTGGGGACAGAGAGAACCATCCGCTTTTTTGGCAAAGACAATGGGGGAGGCGATGGGTGAGGTCTCCTTGAACAACCAACCCTTTTTCAACATATCGTCCAACCAGGTATTGAGTGCAACTTCTTCTTCCGCTGTATGAGGATACAATGGGCTTTTGATGTTCACCAACTCCACGGTCGTTTGAAACTCACAATTGAACCTAGTGTGTTTAAGCAGGCGATCCACCTTTTCCATGTCAAAGATTCTCTGATAGCGCATTAAGCATTCAGAGAAATTAGCCAGGATGCCCACAGAAGTGACTTAGATAGTAATAGAGCTGTTTCCTTATATCTTCTTGAGGGTGTCAATCAAAGGGAATTCTCCCTCCAGATGATCATTGGTAAATGACAACGTATTAGACTCTAAATGAATCTTAACATGTTGTTGACACCACCACCCCACACAAAAAACACCGGAAACACCAAGTTTGGCATGGCCAAAAAGTGATTGCAGAAGCTGAACTGGTGGATTGAAAAAGGTACCGGTTGGCAAACAACATATGAGGGCTGGGAAGCAGATGAGGCCACCATCACTGAGGGGCCTGCATCCATTTCCAGTTCTAATTGTTGCACCAACTCGATACTCATGAAGTTCCCCACAGCTCCAGTATCCACTAGGGCTTCGAAGGAGATATTATGCAAGCCAACACTGATCTTCATAGGAAATAGGAAATAAGCGAAGTTTTGTTTATTAGAGGATTCGACCAACTGATTTGTGACTGAAGAAATAACTGGCATATCAGGGGTAAAGTCAGGGTCCTTTGTCAGAGTGAAAATTGTAAGTACAAGCGCGGGGGAACGACTTCCTCCATATGGGCTTGAATGGAATCATTAATAGTTAACTCTGTATCTGCCAACTCATACTCAGGGGTTATGGCAAGATTGGTACCCAGGTCTACCGCTAATTTGGAGATATGCGCGTCATCTGCGTCTACTTTGGGTAACCCAATCAAGTAATTCCCCTTCTGATAACAGATAACATGGCGGGGTAAGGTGTTGATGGTAGTTGCGGTGGCACATACCTGATCTACTGATCCTTGGACGGTGGACCAGACCTCTTGATGAGCAGAACATGGATCCAAGCCCGATCTAAAGACTTACTGAAGCATATCAATAGATAGACCCAACACGGGGGCCAGTTCACAAAAGGTAGAAATCAAAGAAACCAAGCTAGGGGCTTCGTCCATGGCATAGATCAGTCTGAATAGATGGTCTGATTGTGACACAGGGGGTTTCAGGGCAGCCGACATGACAGCCATCAGGGGTGGAGTCGCCTGCTTGTGAGGAAGAGCGCAAAAGACCTCTCACCCAACGGCGGGCATCCCCATCCACAGCGTCTAATAACGCGGGCCCTTGTTGAGCATGGGATAATGTGGAAGCGTTATTAAGCACAATTGCTGTATACATTTGCACCTCAGTGAGCGTGTCAAGAACTTGGTTGGCAATCTCCTGGGAGGGGACACTTGAACTTCCCTCTGGGCTAGTGGAAGGGGGAGGAGGCGCAATCCGCGCAGCTTGGGTGGATTGAAGAAGATTTCCCGAGGTAGAGCGGATACTACTCCCAAAATTAGAAAGAGACCAAACAAACAACAAACAGCAAACTACTGATTACACATTCATTTGGTAAAGGGTAACCACTGTGGCGCCCAGTTTGAAGAACAAGGCGGAAGTGGCTTGGAATAATAGTTGGGTGATTATGTCATGGGAACGGCAGAAAAAGTTTAGAATGGACTGTCAGTTAGGATGTGTAAGCAACCAAAAAGCAAGCCAGAATGCCATAGGCATTGCAAACTGAAATGAATTGATATGGAGCCAGGCATTGGGAAATGACGAATTGTTGGTGTAACACAACAGTGAGTATGATCCTGATGACAAACCACAATGAGTCCGCTCCTGACCCAGGGGGCCTTGCTGCAGGGGGTGGGATCACAGAGATAGTTTCAATAAGTTCATAGGAATATAGGTCATCTCAACTGGGGAGGCAAGGAGGCGGATTCTCTCTTGCAATTGGTAAACATAAGGCCACAAGATTCCCATGTACTGTTGCTGAAAGTTCATGATAATGGGGTTGTATAGCCAAAAATATCAGACTCGCTGAATCCAATTGATGATGGAGGGGGCCATAGTGGACATAAGTACTGGTAGAGCCCATCCATTATATGGACCAACAGGCCACCAGGGAAACGCCATCAGGGATGCGGTCAGAAGGAGTAATACAATAGAAAAATTGTTTGGTTTTTTGGCAAAATTTTTATTGAAGGAAAAGGAAGAAAATTGATCAACAATTTTCTCAGTGCTATGCAACTGATTAGATAGTGGTCAATTGGGGTAGTGACAAGCTGGGATCAGGACCCTCAATTTTGACCTAACCGGCGAATTATTCAGGAATGGGAGGGTTTGTTCCTTGGGAACTGACATAAAAAAACTTGGCGGTGGGCTGAGTTGCTGTCAGTTTGACCTTGAACGTCCAAACCAAGGCTCAGCTATGTTTCCAACAGTTGGTGCAATGGCATTTGGCCCAACAAGTGATGGGAATCCCCAAGGCCACCCCACATAGGGGCAGGTCTATTTGGTTGGGAATGGGTTCGGGACGCCCAGCCCATCCATGCTTGGTCGCTGGGCTGTTCATTTGGTCAGTGGCATCACATCAGCTGCAACGCCCAAATTGTCTACAGGGGACTTTGAACCCTCGTTGATGGCGTCTAATGATATAGCCTGGCCGTCAAGGATTATCCCCAATGACTTTGGTAGGAAGGTGATTTGTTTGATTGACTTTTTACTCAAATTAGAACCGTTAGCCATTCTGGCCGATACCTCAGTCTTCATGCCTTTCTGGCCATTTGAGATCCAAGTATCTGCTAGATTGCCACTTAAATTAGATCTGACTTATTTCAATTTGACAATATCTGTGCAGATTTTGCTAATTCCCCATAAATGTTCTGCTGAGGTGAGTGTGGGTGCTGGGGGTGGGATCTGAAGCGGAAGAGCTGTTATCCACCGCTCATCTACTACATAAGCAAGATCACCCTGAGTAATGAGAGGTACCACCATCCTCTTTGGTGTCTTCTTACTTGGTAATGGGAAAATAGCCTGATCAACAGCCAGGAGATGTTACCTGGGACTTACAAAACCAGGCTGTTGCAGCCCCAGGGTTAATGGGACCAGGTATAGGAAGTTGAGAGACCGGATTTGGTGGTTTGATATCCCCCATAGGGGAACTGGTATGGCGATATTGGCAATAGTGCGGATCCTCACCTGGAGTAGAGACAGTTTTACCTTAAATTGCTAAAATCCTGATGGCGAATTGCTTTGGTAATTATGAAAATTACACAAAACTCATGACATGATATGCCCAGTTGGCCACGGTGGGGGCCAAAGTTACTAACATGACTGGGATAGACCGGTCAGTAAAAGGCCCAAGAGGCCAGATTGCAGATGTTACAGGGGTTGGCAGAAAAAAATTCGAACTTAAAATAAATTGGAGTGCAGGAAGATTTTTAGTAGATTTAAAATAAGAGAATTAACCGTCAATTTTCTCAGTGTGTTATGACTGCTTAAATAGATGCTCAATTTGATGAATAGTTTAGGAAAGCGCCGGATTGGGGCCCTAAAGATTGAACCTAACCTGGAGAACATTGAGTGAAGGGAAAACAAACCTATTTGGAACTGACTTCTAAAGTATTGGCAGTGGGCCAAGTCATTATTGGTTCATCCATGGATGCCTAAGTTGCGGATTTACTGCAGTTCTGACAATTAGTGTGACAGCGTCTCACCCAACGGGAAACAGGATCCTCCTAAGGCCACCCCACATAGGGGCAGTCCCAAGAGGTCAGGAACGGGTTTAGGGCACCCAACCTTCCCGCACTCAGTCACTTTGGTATCTGTTTGACCAAACTAGATCAATCAGACAAAGATTTTGATTCTTTTAGGAAGGGTTTAAACTGGTATCAATTTTTTCCAACGGCCCAATGACATTGGAACGTTTCACTGAAGATTTGACATTATATACTTTATACATTAAAAGCGCACAGCCGTCAGGCCTTGTTTCCAATGGTTTGGGGCTATCAGGCCTTGATGCCAAAAGATCATTGCCATCACCTTATTTGAACACTTTACCTCATGAGGATGTTAACTCTCTTATAGCTCAACACAAATTCCCTTAATTTGCGTTACCAATTTGGCAGGTCCTCAAAGGGTAAGCTGTGATCCATTTCTTGTCCACCACATGGGCGAGGTCGCCCTGGGGAAAAAGAGGGGCATCTGGCCTTCTCAGACCCTTTATTGACGGGAAAGAGAACGCCACCCAGTCCAAGTGAAGGGAGCGCTCCCCTGGATTTGCAATACACAAAGTGACCTTCTTTTCCTAATGGCCCGCAGTTTTCAAAAGCCCTGCTGTGGCCAAAGGTTTGTCTTAACTATTGAGATTTCTGGAAACTTATGGTCCACAAATGCCATTAAAATTGGGCATTATCACAAAAATGTTTTTCTGCATCAAGTCCTAAGTTATTTGGGATCCTTGTGAATTCAGGAATAATCAGTGGTACATAAAAATAAATCAGAGGATAGAAAGCCGCCCATACATTATCACCAAACACCAGCGGCTCAGGAAAAACCACCTGTTCAACTCACCTCTTACTTATGCGCCAAAGTTTTCAAACAAAACCAAAATTCTGAGCACCTATGAGATCATGATATAGAAGAATTGCCTCAACTGGTCCAGAATTATGAAGACAATATCAAGAATGATGAGGATGACGCTCTTCAATTTAAATTAGGGCAACATTACCCCTGACGTTACAACATGTAATCAATTACTCAATGGCATTACCAACTACTTTAAGCCCATGAACCCTTTGCCAGGACTGAAATTAAAAAAGGACTAGCCTGCAAGCCTATTCACCCCTTTTAATCAACCTGGGCCTTCCCAATAGTTGTGTTGCCCATGAAAAATGGAAAATGTAATCCTTGGGAAGTACTTTTGCTTCCTAATTGGGAGAAATTATTGTTTAGAACCAAGAAGGGGTATAAGTTAGCGGATGTCCCTCTTGTCATCCTGGTCAACTAGTCTCATGTGGTGGATGAGAGGTGGAGTCAGTGCACCTACCTCAGATTGCTTAACTTAGGCTGACTCACTCCTCAGGGGATCTACTCCACTCAAATTAAGCATCAGACAAACTTTGCTACCAACACAATTGCTCTCACTAAGACAATCCTCCTCTGATGCTACACCTTGGTGCATTGGCGTTTGTTTAACATGTCCACGCCTTTGCTGAACTTCCTGACACTCTCAGATAACCTTGATATATGGTGGCCTTCATGACTCAACGGTAATCTTTCCTCCTCTTCCTTGGCGTTATCAGCACCAAGGTATCCTTGACAGAGTGTCTTCTCAAAATAGGTTAATCCTGGACTAGTTACTTGTGGTTACTTCAGATTGGTCAATCCCAGACTGGTTACTAGAAATTATTAATTTGATACAACACAAGTTAAAAAAAGAAGAATAAACTTCAAATTATGTAAATAGGTTTTTAATAGTATAAAAAGTGGTATTATATACTTCAGAGGAAATTCAAGATATAAATAAATTGGATATTATAAAATACTAGGGAATTTAGGGGTTTCATTAAGAGGGTTTTTCATGATCTTATAGTCAAACGGCATCTGACTGATGCTTTAGTCTCATAACTCATTTTTGCTAATTACTGTATGTGCGAACTCTGTCTTTCAGTGGTTACCCTGAACCTGGATGTTCAGGACCTTTGTACTAGGTCCCACTTCTAGGATTTGGTTCATGGTGCTTGTTTTTGATATTGAATGATTGCAAAATCTGGTAATGACCATCTCAACTTTGAGTTTGAGTGATGGCGCTCCCATGATGCACCTTGCATTGCATCTTTGAGTCACTTTTGAAAATTGGATAACTATTCAATTTAGTAATATTCTCACTTGAATTTTGGATGCTTTTGTCAGTTTAATTTGGTTAAAGTGGGATACGTCATCATC
Source organism: Massospora cicadina (assembly GCA_022478985.1). Taxonomy (NCBI): domain Eukaryota; kingdom Fungi; phylum Entomophthoromycota; class Entomophthoromycetes; order Entomophthorales; family Entomophthoraceae; genus Massospora; species Massospora cicadina. The sequence continues at coordinate 32,050 of JAKSZP010011911.1, forward strand.
CTCATAACTTAGATCTTTCGACTCAGCAGGGAAAAATTATTTTGCATTATGTCACCTCATCCCTGGAGAGAATTATAGCCAATGACGTCAATTCAAAAAGACTAGAAATTAAAGTGGTTGTCCTAGCCTATAATAGGGCCTCTTTTGCCACCATCCGCGGTGACCTGGTCGCCAGTACAACCACCAGTTTGGGGGATGTTTATACTAATCCCACTGGTCAAAGAATGACCATATGTACCAGTCATGGTCTCATTCACAACAGGTAGTTAATGGTTAGCCCTTAAAATAGAGCCCCTTAATCACTTGCTCACCAGTCAAGAGTTGGTTCAGAAAATCAGGAGGTGTGTCATGAGGTGGCTTTGGTCAGAGGCCATTGCTGGTGGAGGGTTCACGGCAATTTTTTCCCAGGAGGTTCCCTCCACCAACTTTAGTTCTAATTGCAAAAAGAAATTAGTGACTGGCGAAGTTAAATTGATCAAGTCACTCTCATGCCTGGAAATCTTCATCCGCTGTTCCACAATAAAGGTAGTAAAACAAGCTTATCTACAACAGATATGGCGCAATAAATCCCTTCTATACACCATGAACCAGCCATATGTGGTCTGGCTGTGGGAGCAACCTGCTGTCCACAAGAGAAGTCATTATCATCGCAGCAAGCGCAATTGTGGCAGAATGAATATTTTTGCAAGCAAATTCAATACCAATTCAATGGGAAGGTCAACTCCAAATTGGTATCAGCGATTGTTTAGGGAGTCAATCTGCCGTTGTAAGTCCGGGGAGCACCCCCTGCGCCTCAACTGAAATAAATTTCATTCCACATTAAAAGAGGGTGAAGAAAATAGCAATCTTCTTGTGTCTCAGGTCAAATTTAGCCCATGTAGTTGAGAGATGGGTGATGGTGTATTCCCACAAAGTTTCCCCCTTTCCCCTACCTCACCACCCAAGAGTTGGTGCAGCAGAATGGGTGTGAGTTTAAAGGTGGTGGAAGTAAGTGATACTGCTAACGGGGAAATGGTGGGCATCTCTCTCCCTTGATGATATTTTGGGTCCCAATGAGGGGGCCACTAAATTAAAAATTGAAGTCCAGCAGAATTGAGTCATCCAGAGTACACTCAAGTTCAAATTCTACCAATTTGTTTCATTTCAACCAGAAAGGGAGGGCCCAACCACATAAAATATAAATTCATCTAAATCCTTTCAGTACCCAATGGTATCTCTTCTATATGGCTTAGCCATGAAAATATTAATTCTTCTTCCAGACAAAGCGTTACTAATGCCAATAAGAATCGCAAAGAAGGGAAATTTGGTGAAAATTCAATTAAAGTCAGCTGGGTAGGATAAAATTGATCCACATTCAGAATATTTTATAATGTCGATCCACCAGAATCAAATGGGATTTCAATATTCTCAGTTCATTCAAAATCTATTTATTCCCCAAGCCCTCGCATCTATGCCGCCTGTCAACACAGATACAGTTGTTGCCAATTTTCTATTGTTTGTTTAATGAACAAATTTCCGCTCAAACTTTTTTCCTGGTGTAAAATGCATTTTCTTGTTACCAGCCACTGCTCAATAGGTGCCATATTCCCCAATCTATGCAATGAATGGACCATAGTAGCCATTATCACAACGTTGCTACCCTTTCCTCTCGAATGAGGATACCATTTTAGTGGCCTCCTGGGGTTGTCCCCTAATTTTGGACGCCATATGTCGTCAGGATGTAACATTATTTTAGAGTTTCTTTCCCTGGGGTGAAGTTTCATGAACTCTCTATGCACTTGGCAACCCGAGTCACTAAAGCGGATTTAGAGCTCCCTGTGGCCCAAAAGAAACAACAGCCGTGGAATCTGAGGCTGCTACTGCAGCCATGGCATGGTTATTCCTAGGCATGGTTATTCCTAGGTATGGTGGCAACAGTGATTGTTAGCGGCCATCCTGAATCATTTCCCTTCCTTTTAGATATCAGGTCATATGGATGGCTATACCATCAGCATTAAGGTTTGCATTCTGGGTGCTTACTCACTCTGACTGGCAGGCTATCATCAACTTTACTAGCTAGCTCCATGAAATCTGTGACCAAGCTGTAAAGATATTCCTGACAGTAATGCGCTTAGTCCCAGTTCCCCATTCAGTGAGCATATAAGGCAGTGGTCCCCAAAAGGTACCGCTGTTGCTCCATTTTTAACTTTCCGCTCAATAGTTATTTAATAAGTTTTTTTAAATAATCCAATTTTATTTGTGCGTTAAGAAATTTGTCAGACATTTAGTGGCTATGATTACTAAGTTTGATAAGTTTAGGCTAGTACTCACGTTTTCCCTATTTCTTTTATATTACTCAAAAAATAAGGGGTAATTAGCCTGGCAGGTTAATTCCTGCTTTCACCCTAGTGCAGGTTTTGTTCTATAAAAGTTTAAAAACCTATACTGGCTAGAAAAATTCTCGGTGTGGTATATTTGTCCCAAGGTTGACCCACCTCAAATACTTTTTACTTTCTATGTCCCTCAACAAGGATGGCTGTACTAGAGTATTCTGACTGATGTTTTGGGTGATAACAAATCCTGAGTGCCAGCGCAATCTTATCATATTCAACATGATCCATGGTATAATGGAGTGTCCCGAATTCTTGTTCTTCTCCACACTTACTATTTAAGTTGGGTGTTTCATTAGTTTGAAGTTATAAACGGAAAGTTCAACCTTTGGCTAAGGAGGCGGTTGTTGGATGAAGGACCCTTATTAAGGTCATAGATTTTATGCGCAGTTAAGGAATATCTTCTAATCAAAATACAGTGAGTTTTCCTTCCATCATAAGTGTCAAAAATCTTGTTTTGTATTCTCCTCATGCCCTGTCCAGATAGGAGGGTTTGTAAGCGTGGCGTGTTGTTTTTAAATGTTACCACCTTTTTCCCATCCACTTTTTTATGCTCTATTGATGGTATTATGTGCTTGACTTATATAATTCTGATGAGCAGATGTTGGTAAAACCGTTGGTGACATAGTAGTCTGCCAGACTACAGCTGGAAGTTAAGGTTATCCAGGTGGCGATAAACATAGTTTCTCACCTTGAGGATAGGGTGATGGATGAGTCAGTGCATAACCCTTCCATCCCAGTTATATTGCATAGAGTTGCTAATAAATCAGATCATTCCTAATTTTATTACCAGGTAAATTCATTTGGGATCTCATGTGATATCCATTGAGGCTCCCTTGGATACAGGAGCAGCTGAATACATTATGAGTTTGCAAGTCACTCAGGACTTGGACCAAAAATTGATACAAGGTCACCAGTATTGAGTGCGTCATCTGCCTAGATCACTTGCTATGTGGTGAGACGCCCCATATCATTCTTTGTGCATGAGTTTGACTTCTGTAACCAGTCCACTGTAGTGGTAAATCTGTTATTCCCCATTACCCTTGGGGTCAGTTGGTGGCGGCGGCAAAAGGTAATTATTAAGCAAAAGCCAAACCTTTTGTCAATTATTATTCTTCAGTCATGTGGCGACATATCCCTTATCAATACCTTTTCCCAGGAAAACAGTGGAGTTGATCGTTTAAAATCCCCCTCCAACAGCAATGCCATCGGATTTTCCTCCATTCTGGGGCAAAACAATGACATTTTAATTGGAGAAGGCCAACTATCTTCCATCAAGCTCCAAGTATGATCTTGCCTTTTTCTTGATGGCAATGTAATCAATGTCAATTGTCCCCTGTACCATTATACAGAGTAAGAAGATAAAGCCCTGAATATGTGGTTAAACGATATGCTCAAGAGAAGTAGGTCTTTAAGAAATCCTCTCTTATTTGCTTTTCCTATAATTCTTGCTCATAAGGACTGATGGAGCATTGCACTCCTGAATGGACTACAGTATCTTAAATAACATGACAATTCATGAAACCTATCTCCTCTCCTCAAGCAGATGATAAACCAGGAAATTACAAAATTCCAGGTGCTTTTGAAGCTTAATCTCATGAACATGTTCAGCCAAAGTCGGGTGGTAGAAGTCCAGGAGTGGCTTATAGTGGTTTGTACCAGAAGAGGGATCTTCCAATTCACCACAATGCCTTTCATTTTGTGAATGTCTCAGCTACATTTTAGCATATTATTGATGATTTTATGAGTGACCTTCAGTTCACCTGTGCAGTGCATATATTGATGATATCCTCATGCACTCCCCCATCCTTAAGCAGCATGAGAAGGACCTGGAGGCGGTTCTGGCTGCGTTGCACAAGGCAGACCTGTATATAAACCCATCCAAGTGCAAGGTTTTTGGGAGGAGGTTACCTTCCTAGGTAACTGGCCCTGAAGGATGGTTATATGATTCCTCTCAACAAGCCCAAAGCAATCCTCACGTGGCCCAACCCCCACCACCCAGAAGCAGTTGTGGAACTTCTTAAGCGCAATCGTATCTTTTTTATGTTTTCTCCCGCCATTTAGCAGCTGGCCATGTCACTACATCCATTGAAATTTAAAATGTTTCATTCCGATGGACAGGGAATGCCAATGGGCGTTTGACGTCACCAGGGAAGTTTTTGTGGCACTTCCCATTTAAAACTTTCTGACCTACTAAGCCTTTTTAATAGCATGTGAAACCTTAATGGACATAATGGGGCAGTGCTGTTTAAGTGCATGATGGGTTGTAACAATCCATTCACTTAATTCTTTGTGCAAGTTTGATTTGTCTTAACAGGTTTGGGCCATTTACAATAAGGATTTGGCCACTGTGGTTTGGTTGCTTATCCACTAGAGGTATCGCTTTTAGGGAGAATGGCATGAGTAATTGTGCAGATGGATCATCAGGCCCTAATGTACTTCTGGAAGCCCAAGAAAAAATGCGCACTGGTAGGCTCAGATGTTTCACAACTTTTGCAGCTTTAATTTTTGGTATGAGTTATATAATTGCGTTAAATATTCTCCCCAATCTGCTGAATCACAACCCTTAACTGAATTTGACAGAGGATAAAACAAAAGAGTTGGTTATGGTAAACCCTTCCACTCAGGTTCTCGCCATTTCATCTCCTGCGATTTTAGGGCAGATTGGGTGTCAGATGTGCCAATGTTATCCTGGTTGCAGATGGGTTAGACATCCTTCTTGGAGGGTTTTGAGCTTTTGAACAGTTGGGTGTGCCAAGCCACAAGGGTACTCATTATTCAGTGAGGAGGTTAAGATTTTATTTTGTAGTAGGGTTTTGGTGCTTCCCCAACTCCGGGATGAAGTCATTGCTGCTCACCATGATCCCCTGCAGTTGGGCACCCAGGCCATAGTATGTGCCTCAATATAATAAAGTGGACGTTCAACTAGCTGAGGATCTCCATGAATCTACCGGTGTGGACCACCAATTGTGTGACATGCACATGCGCTCTAAGTCAGATTGTTTGGGAAGAAATGATCTCCTCAATCCTCTGCAACAGGCCCAAGGTCTGTGGATATAAGTATTTGTTAACTTCAATGTTTAGCTTCCCTATTCTGATGGGTTTGGTGTAACTATGGTGGTCATGGACCACTTTACAAAATTCTCTCTTTTCATCCTTTTTATGTCAGCCATTACCTCCAAGGAGATGCCCCAGAATTCTGTTCACTATGATTTCACAATGTTTGGCATACCACAGGTGGTGATAATTGACCAAGGGCCTTAGTTTATAGCTCATTTCTGTACTGCCATTTTGGCTATCTTAATGATCCAGCTGTGCCGATCCTTAGTGTACCATTTCCACTCCAACTGTCAGACAGAACAGGTCAACCAGATCCTCAAGAAGTACCTTCATTGCTACACCTTTGCCATGTAGGATACCTGGGCTGCTGATTTTTTCCATAACATAGTTCACATGCAACAATGTTACCCATACATTGATGGAGGTTTCCCTCTAAAATGCTGCCATGGGGTTTAACCCTTCATTTCTGATTGGGTATGTCTTCACCCCAAAGTATCTACTTCCGAGGAGCATCTGAAGATGATATAGAGTACCTAATCTCTGGTTCAGGAGCACCTGACTAAGGTAATAAGTGATTACAAGAAGCTTTCATATTGCAAATGCCTTCCTGCCCATGAAATTAAGGTGGGTTTGTTAGTTATGTTCAATAAACAACACCTTCATTTAAAAATTCTATCAGGGAAGTTCACAAACAATCATTCTAGTCCTCAATAGGTGGAGGATGATTGAGGATGCGGTCTTCTGGTATTCATCCCTGTTATTTAGAAGTAGCAACCAGTCTTCCATGCTTCTCAGTTGTTCCTTTTAAGGAAAAGAAGCCTTCCATTCCTGAACCAATCATGAATGAGGGCTCAGAAGAAGTAGAAGTGGATGCCATTCTGGCATCACAAAAACACAGCGTTTGTTTCAATACTTGGTTGCCTAAAGTGATTCCCTACCTATAATATCAGCTGGGTCATTGCCCACAATTTTGGCAATTGCTGCGAGTTGGTGGAGGCCTTCCACGTCGCATACCTAGATGATCCCTGTACTCCGCATAAGATTGCCTCCATCTTGCCAATCAAGCTACTTAAAGTGAAAAAGAATGTTGCGCTCACCTATGTTCCCAGAGGGTGTGCTCCTCCAGTTTAAAAAAGTAAGGGTGTTGTAAGCCTTGAGAAACTACCCATTACATCTTACCTGGGCTGGATTTCTCATTTAGAACCAAGAAGGGTTGTAAACTGATGGCTTTCCTCTTGTCACCCTGAGAAATTTGACCCATGTTGTGGATGAGAGGTAGGTAATGGCGTACCCCCTAAAAATCGCGCCTCAGACTCCACTGTTCACAAACTAAGATTGGTTCAAAAATTTTGGTGAGGTGTATCAGGAGGTGGCAGTGGTCAGAGGCTATCACTTGTGGAAGGTTCCAGAGATTTCCCTTAAGAAGTTCCTTCTGCCAGTTTAAGTTCCATTAGCAAATATAAATCAGTGGCAAGAAAAGTTAAATTGATCAATTTACTTCAGTCTTGGAAATCCTCATCCACCATTACCTTATGATGGTAGTAAAAATACGCTTGTCCCAGCAGGTATGGGTGTGATAATTCCATCACTAACTCCATGGAACTGGCCTTATGTGGCATGGCTGTGGGCGCAACCTGCTGTCCACCAGAGAAGTTGTCATCATTGCGCCAAGTGGGATAGTGATGGAATAAATATTTTTGCAAGTGAATTTAATACTAATCCAATGGGGCAAGTCAAATCAAATTTTGGTATTAGTGATTTGATTAAAGTGTCAATCCACCATGACTGAATCATAAATATATTCCAAACAGCAGTACACTAAGTTCCAGTTCCCCATTCAGTGAGAATATAAGGCAATGGTCCCCAACAGGTAACACTGCCACTACATTTTTCCCTTTTTGCTCATGAGTTTTCAAAATAAAATTACAAAAGAAACCAATTTTTGTTTGTCATGTTAAGAAATTTGCCATAGTTTAATGGCTATGTTTTAAGTTTGGAATTTCTGGCTAGTACTCATGGTTGCCATATTCCATTTGTATCCCTCAATATGGATGGCTGTACCAGAGTTTATCTGGATGACGTTTTGTGTGGTAACCCATACTGAGTGTCAACTCAGTTTTAGTATTATCATTACGCTGTATGACATAAAACTCTTAATTTGTATCAACTCTATTCCATTAAACAAGGTTATAAAAAAATGCCTACCCACTGATTCTCATTTCTGACATCTTCAGTGCTATAAGGGAATCAAACTATTAACCAGCATAATCTATTCTCTGGATACTATCATTGGATATGATTAAAGATTTGATTGAGAAAACTGCTTTCATCACCAAAAATGATCTGTCCAAGTACACAAAATTGTCATACAGGCTTACCAAAACCTCCAAATCCCTCAAATTGATGCGTTAATCAACCTATCTAAAATCTAAAGATTATGTAAAATGGATAAAGAAGGCCAACTTTATTAATAATAGATCCAAGTTGGCCCTATGCACCAAAGAGCTATATAATTAACCCATGAACTTACCCACAAGGGAAGAGCTTCTGTCCTCAAGTGTTGAGATGTTGACTGAATCTAATTGTCAGATATTCAATAGGGACAAAATAATGTTAAAGAGCTTAATTTATTATGAATCATATCAGATATCAGTGATATAGATCAGGAATTTTTAAGCTTATGCAAAGATTAAAATTTGTGGCCTAGAAATTCCACTTAAAATTAATTGACTATGATGACATGGGCATGGGGCTTTGTTGGTTTAGTCGGACCTAAAATCATAGCTGACTAAATGACCCAGGCACGTGAGCTTTGTTGGTCTATGTCAAAATTAGTTTTTAATATCTATTGAGTCTTCAATTGAAATAATTACTAATTAGTGGTACAAATCGCCTTGGTATGTGCTGCCAATTGCTTAATATGAGTATCAGTTCAGCTATTTGGAGACGCTTCAGAAACTCTGTCTTGAGTATATTTCTGAGTTTGAGACTGACTCTGAGATGTTTGTGATGTCTTGAGTTGAAAGTATTGTAGACTCTCAAATGAACTTGTTACTTTCTCTGGTCAAGTGCCATTGAAATTGAGGCGTCATGGGTAAGATTTGGTGAACATCAAACCCTATTATTATACCAAGTTAATACTAATAAAAGAATAAAATATCAATCATCAAATATTCCTACAGTTCTATAGTTTAATTTATAAACTTTTTGTATTAATACTTTATGTTGTATTAAGTCGAGGCTTTACTTGGGATCAGGAAGATCAGGGAAGCGTGCCATCATCCAAATAACAACAGAAGAATACAGCTTCAAGTGTGATTACTAAGGAGTTATATATTAGTTATAGTCACTGTCTGGTCTATTGTCTTCATATAATATACGTTCTAAACTCCATCTTACCGCAGAAGAAGAACCAGCCATCTTTAATAGACCAAAAATTCAACACCAAGTAATTGACAGAGTAATTTTTATACCATCCTATGGGTTTATCAAACCAAAATTCACTCTACTACCTGATTCACTCCTCACAAATTTTATTCAGATTAAAATATTAGCTAACACTATTATTTAACTCTTATAAGACAAGGCCACTCTTACTTAATCCAAACAAAAACTCAAAAAATTTCATATGATTAAGACAATTAATGAAACTTCTGTATTAAAAACAGCTCAAGATCCTCCAGAATTTCACTGTGGGAGTTTTATTATCAATTGTTGAAATGGATTGCTCAACTCCAAATCCTGAAAAATCAGCATAAAAATGAATAAGGGAAGTTCTGTGAAACTGCCAAGATTGTCAATTTAATGGTAGATATTTCATCCTTAGTCTCATCCATGTATCCCATTTGTTCATTTTATCTTAAGTTCCTTTGAGACATCAAAATTCCCTTTCCCTTTGAATGTTTTCATTTTGATCAGATATAAAAGCCTTCTCACAATTTTTTTAGAGTTAAAAAATATTTCTTCCATTCTGTTCTCTGTTTTTACCAGGATTAATCTTCATTCTGCTGTCTATGATACTTTGGGCCTAATTTTCAACTGTGAATGCTTAATCACCATAACACATATGACTTTTAATACCAAAATTTGAGGTGTCAGTAAAACCTCTTATCATAATGAATCCAGGATTTAAAAGCTCTCATGACATAAGTTAATGGTCTAGTCAATTTGATAGTTTCATTTTATTTTGGGTGATTGGTTGATACTTTTTTATTAATCTGTAGTTCAAATTGGATTTTGCTAAATTGATAATGGTTTAGTTAATTTGGCAGGCTTAATAGATTTTGGTCATGGGCTAGATGTTGAATAAATAAATAGTTTTAATAGTTTCTAAACTTATTGATGGCCATCTACCTTTTTTAACATTACTGGAGCTAAACCCAAAAAGGAGGACATCCACTTAACTATATTTGCGGTGAGTCAAATGGAGGGATTGTCCTTAATAAAAAACTCTAATTTGGTAACTTGGGTAATGGTCTAAGAAGCCATATCAGATGGGGAAGAGGGATTGGGGGTAGATGACTATCTACTAAGACAAGAACTAAAACAATCAATTAAAATTCTCTGATAAATTATAAAATCAAGAAAAGCTAGATAGATTAACCAGTAATTATAATAAAATAAAATAAATTGATTTAATATTACCCTACAATCCAATCATAAGTAAAACATTATATCCAAGTACAATAAAGTATATAAAAGATTTCAGCTGATAATATCTATATTTTTATCAAACACTATGATGGCACTGAATAATCCTAGTAATGTATGGATCTATAAGCAAGCTGCTTTAATGAACCTAACTTTCTAAGCGGTTGATATTGTTATAATTAAACCATAAAAAGTTAAAATTTTGCCACTAAATGACAAGAAGATATTATCAATTGTAAGTTATGTGAGGGTACCATTGCTACATATCATGATTTATTTAAGGATAGATCTAGGTTTTATAAATTAATCATTTCAATAATAGAGCAATAGGTGATTAGATTTTTACACCAAAAGGGATAATGATCTTAGATGAGGTAAAAAACCTTTCCTCACTAATACAATCTGAAGGTCCAGAGCTAAACTATTCAGCAAAGTTATATTTGACAACCATCCCTTGCTCTATATTCTGGACCAGGAAATTAAAGCTTTAATTCAAGCCAGTAATGTCCTTTGTACTTGATGCAATAATCTCTTGCACAGCTACTGTTGATTCCTTCACAGTGGCCTCTTCTTTCCTTAGATAGTCTAAGATCAAAGAGGAACCAGTCATAATTTTCATTACTGAATTTTCATTTGATAGTGAACCACACGATGACAGATTCACCAGACACTACAGGTGTCAAAGGATATAGAAGCTTTTTATGATAGTTATATTGATTTACCTGCTTTAAATAAATGCTAGTATTTCTAGCTTAGATAATGGAACAAGTTTAGTACACTCAACCATTTTAAGAGACATCTAAGTTAAACTAATGGATTTAAAGGTTTTAAATTGTTGTAGTTCCACAGTTGCTTAACCACTTAAAGTGATCCATTAATAGTATCATACAAGTATAGTAGTATTAGACAGGTTATATGTTAGTTTATTAATTATATAAGAAATTTCAACAAGAATAACTTTTTTATTTGATGTGGGCTGACCTTGGGACAAATATACCACACCAATAGGGAGGATAAAGAGTAGGGAGCAAAAATATAGGAGTGGAGTACAAAACCTAAGTACTGGGGGTAAGAACTTCCTGCGCATGTTCTAATAGGCCAGGATACATGATCTAACTTCGCTAATTTGCTTGGTTGGACAAAGGCATGGTGCAAAAGTCCGCATTTATTGATATCCTCTTGGCACAGAAATGCAAATTCTGCCATGATGGGATTGGAACCCATGATGTGAGGGGTGTTAGTGGGATGCCCTCCCGACTATTTCACATCCCCTTGCAACAAGAATAACTTTAGGCATCCAAAAAGATTTAAAAATGAAGCTAAGCTATATTTATCTTTGGCATAATCTGCAATTGGTTTTGCCATTGTAAATAGTCAATGAAATAAAATTTTTTAAAAAGAAACCTTTTACTTATTTAATCAAAGTTGGGTATGTTTAATTGTACAAATTTGATTTTGATTTTAAAAATATAGAAATCAGTTTGTACTTATTTATTTCTCTAGGTTTAAATGCCAAAGTTTTCTATATAATTTGCAGGTAACTTGTACATTGGTTTTCAGTCACAGAATGTGTCCAACTTTTCAATTTTAACAGTCATATAGTCTGAAAGTTTTGAATTACACTTTCAAATGTTCAGGTTTTCTCTCAAAGTTACTTAGGTGGATTCTCTAAAAACTAAAAATAATCATAAAAAACAGGCTATAAAATGACCTCATTTTTTATTATCAGAAAGATTGAATATTTATAGGTTTTGAAAGGGTTTAAGCTCTATCCAAGTTAATTAATCACTGAGAAATCTAATCTTCTATCCCCCAATTGGGATGAGACTGATTGTTCTTATTAGCCTTGATAAATTTAGATAAATTAGGCTCCCCATCTGATATTGCCAGAGGAATTGGTGAGGTGGAATATTTGGAAACTAGAGAATTTGGTGAAATACCAACACTTCCCCCATAAGACTCAATTGTAGAGGAGGGTGAATTCTCAAAAATCTGGGGTGAATATGGTTTATCACTATACCATTATCAACATGGACAATTGAGTATTCTAATCCTTTTTAGAATATAACTTGATAAGGACCAGACCAGTTGAATATAATTTCTTAGTTTGCCCACCAGGTTGAGACTGATAATACATAACATAATTCCCAATATGATATTCTGGTAAGGCGGGATTAAGTTAATTGCTTCTTTGGGTCTCCTTTTGAGTGCTTACTTCAATTGATTTCATGGCTTGATCTTGAAGGCAAATAATCTAATAATCCAGATTTCTCATAATTAAATCAAAGTTTTTAGGTATGCTTTTTTTAGTATTTCCTGAACACTAGAAGGGACTGAGGGATCTCTCCCATTTATGCATGTGAAAAGTGACATCTTGATAATCTGATGATAGCTTATTTGATATGCAAACAAGGCACTTGGCAAATAAAAGTCCCGCTGAGATGGGTCAGTGGAAGCATCTTCCTTAAAATTGAAACTAAAGTTCCATCGACTCATTAGATAGCCCCATTCATGGATGGATTACAAGGAATGACAAATCGTTGAGCAGTATTGAATAATTTAGATAATTCTTGTAGGAGTTGTGAGGTAGAATTAGTCCCATTGTCAGACATAAGGACTTTGGGACACCCATGTTGAGTAATAATGTACTGGTAAAGGAATAGCGCCGTGGTCTTATCAGGTGGGTTGGCAATAAATATGGCCTCAACCCATTTAGTTAAATGGTTGACAGCCATATAATGTATTGATGTCCATGCAATCCCCAAGTAAAAGGTCTTACAACATCAATAAATACCACTTCAATTGCCATAGTCAGTAGGATTACTTGATGCGATAAGTAGGTTGGATGTACCATGACTTTTACAAATGAGACATGAGTTAATGGTTTTTCAAATGGTTTGGTCATATTATTTCCAATAATATCAGGTTTTCAACCACTCCTGGGTTTTCTTTAACCTGCTATGACCTACTTGTTCATGTCCTTCCATGATAGTGTGGTATCTTGAATTTGGGTGTAGAAAGGGTAACCACTTGGATTTGAACTCCTTATACAAAGCTCCTTCCCAAATCATGGTACTTTGGTAATAGATTTTAGGAAGGCTCGATCTTCTTCAGATTCTAATCCCACAACTTAGGCCGTCCAATGAGATTATATAGGCGTTCTTCCTTTCCCAAATTAAGGATAGTATAGGCAGTTGAGACAGACCATCAGCATTTTGATGTTGAGAACCTGAAAAATTAAAAATGAAAAAATCGTAACTTTGCAATCTTAGAGCCCAACAGCTAATCTCCTGTCAGGATACTTCATTTTTTGCAACCATCTTAAAGAATAATGATCAGTAATAACAGTAAAATGGTTACAATATAGTAAGTGATGGAAGTGCTTGATTGCTAGAATTACATTCAAACACTCCCACTCAGTTACACTGTAATTTCGTTCAGCTTTGGACAAAGGTTTGCTATAAAATGTGACGGGATGATCATTCTGCTCTTTGCCACACTGGGATAAGATAGCCTCAACAGCGACATTACTTGCATTAGTATGTAAGAAAAAAGGCTTATCAAATTGAGGATGAATTAAAGCTTGTGCCTTAGTCAATGCAGTTTGCAGAGAATTAGACGACTGTTCCTGAGCTGAACTCCACTCAAATGGCACCCCTTTTTGTAACAGATGGAATAACAGTTCAGCCATATTAGCAAACTTGGGTATAAATTGCTGATAATACCCAACCATAGTGAGAATGACTTTTATACCGCAGAGAGGTTGGAGGAGGCATTTGTTGAATAGCTTGAATTTTATCTAAGAGGGTTTGATCCCTTTAGCTGATACATGATGTCCTAAAAATTCCATTTCAATTTAGAAAAAGGAACATTTGGAGGGTTTAAGCTTTAGGGAAGAATTCCAAATTCATCTGAAACTTCTTTTAAATGACATAAATGTTCGGTATATGTTTTAGAAAATACAGTAATATCATTCAGATATACCAGAACACAGGTGAGTTTTAAGTACCATAACATACCATCCATGGCCCTTTGGAAGGTTGCTGGGGCGTTGCTCAATCCTTGTGGCATACAGGTTGGTTCAAATAAGCCCTCACTGGATATGAGGGAAAATCTAGCTTGATCTGGGGATAACTCGATTTGCCAGTATCCACTGGCTAAGTTCATTGGTGAAAAAAAAGTTTAGCCAGCCAACAACTGAAGGGAATCATCAATCCATGGTAACAGATAGCTGTCTCATTGAGTAATGGTTTTCACTCCTTGATAATCCATAACTACCCAATGGGAACCATCCTTCTTCTTAATCAGCAGCAACTGGGAGGCCCAAGGACTTTTAAAGGGTTTTAATAATCCAGCCTCCAATAGTTGATGCAATTCTTTGGTAACCTGGGCTTCCTTTATTTTGGACTTATGATGGGGCTTAGCACGAAGAGGAAGGTGATTGCCAGTTTTGACAGAGTGCATTATTCCTTTCATTTTACCAAAATTGTAAGTATGCTTAGCAAAAATGTCAGATTATTCCTACAATAATTGAAATACTTGTTTCTCCTGATCTTTAGTAACGTGGTTCCCTATTGCAGGCCCCACAGAAAGAATTGCTGATCACTTTTCAGCTCAAAGTCTTGTAAGCTTCCAGATGGTTTAATGTCATAGATTCGAGATAAGGGTAATAATTTGACATAAGCAATTGTAATGTTTTTTATCTACCATCTTCGGATCATTGGTAAGTTTTGCCAATAAAACAGATAACGTTTTAAAATAAGCATAATTTAATACCCCTTGACAATGCAAGGGTTCTTTAGCTGAAGGGTTGAAAATGCCTTGGACTTTTAACAAATATCCTTTGATAATAGAAAAATGTAAAAAAGTATTAACAATCACTGAGATTTCGGTGGAATAACTAAATTCTTGGGGAGAAAATAGGCATCCCTTCTTCTATGTCCGCCGTTTTAGGGTAATTTTACTCAAGGGTCTTCAACATGGTATTGAATGGAATAAGGCCTTTTTGACCCCTTTAGCAGACATAACCGATGTCTAGTATGAGCAGGTTCATATAAAATAAATGGAGCTCTATACCCCAAAAGTGATAGAGAAGAGTCAAGGTAATTAGTAATTTCATTAAATTCCCACAAAAATTGAGTCCCCAAAAGTAGTTTATAGCTTAAGTTATTGAGGATGATGATTGGGATTGTAAAAGGTAACATCCCAATTTTCAATGAAAGTGACGAAAAAGCTCCAATTGACATAGTACTCTGAGGTCCCACAGTGCCATATTCTTTATAATGAGAAATATTGGGAGTAAATTTTATCCACTTGATAAATTTTGATGATACACATTTACCAGAGATCCAGTGTCAATAATAGCTTTGGCGTTAAATTAATTCACTCAAAAGTCAATATGGGAGATGGTACTTCCAAACTGAGAGGATAAAGACAACAAGAGGGCAAGGAATAGGAGGAATGTTCATCTTTTTTTATCTCTACAAGGCTTTGATGTTCCTGTTGCATAAACATGTCATTATCAAGGTTGAAAATCTTATTGGACTTATCTGTTTTCTTCTTTTCATCAGCTTCTTTCTTATAACAGCGGTCCTCAGTATGGAAATATTGGTGACAGTAATTACACTGAATGGCTCTAGCATTCTCAGGCACAGTGTAAACTTTAGGGCTACTAGGTCTTGGAGAATTATAAACTTGGGGTTTTCATAAAATTGAGGAGGCAATTCCAACAAGGCCTCCTTGAATTTTAAAATACTTCTGAAGTTCTTTTTTGCGATGATAGGTAAACTTGCATCTAAGTCCAAGAAGTAAAAGCAGACATAACTGAAGTAATCTCATCATCCAAATTTAACTGACCACATGCTACCAAAGTCTGAGCTTCCCAATAGAACCAATGAGCAAAGTCTTTGATAGATTCATTTTGGTAAAGCTATATACCCATAAAAGTTTGTTTCTGAGAGAATAAGGATTGATCACTCTTAAATTCTTTGATTAACGATTCTTTGACCAGAGACCAAGTAGAGCAAGCCATCAAGTGGGGTACCATAAAATCCTGAGCCACTTGAGTAAGGTAATTAGGCAAGTAGTTCATCTTTTGGTGATCCATACCTCACTTAGAGCCTTCTCATATGGGTAGAGGGAAAATAATGCTGCCTTCCCCAAGAGAGTATTTATCTTTAAATACAGGTTTAAAACTCATTGAAGCATTGGCCATCAAAGCATGCACTCCAGGTTGTTCTGATTGGGTGGAGACAAAAGAATTAGAGTCCAAAGCTTGGGAAGAAATTTTGGATAACGCCCAACTGTCTTGGTACAAGTTTCACTAATCTGTCAATTAAGATCAGCATGCCCCACTTTCTCATCCAACCGGCGAGATAGCTCATAAATTTGCTCCTGCTGTGCATTGTACTTAAGTTCCAGTGTTTTAACTTTCACTTGGAGCATCTCTCCTTTTGATTTGTAAGCTTGTAGCAGGATGTCTATGTCCTTTACCCAATTACCCAGATTACTCAATTTATCAGATAAAGACTGAAGTGACAAGAGGGGATCAAACAGTCCCCATTGGAGGTTAAGTTACACTCCTTGGCCACTTTATAAAAATTGCTCATGTAAGCGGTTCATCATACTCAATAGAGAGTCAATTTGTTGAAGGGATCCTGAATGCCCATCAGCACCCAGAGTCACTGGGGTCCATCCACGCCTGGAAGTCCGTGGGGCCCTTCAACTCCTGGGGGTCCACGAGGCCCATCAGCGCCAGAAGGTCCACGTGGGATTTCAACCCCAGGAGGGCCCATAGTTCCAGAGTTTTTCTCTACTTTGTTGACTCAGAATTGAATTCCAGAGTACAATTGCTCCAATTGGAAGAGAAGGTTTTTAATTTCCTCTTCTATCAATTGACTATGATCAGAGAGCTGGGAATTACCCTCTCTACAAGATTTCTGAATTTCCTGGACTCACTTCAGGAACTGTAAATTAACAAAATTGGACATCCAATGGTCAAGCCGATTAAGCTATTGATGTTCTTCATTGAGAAGTCTCCAATTATTAATGATGGTATCGCAATTATCTCTGCTAAACTCAAAGGCAGGCTTTAAAAACTCAGCAGCATAATTATTTAAGGACTGGAGTCCTTCTAGTAAATTAAGCATCCCTTGATGATGCATTTCCACTACCAGTAATAAATGGTATAAGGTAGGGTGTACAAGTTGGTGCAAATATTGCTTGGTGCCAATTTCTGGCATTTGGGAGGTTTGCAAGACTTACTGCAAGATAGAGGGTACAGCATTAGATCGAAATTGAGTGGAATGGATTCCAGGAATTAGGCTCCTTCAAGAATTTGATTGATAATATTTTGTATATCCTTGGGCTGTATTTAAAAGTTTGTGGTAAAGCTTAAGTTAGGAACATATAACTCCAAGTTGAAATGGAATTCCAACATGGAGGGTACACTTGGGATTTTGGTTCTAGTTGAACGGACCCAAGTAATATACTGCCTTGCTCATGGTCTTGAGCTTCTTTAGGCGAAAAATGAGAATCAAAGGTAGTGATTGACATTTTCACTGGTGTGTAACTCAGAGTGCCCTTGTAGTGAGCACCACTCTGGAATTTTGGAATTACACTTCCAAATTTGCAGGTTTTCTATCAAAGTAACTTAGATTGATTCTCCAAAAAACTAGGAATTTTTGTAAAACAGGTTATATTTTGACCTTTTTTATTATTGGAAAAATTGTATACTATATAAACTTTCTTTCCCATAACAATAAAACTAGGTGCTATGATTTAATTCGATTAGAATTTTTTTGATATCACACAGGAGAGATGGGCGTATTCAACAAAAACCAATTAAATTGGGCGAAAGCCATAAGAGGCAATGACAAAACGGTGCACCAAAGAGCAAGAAACGCCCTGGAGGGGGACTAGGAAACATGGCCAAAAAAATTACAAACTGAGGCACCACCTGGGTTTGTGGAGTTCACCATGAAACATAACTAGTACATGGAAATCTAATATAACCAACCAATTTTGAAGGTAGACATGGGCTCTGAATCTACCTAGGGGTTGAGTACCCAACTCTGTGGGAGAAAGTGTGCAAGGCACAGGCCTCCCTCTTCCCCTACATGGTGTATGTTACCATGGTAACAGTCCCAT
This sequence comes from Massospora cicadina, assembly GCA_022478985.1. Classification (NCBI taxonomy): domain Eukaryota; kingdom Fungi; phylum Entomophthoromycota; class Entomophthoromycetes; order Entomophthorales; family Entomophthoraceae; genus Massospora; species Massospora cicadina. Next base: position 50,277 of record JAKSZP010011911.1, read on the forward strand.
GTGGCTGGGTTAATTTAGGCTTTGAGACCAAAGAAGATGCAGACACCACCACAAAGGTATGCATCAAAGCTGTCCTCCTTGAGGGCAAATGAATTGAGCACACTGCGCGCACCAGATGAAACAAAGTGAACACTTTGTTTATCTCCTTTGACTCACTCCCTACCAACCTCCTCCATAAGCAAATTGAGGAGGAGCTCCAAGATGGACTTAAACACTACTGAGAAATTAAACAACTCAAAATTACAACGGTTTGAACTGATGCTGAACCTGTACACAAGAAAGGTAATTGCTATGATCCACCCAATCCCAAGGTGGCTGCAGACCTCACAAGAATCCCTTTTTCAGTGCAGTTTCACCAGCCAGATGGGAAGGTGTCAGCCATTCTGTGTCACACCAGAATGTGCACCACCTATCTACAACCACTGCACCGTTTTGGGCACAAGGAAGATGCATGCCCCATGAAGGAGGGAATCATGGCCCCAGAATTTTGCGATGATGCCATGGACAAAAATGATGCAGAATTTGGCAAAAGAACTGACGCCAACTACTCCTTCCAATGGGGAGAGGATGGGAACTACCTTATCATAGACTTAGTAACACCCAAAGCATGAAAAATGCTGCAGAAGGCTTGCAACCAGGAAGCGTCAAAGGCTGCATCACTCACAGCCTCCGTTATCAACCCTGGAAAAATTCAGGAAGACATTGAGGAAATCAGATGAGCCAACAAATCAGAACAGACCGCCCAAGCTGAGGAGGACATGGAGGAAATTATCCGAGTCACCCAATCAGAGCAGTATGCCCAAAATAAAAATTTTTTCAACAATGCAACTAAATTACCAAATGATATCAATCAAGAGAACTTAGCAGAATAATTTGGCGTCACTATGGGCGAAAAAGCGGGACCCAATTTTCCAAATTCGCACCCCAAAACCACAGAAACAAATCAGTGCACCACAACGGCCCACCATGAGTCACAAGTTGAAGAATCAGATGCAAATTCTAAAAACTGCAATATTTGTGAGAAATTGACACAGGGTATGGAATCAGATGATGCCACATAATATACTGGCCCAGTAACACGAAGCAGGGCCAGCAATAAGGACGTTGGGTGTGGGCTGGGCGGCCCTCCCAACTGCTCCTGAGGCATCATGGACACCTCAGTGACAATAGGGACGCTAAACATCATGGGAGCCAGGGCTCATGCGTCTCAAGCCAAAAAGATGACTCCCTGTGAAAGCCCCATGTAGATATCTTGGTCATCCAAAAAACCCACTGTCTACATGGGGAAGAGGGATCCTGGTCAGCCAGGGTCTCACCATCCCTATCAGTATGGATGACATACTGTGGGGTGGTCGTCCAAAATAACAAAAAACTAAAAATCACAAACTCCTCCTCATATCTGCATGGTCGCATCCTAATTGCAATGGTTGCAATGGTTGTAAACCAAGAGGACACAATTTTGATAGCAAGAATCTACACACCATGCACTTTAGCTAAGAGGAAACAATTCAGAGAAACCATTCCAACACTCACCCTCCCACCAGATACCATCTTACTGGGCTACTTCAACTGCTGGGGATAACCCCAACATGGACTGATAGCCTATTCACAGGATTACCCACCAGGGCACATTGAGTTCCGTGCTTTGAAGGCATCCCCAGGCCTACATGAATCACTCCCCCAGGTCACCACTCCTTCCCAACATGATCCGCCCCAACATATGCGAGGGAAAACCCATCTCAATGAGCCGCATCAACTACATCCTTACACCAAAAACCCACCGCTTAAACATCTCCAACTTTACAATAAAAAATCATTTTCTCTGACCACTGACTCGTTTTGATGCAGCACTCACCAACCTGAACTCCCACACAGGCGTCAACATGGAGAAAGTTACACTCAGAAATCATAAAATTTCCCAAAATATCTGACTGGGTCAAACGCGAGGCAATAAACCCAGAATTCACAACCCCCTTAATATTGCATCCCATTGAAACCTGGGTAAATTTCAAAACCAAACTAATAAATAAAACTCATCACCTCGCCTCACATAAGTGCACCACTGACACAGCCACAATCAGGCGCACCTTAGCAGAACTGGACCACCTTGAGATCAACACCCCAAAGTCTGGCTACAGCTCCAACTGGGGGCACAAATGGGCGGAAATATTAGCCCGCCTAAAGGCCCTCCTTTTTGAACACCAGCACAGAATCAAAGTATCAAGAAAAGATAATTTATATGAAAGAAGGCGAAATTATGCTCAATGTACTTCTTCCACCAATTCACTCTTGTGGCAACCAGCCCGCATTCACACAGGTCCACAAAGTTGATGGCACCATGGCAACTGACCCAACAAAGGTCAAAATAAAAGTACACTGCTACTTGTCATATAAACAGCAGAAGAAGTTTAGACTGGCCTGCCAGTCGGGATGCATATGCACCTAAAAAGCAAGCCAGAATTCCAGAGGCATTGCCAACCAAATAACTTGATCTAGGAGCTGGGCGTTGAGAAATGACGAATTGCTGGTGCAGCACAATAGTGAGTATGATCCCAAAGACAAACCACACTGAACCCACTTCCAACCCAGGGGGTCTTTCTGCAGGGGGTGGGATCGCTGAGATAGTCTTGATGAGTTCTTTAGCATATGGGGCCATTTCAACTGGGGAGGCAAGGAGACATATTCTCTCTTGCAATTGGTGGACATAAGGCCACAAGATCCCCATCTATTGCTGCCAGGAAGTTAGTGATAATGAGGTTGTAGAGCCAAAAAAATAAGACTCGCTGAATCCAATTGATGATGGAGGGGGCCATAGTGACCAAGAGTGCTGGTAGAGCCTATCCGTTATATAACTGATGGGCCACCAGGGAAACGCCATCAGGGATGCGGTCAGAAGAGATAATCAAAATTACCTGGTTTTTTGGAAAAATTTTATTAAAAGGAAATAAAGAAAATTGACCAAAAATTTTCTCAGTGCTATGCAACTGATTAAATAGTGGTCAATTGGGGTAGTGACAAGCCAGGATCGGGACCCTCAATTTTGACCTAACCAGCGAATTATTTGGGAATGGGTGGGCTTGTTCCTTGGGAACTGACATTTGAAAAATTTGGTGGTGGGCTGAGTCACTGTCAGTTTGACTTCAAATGTCCAAACTGAGGCTCAGCTACGTTTCCAACAGTTGGTATGATGGCATTTAGACCAACGAGTGATGGGAATCCCCCAAGGCCACCCCACATAGGGGAAGGTCCATTTGGTTGGGAATGGGTTTGGGACGCCCAACCTGCCCGCGCTCAGTCTCTGGACCGTTTGTTTGGTCAGTGGCATCACATCAGCTGCAATGCCCAAATTGCCAACAGGGGGCTTTGAACCCTCATCAATGGCGCCCAATGCTATAGCCTGATTGTCAAGGATGATCCCCAATGACTTTGGTAGGAAGAAGCTTTGTTTGATTGGCATATTGATCGAATTGGAACCATTGGGCATTCCAGATGACTTCAATTTGACAATCTCAGCGCAGATTTTGCTAATTCCTGTAACAGTTCTGCTGAGGATAGTGTGGGTGCTGGGGGTGTGGTCCAAAGTGAAGGAGCTGTTAACCATTGCTTGTCTACTATGTGACGAGATCACCCTGAGTAATGAGAGGTACTGCCATCATCTTCATGTCTTTTTACTCAGAAATGGGAAGATGGCCCAATCAACAGCCAGGGGACATTCCCTGGGACTTACACTACTACACTGACCTATATTGAGACACCCCAACAGACGCCTAAAAATTAAAAAGATTTATTCACACCACTAGAATATAAAGCACACCGCCAGACCATGATCACCTTAACATAATAACACAGGAGGCTCTCTGGGACACACCCCGCGGTGCACCACATAGGAGATGCCCAGGGCCTTATGAGATACCTTATGATTTTTACAAAAAATATTTCAAGCAAAATGCCCCCCTACTCTTAGCATCAATGAACCAGTGCCTGCTGGAGGCACGCCTCCTGCCTGGTGGCCAGGACTCCTATGTCATAACCCTGTTCAAAAAGGAAACAAATTGGACCTGGCCAACTGGCGCCCAATTGCACTCTCTAACACTGATACAAAACTACTTAAAAGAATTTTACAACCAGATTAGGCACAATAGCCTCCAATATCCTGCCACCCAATCAGTGAGAGCTCATACACGGGCATTCAATCTGGAACAACATACAATCCATCGCCAACCTATGTCAGTTTAAAGCAACTGGATCCCTGGTATTCCTAGACCAGGAGAAGGCATATGACCGCGTTAGCTGGCCATACCTGAAGGATTGCCTGCACCTTCAAACTCCCACCAAGATACATGAACTGGGCGCTGCTTCTTACAGAATCAGCATCCATGGCTGTATGAGGCCCTGGATTTCTAACCAACAAGATCACACCATGCAGAGGGCTCAAACAAGGGGACCCCCTCAGACCTTTGCTGTATAACTTCAGCTTTGATCCACTCCTTCGCATTGCTGACTCACGCCTTATGGGCATAACCACACAAGGCCAGTCACCAGTCAAGATACTAGCCTTTGTGGACAACTGCTTAGCTGGTATAGCTAACAATAATGATGCCCGGCAACTGGAACGCACATTAGGGGAATATTCCATTGTGAGTAACACGTCGCTCAACAAAAGGAAAATGGAAATAATCCTCTTAGGCAAGTACACTAACAACTGGGTTACAACACCCAAACCCCACAGCACCCCACAAAGAAACAACCCTCTCATCCTTCCCTTTGCATCACCTCCTTCAACCAACTCTTTCCGCCACCTAGGGGTATGGCTGGAGACATGGGGGTACGCCAATGAGATAATGGAGAATAACATAAGACAGTGGATGTCCAACCGCGTCACCTCCCTTAATAAAAGATCCCCAGGACTAATGAGGCGAGTAATTGTTGCCAACTCACTCATCCTGATGCTGTAGTTCCTGGTACATGCAATATCATTCTCACCTAATTTCATGTCATCAATCTGCTCACTTATCCAGGGATGGCTATGGCCTGGGAACTGGCCACCTGTATGGGTGAAAACACTCTTTGGCCCATGCTCCAGTTGAGGCATGGGCCTAATAGACTTTGTGGTCCACGCCAACTGTATACTGAGCACCTGGATAAAGAAAGTCCTAGCCCCAGACCTCCCGCAACAACACTGGTCCATAGTGGCGAGGGTCAACTTTGCACAGGCGCTAAAAGTATCTAACCCACACAACCTGACCAGCCTGCTCACATACCTTTCAAACCAACCCCATTGCAATGGGCTCTCATGGAACTCCCCCACACTTCAAATACCTCCTCTGCACCATTTGACACATGAAGTGGTCAGTCACACTCACAGGCACTAGTCAGGAAAGGGGTAGGCCCAGAGTCCACATCACGCTAAGGAACCCAGAGGACAGCCCCAGAGGGCACGCACAAGGTGGCCCTAAATATTGCAAGGATTGACTACATGAATGCTCTAAACATACCATATGATCTCACAACACTGAAGACAATATGGAGGCTAACACATCATCCACTCCTCCAACCAAAGGTAAGAGCTAACACATGGCGCTGCCTCAGAACCTACAGAAAAGCAGATTGCTCCAACTCTCTCCATGAAGAGTGAGCAGTGTGTGGATGGGATGGCACCCTACACCACCGCCTCTAAGCATGCCCCCATCAAGAGCCATATGGCGGTAAGTTGCTCTCCTTCTAAGGATCCAAAATAACCAGAAATTATCAATCTCCATGATTCTCCTCGCGCTCCAACTCAAATCCCCAATACCATCTACCCTCCGCTCCCTAATGGTAACCATTGAAATGTGGACAATCCACACCATAGCTTTTGATGATTTCAAGGGAACCGTACCAACCATCTGTGGTTTAATCAGCAGATTCCACATCCACCTACTGGAACACTTCCAAGTCTGGCAGTTATGGATACATGAATCCAAGGCAACAATGACTCGTTGAGTCATGGTTCCCATTCTGGTTTCTGCAACGGATCCCTTCCTCCACACCTGCTCCATAACAGGGAAAACCCCTTCAGAGTAGCGCAGTCAAAGCCCCATACCTGGCGGTACCAGCTGGCAACAGGGGTAGCTCATCTACTCTGGGGTGCCTAATTTAGTTACAATTCACCTCCCCCTATCCCATTATATATTTCGATATTGCCCGTCCCCAGGTCAGCTTACCTCAGTTAAATAAAAAGATTGAATATTTATAGGTTTCATAAGGGTTCAGGATCTATCTGAGATAATTGTTTGCTAAGCAATTGAATCTTCTATCCCCTGATCAAGATGTGACTGATAATTATTATAACCCTTGATAAATTTAGATAAATTAGGCTCCCTTTCCAATATTGCTGGGGAATTGGTGAGATAGAATATTCAGAAAATGAGAGAATTTGCAAAATCCTGTTCATAGGTAAGTAATAGCTATGTACTCTTTCTACCCAGTTAGCTCAAACACTCATAAAAGATATTATAAAATATATAACTATATTATTAATGAAGTTACAAATCACTACTGTGCAATTTGAAAGATATATTAATGAACTTAAAAGTATATTTTTCTCCATAATTTTCTAATATAGAGCAATTGAAATTAACTTGCTTCTAAAAAATGTTATCTGGATACACTAGGCATTTGGAGTTCTTGAAAGTGTAAACCAGTATGATCTTTTATCATTAATCACTTAAAAAATTTATATTTAATTTTATTATAAAACGCCACACTCTAATTATCTCTACTCTTTGCTTAGTTTAGAAAGATGATGTATACTTATCTTTTAGTTATCTATTAAATTGTAATTCACAGGGGGTGGAAGGCGAGTCAGTAGGGCATATGGCTACCAACCTGAAGGATGCAGGTTCAATTCCCACCCTTCACACATCGATCAGGGTGCCAGCCAAAGGAAGCTATTGGCAGTTAGTAGGTATAATAACACAAAAACCTTACCCATGACGTAACCAGAAAAATCTAAGTCCCAATCTGGAGGTTAAAAAAACTTTCTGCAACAGAGTTGACCCTTCTCAGGTTTCATGTCAATACTTTCTTTCTCTATTTCAGTAATGTCCGTCCCCTGATCAGTTTGCCTCAAATAAATAAAATAAAATAAAATGTAATTCACATAAATATAATAGAAAAACCGTAAAGATATATTACATTATAACCAATGGACTTGTTTGATACCCTAAAATCCAAATTTATAAAATATGAAGATATATTCTCAGATTCACCCTCCATGAAATTTAGCACTCCACCTGTCATGCATCCACCCTTCTCGTCCCCATCCTCTCACCCTCCCTCAATCCACAATCCGCTTTTGCCTCCAAGTTGACTACAGGCATTTATGCTCATATGACAAAAAGACAATTATCAAATTGGCCACTGCTGCATTTGCACAAGCTGACTTTATCAATTTCTGCCCTTTTAAGGTCTATTTCAATATTGGATTCCAGACAGAGGAGTCCACTGCAGCAGCAGCTTCTACTCCTTTTATTTTTTAAAAATACTCCCATCCCTACTACCTGAACTCGCTTGCTTACAGACACCACAATGGTGGTGTCCTTTGCATCCCTCCCTTCCCACCTCCCACCCAAGTTTTGTACAATTAGCTGATGGTGGGCTTATGGCATATGGCTCTCAGCCCAACCTTGTCTTCGCTGTTCCCTCTGGTATGGTGCGCCTTGCTGCCCCTTAGGCAACTGCCACCATTATCCCACACCACACTTCCATAGGCCACCAAATCCCCCCATGCTTGTATTGCAGCAGCGCCTGAGAACTTTTTTGGGCTCAGGTGGATGATGGTTGCCAAATTTATCCCTCTGTTTTGGACTTGACCATTCCAAAAAATTCTGCCCCTGAGCCACTTCCTCTGATGAAGCTTTAGAGCCACACTCAGTGGGTTCTGAATGGGGTCATCTTGCTGCCCCCTCCCACCCAACATTCTCATTTGATGGGCCATAGTGGGAAATTGGCCCCCACCAAATCAACCACCCACATTAACCCACCCAATTTTACTCCAGCCAATCAGAGTCAGTATTGGAATGCTATTCGCTCCCAAGCAACCCATTTGCCCACTACCACCCACACAACTTCTAACACCCCTATTCTTGAGAACCAGAATACATGGGATCTATTGGCTGAGATTGACAAATAAGGCAACATTATCATGAGTGAGCAAACTTGTTAACATCTCACCAGTTTGATGATGGTCAAGCTGAATTTTTCCTTTCTGATTTTGATGATACCCCACCCCCAAACGTTTCACTCCTAAACCCAATGCTGCCCCCTACCAAAATGACCACAATCTCACCTTAGCTGTGGTGGCCTCTCTCTATTTCCCAAACCTATGCAAAGCAGTGGCCATATCAGTGGCTCAATACCAACTAGGGCTGCCCACACTCTCCTTCAGCCCCAATTTCCCCAAATCTCCCTGTAGCAGTATCTCAAAATTATTTGATGATGCCAAACTCATGTCATGCATGTCGCTAAACAATCTGATTTTAACCCATCTGGTAAAATCACTTGTCAGATTATCTGCAATTTTGCCCAAATCCCTGAAGACTGCATTCAAGATGAACTACACATAGCAGAATTTTTTGAAGCGGTCTAAAGCACTTATATTGATGAGGAGGTGTAGAAATCATACTACACTGCCATCCACCCACACTATTCTGATGCTCCCAACTCCCTGGCTCTCCGCTTTAGTCCATTTCTCCAACCAACATGACATAGTCAAGGTGAACTTGTATGCAGACAAACTGCCCAACCTACCCTCACCCTCAGCCATGATGAGTTAGCGGTTTCCACTCTTCACCTGGTTTTTTTTTGTTTTTTTCTTCCTGGTCATTCTTTAAATTGGGTTATTTTATTTTATTTTTGAGTTTTGTTACTGTCCATCCCCTGATTGGCGTACATCAAATAAATTCCTATATTCTCAGATTCATCCATTGGGTTTATGCGTAAAAAAAGTTTAGTTTCTTTGCTATAGTTGATCTAAGTTTGGGTCTCAATCTTCAGCACTGGTTTTAACTGACTTCAAAAAGGAGTTTGTTCTCAATTTGACATGTATATATCTTTTGTTCTCAACATGATACATGTCCTATGGTGGGGGAAATGTTCAAAATCCAGAAGTATATGAGATCTTAGATGATGAGCTTAAATCATTAGAAATGGCTATCATTTTTGCATAACTTGACCAACTAAATTAACCAAATATAATAAAATGAATTTTTGTAGATGCAATCAGTAAATTTACAATAGATTGTCTAAAAAATTAAAAAAATATTATATATGTTGACATGATGTGTTTATGGCATATCATCTATTAAATTATAACATGTTATCTAAAATATTACTGTTGGGATTTGAGATGACGAGCAAGCCAAAATTTATTGCTCCTAAATCAAGCTTCATCCGATTGACTTTTTGAACCAGCATGAACGTAACCCTATCCTTAAGGCACCAAAACTAGATTGATCAGGAAGCATCATGTATACAAGAATTAAGGGAGTCAGCTTCAGGAATCCCATCCCTACTTCCTGGATCACAAGAGGCGCTTCCTCCACTGCTGCAGTCATGAGGAAAATGCAGTACAATGAGGGCACCATCCAGGCGGTTGATCCAGAGGGTAATAAAAGATCCTGATCTCACAGGGCCATGATGGCTCTGAGGCGCCATATCCCCATGCGCTCTATAAATATTGACGCTTTCTAAACCAAAAGTAATCTATATTCTCTCCATCTTTTTGTTTTTTGACCTCTCCACTAATTTTCAAATTCTACCTATTTTCAGTTTTTAGCGACAGTCAAGAGAACTGTTATTCCGAGAGAAGTGGTGCTCACTGCAGGGAGCTTTAAGTTGCCCTTAGTGAAAAGATCTATCATGAATTATTGAGAATACTTGCAGTCACAAAGATCAATCTTTTGACTGATTAAATAGCGTTGCTTGATGGATTAGTACCTCGATGTTTGAAGTGCCACCCATGCATCCTGAGAGTCTAGAATTCTAGGCCACGTTCCAGTTCTCTCTGCCCTCAGTTGATAAGAATCAGTATCAACTTCAATATTAAAACCTTAATGACATTTTCCAACAGCTAACAAATGCCATCTACTCTGTGGATGCCCACTTCATACAACTTCTGCACCTCCTCTGCGCCCTCTACTATGTGGGACCTTTATACCTCATACAGCTACAAGTGAGAGAGCTCACTTTGGGAACTGAAAGCTACCTTTTGAACCTTGTTCATCCGGCTATTCATCACCTCCTCCAGTTAGTTGGTTGCACTATCATTGAGTCATTTAATAACTGGGGCTAAGCTAAACCTTATACTACCATGTTGTCAATTTTTACAACGCGGCCTCCTCATTTGTCCACAACTTCAAAGCCATTATCGATGACTGATGATTAGTCAACAAAGTCCAAGGCCAAATCACGGAATTAAATGATGGGGTCTCTGGCTACCAAAGACCAACTGTGCCAGAATATCCAACTTCTCAAGGCTTCCTGGAACCAGCGCCTCCATCAAGTTGAAAATTTGGTATAGACCCTGAAACAACAATAATGGGAGCTGGCCTCTCATGACTACACATCTTTAAGTGAAGGATCTGAAGGGCCTAGGGGGCCTGAAGGCCCAAAAGGACATGAGGGACCCAAAGTACATGAAGGTTCCTGTGGACCTCAAGGGCCCTCAGGCCCTTCAGTACCTATTCTCAGAGGCCTTGAAAAACCCCTGGCAAAAGGACGTGTTAGCAGCTCGGGAAGCCTTATGCATAAGATTCAGAATGTAGACCAGGGATGCAAATTTTGAGTGGACGGAGTCCCCTTCAACCCTAGGGTCTCCATTGAGGCATTGTCAGACGTAATGGTCAACTTTAGCGCCTTTGCCAAGCTTACCAATAGCCACGTCTCTCAGCTTAATAAAACTTGTTGAGGGTTTAAGGCCTGTTTGACCACTATTAAGTGCCAGTTTCTCCTTCAAGGAGCTGACATTCAATTCTTAAAAGAGCAAGTCATGAACAAGTTTTCCATTTCAGCCCTCAACTGAAACTGGGACGATATCTAAGAAGACCTCAAAGGCCTAGGATGACGGTTAGACCAGCAGGTCCCTTATGACTATCTGGAGACCAAAATCTTTGAACCTGCACCAATCCCTGGTGTTAACACCCTCTCCACTCCTCTTTTAACTAACTTTAAACCTAGTTTAAAGAAAGGATTACACCTGGCCAGTAAAACATCGTTATTTCATGTACACATATGAGAGTATTATGGAGGAGGTCACCACACTGGCAGAAAGTAAAGCATGTTAACTCACATCGATGAATCCCCCCTTGGGTTGGGACCATCTAGTACTAAAAAAAAAGCATATTAACTCCTGCCTCAACAGCACTGCCTGAAAAATCATGACTCCCTTTTGAAGGAGCGCAACACCTGGGAACAGGTCCATATGGCAATGATCCAAGAATTTGGAAGCAATCAAACACTGGCCAACTAAAAGTGAGCATTCATGGGTATCCGCATTAATAAAGGGGAGAGCCCCATGAAGTTCGCCAGCTGCTTCTACACCCAAACACAAATTTTTGGTTACTACCAATTGTATTACCTTGGGTGATGCTATCATTGCTGTCATCTCTAAATTAAGATCCTACCCCCAAAGTTCAAATGCATATGATTTGACAAAAGAATGGTGTCATGAATCTATATGACTGGATGACAAGCCACCATTATGACCAAGCAATTATCGGAGGAATTCCACCTGAGGTTCAATGGACATAATCCACTGAAGATGTTTCAGAGCTATAAGTAATTGATCGCCTTAGGATGAGGTGATAAAGGGTTATATCAGATTGCCTTCAAAATAGGGCAATAAGGCGATGTTGAAATTTGACAAAAGATAAATATAATCGCCTCAAATCAGGGTGATAAAGAATTGAAGAACAACAAGCTGAAACCAATTAGAATATGGTGGAATGAATAAACTAAGCAAAAGAGTTGGTACCAATGGGGGTCGCTGGGATATCAGCAAAACGAGGGGATTGACAGGAGGTGGTTTTTCAGAGAAAGAAGAAATTAGGAAGAAAGAGGTAGCGGACTATAAGAAGATCTGCTGACTTATTATATAAAAATAAAAGAAGTGTCTTGGGGGAATTGCTCCCGTTTTATTATAAAACTAATTGTTTACAAGTGGTTTGAGGAACCAGCAATTGTCATATTGTCCATTCCAATTGTTCAATGGCCATAATCCTGTGCGAAAAACCTTTCAGCGGATAAATATGGAATCACCAAGATTCAATTGTGGTGCTCACTACAGGGGGCCCATTGACCATTAAAAATACAATGCAAACTCAGTCGTCAGCTATGTCGCATCCAGGTTGCTTTGTGTGGGATCTGCCAAGGGATGCCACAAATAATTTATTAAAGTGAGACATTTTACTTTATACTAAAAGTATAAATAACGCTTGTTAAAGTTTTATATGTTTTTTATTATTCAGGCAGGGCAAAACCAGAAAAGGTCCCTTTCTCAATACTAGCTTTTCCTATTTAAACTAGTTTGAATTTTTCGACCAAGGGTATTCAAAGCAAAAGAATGCAAAGCTCAGTTATCTGAATTATGAAATATAGGCTTTTGGCCTATCAGATTGAAGATAAAAATTTTTTGGAGGCAAAACTGACCCATGCAGTAACAATTTGATGAATTTTATGCAATCACTAGTGAGTAAAATCTTTTCACCTCAGCGGTGGTCAGACTCAGACTCAGATGGTAATGATTGGGTAATTTGGCGGTGGTCAGGCTTGGATGATAATGATTGGTTAACTCGCACCCTATCTTCGATGGGTAAAATCTTCTTGCCTTGTGGAGGTTTAGATCCATGCAATATTATTCTCCTCAAATTTGACCAAGGAGTCGGAGTAATCCTATTATTATTTCCTTTTTTGCCATTTTTGTGATAAATCATATTTTTACAGTTGTTAGGATTCCCCTCGAGAATCCACTAAGGTCTTTTTGCTGTGGGTACTCGTGTCGTTGATATCCACAATATTATCTAAAAATTGGGAAGGTGATGGGCCAATCATGGTGGCAGATTTGAGAGCACTTATGAATCCAACAAACTTTTTCTTAGATTGAAAAGGAGAATGTCCGACACTTTGGTAAGGAATCTGCATGACATGCTGGGCCCATTGCATATGAGGAGCTGAGACTTGCGTTAGATACTGTGCTTAAAAGCCAATATGAGTTGCTTTAGAAGGTTTACAGTGATAAGTTGCCGCCATTTGATCGCAAAGGATATAACCATGGGTTCTTTTGACTATTTGAGTTTGCAACTGAAGGAACTTTGGATTGGCAGAGGGCAAAACTATTTCTCTACTCCTTGGATGTCAGGAGTGCATCAAGTTAAGTGTTACCTTAATATAGTTCTGTTTCATACTAAGAAGTTAAGGAGACAGTTCTGCGGAAGTTTAGCGATACTGCAAAGATGTCGCAGCAGAAAGCTGAGTTCTTGACCATCAGGTTTCAGCGAAATGAGACTCTCACTGCATTCACTGAGTGATTTACAATGGAAGCACATGTGCTGATTGGGGCATGGATTTTATCTGAAGTTGATGTGTGTATTTCCATGTCCTTGGCTGTGAAGCCATACCCTAAACTTCACAATGTCATGGCCCCATTGTTAAAGGACAATGTACCTCTTCTTGAACTTGTTCAGTTTGTACGTCGCTTAGCTGTAACTTTCCCTCCACCCAATACTGAACAGATCCGCACTGTCACTGTTGTTAACCCTAATCATGTGGGGGAAGTCAACTGGTTGGTGCAGGTTCCATCAGGCTACTCACTGCAGTCCAACGGTCATTCCTTAACTTCTGATTGACATCTGACCAACTACCGCGTTGGCCCTAAATATGCTGATTGGCGGCAGTCATTCTACCAATGGGAGTCTGGTTATGCCAAATCTAATCAGAACCACCTACCAAGTGGACCAGCTTATATTTTAATCACAGCCATAGGTCCTATGGTTTAAGTTGTTTTAATTGTGGTCGCACTGGGCACATGGGATGATGGTGCCTTAATTGACAGATCCCTCCCATACAATGGGAACAAGGCTATCAGGGAAAAGTCAGAGCGGAGTAGAGATGGGACTCTCTACTTCCGCTATCTTGAGTTCAAAACGTCCCACCTGAATCTACTGTGTTAATCGTAGCAGAAGCCTCTCAGTATGACGATACATTCCTCTACCAACAGCCAGTTGGGGGAGTAAATGTGCTGACCCAAGCACAAGTCAAAGAAATGGCAGACAAAGAATCTCCGCAGTGACCGAAGCTTTATGCTTATCAAATGTTCGAAAAAAGTGCGTCAGACCATTTAGAAGAGTTTGCAGATTCTTTGTCCCTGAGAGGAGTAGATGTCACCCTTCCAGTGGACGCTATTGTAACAAGATATCCTAAAATTGGTGCGGGTATTATGAGTTTCCTGGGAAAACATGAATCACTGAACGTACACATAGTTAATAGCCAGAATTCATCTTGATCATAATGCACTTACTGTGACGTTGTGGTAGCTAAAACTTGGGTATGTGCTATAATTGATATGGGCGCTCCTGTTAATATTGTCTCCACTAAATTGGTGGCGAAGTTTTCCTTAAAACCTGACATAGACCACCAGATGGTGTATGGGACCGCTGGAGCCAAAACCACAGTCTCTGAGGGAGCGTATAGCGCACTTCCCTTGTGGTTCAAATCCATTGTTGTGGTGGCTCCGGCGGTGGTATTACCAGATAGTAACTATAATCTGCTGATTTAGACTGCCTTTATGCGGCACTATGGAGCTGTTGTTGACATGATGGAAGAGACCCTAGACATTTTGGGACAGCGGATCCCAATTTATTTCACCTCTAGTGGAGTGCTGAAGGGCTCAGGGCATATGGGACAGATCAACCTTACCTACAGCAATGGGGTGACTCCAGTATGCTATCATCAATTAAAAGGTAAAACTCGGGCTCTCCCCCATCAGATATATGAATATCAAGGGTTACCGCTTAGAGCATCTGGAGCTATATCCATTCCCTCTGGGCATCAAGTAATAGTAGACACTGAGTTAGATGTGGAAGTGCCAGCTGGGCTCTATGGGGAGATCATTGGGTCTTATCAGCAATCATGGTTTGAGCCCCATGTGGCTCCAGGCATCATACTTCTGGGCCATGGGGAGATCAAGTTATTGATAGCAAATCTTCATAACAGACAATTCGAATCCGCCAACATCATTTATAGCATATTTACATCTTAACCCAATTGAGGAGATCAACCAGGTTCAAGAGTTTGGTTCTTTGGATGAACTTGGTCTGCCCATCAAAATGCATCTTGATGCAATGGTGGTTATACCATGGTTGAATTTAATGGGCTATCAGAAGACCAGAAAGAGCAGGCGGAAGCTTTATTTTAAAAATTAAAGAGATTTTCACAGTTGATGATCATGCTTTGGGGTGCACTCGGGGGTTGTTAGTTGGCTGGAAACTGGAGAACATACCCCCATCAGGTCTTGACCAATCCGCTGATCAAGGGCAGCTGAAGAAGTCAGCACCGAGGAGATTGGAAAGCTGCTAGAGCAGGGAATGCTCGAACCATCTAAGAGTTCATGGGCTTCACCTGTCCTAATTGTTAAAAAGAAGGATGGCACAAACCGCATAGTAATCTACTACTGGAAGCTTAATAGTATCACCAAAAAAGACTCATACCCTCTACCGCGGATCAATGATGCACTGGATTAGTTAGGTGGAGCCTGCTACTTCTCAGCAATGGATTTGATATCTGGTTATTGGCAAATTGAGTTGCCCACAGCGGAACAAGAAAAATGTGCTGCAATCACATTAAAAGAGCTATTTCAACCAACTCGCATGCTGCAAGGGCTGTGTAATGCCCCGGCTATGTTTCAATGTGCAATGGACACCATACTGGGTGATCTGAAGCTGTTGTGCATTCTTGTGTATCTCAACAATACTAACATTTTCTCTCGCACATTCACTGAGCACCTTATCCATTTGGAAGAGGTATTTGCTGACTGTCTGAGGCCAATATTAAAATCAAGCCTCAGAGATGCCACTTCTTCAAGGATTAGCTCGAGTACCTTGGGTTTGTGGTGGATGCAACTGGGCTAAGACCTCAACCAGCCAAGGTAGATTCTATCCAGAAGATGTCTAAGCCAGTTAGTAAGTGGGACATCTAGGTGTTTTTTGGGGATGGTGGGTTATTACTGATGCTTCATACCCAATTTCAGTTGCATTGGAGGTCCGCTTTTTGAGCTACTAAAGAAGGATGCTATGTTAACTTTTCTTTCTCGTTGCAAACACTTTTGCAACCCATTCAATTCAAGACTAAATCTAGTTTGATAATCTCATAGAGGGGATTAGTCTTCGCCCATGTCTGGGAGCAGTTGGGCAAGCAAGGCAAGAGGAGCAGGCGGAAGGCCCACGGCCTCTAACATTCAAAAACGCCCCGGAGAATCCAGCGGAATAGAAAAAAATCTAAAAAAACCGGCAGTCACAATTTCCCCTGGAGATACTCACGTGGCAAGCACGATGCAACCAGTACATCAACACGCCACATTCCCAGCCACTTTTGTCGGTGGAATTTGGAGTCCGTGTGTATCTGGACATCCAAAAAACAGCCCTATGGGAAAAATTTTGTGAAGATGTACACAAAATTTTCCTGACCGCGGTGTGTACGTTGCACCTCACTCCATGTCATGCGGTTGGCTGGACCTAGGTTCGAAAGCAAAATAGCAGCAGACGAGGCTGCAGCAGTGTGCATAGTGGTCGACCTCCCCGAAGGGCAACGGGTCATCAAAACTAAACGCACCAGATGGACAAAATCAAACCAAATTTTCCTCACGTTTGACTTTTTGCCTACTACGGTAAAACGTGACATTTTGGAGCAACACCTGAAAGATGGTCTCACCATATATGGCGAAATACAATCTTTAGAAATGCAATGTTTCACGCTGATGCCACACCTGTGCACCGGCAAAGCCATCGCAGTTCTGACCCCAACTGAGGAGATCGCGAAGGACCTAACCCAGATCCCGCACTCCACCTTTATTGACATCACAGGGCACACCACCCACCCATTCCAGGTAACCGTGGACAGCGCGCCCCCCATTTGCACCCACTGTGATGCATTCAGCCATAAGGTGCACGCATGCCCCATCAAAGAGGGCGTCACATTCCAAGAGCACCCCTTGGCGGCCATGGCCAGCAGAGAGGTGCACTACGAACCAACTGCAAGCACCAAGGAGGCTTTCCTGTGGGGAGCACAAGGCTGCTACCTATTGGTAAAGCCCATCTCCCCGCAGGAGCAGAAGAAGGACAAGCAGGCCTGTTGGACCGCGGCCAAGGAAGCAGCCAAGGCCACCACCACCATCCCGCACTCACAACGCCAGGAGGACATGGAGACCTTCACGGTGGAAGCAACTCGGGAATCCATCACCCAATCAGATTGGGAGGCCCATGCTGAATGGGCCACTCAATCTGAGGATCCGATGGGAATTTGATCTCACCCAATCGCTGCAACCAAGCCCCAGTTGAAACTGACTTGGGACCTATCCCAAACAAAAAAAATTTTTTTTTGCCCCACTCAACGGTGCACCAAACTTATCCGCACCACAAAAAATTCGTCTAATGTTGGGAAAACAAAAAGCGAAGGCCAAAGCCAATGTGCCTCTTTCCGCAAAAATTAACAAAAACCCTAATAGCGTTGCTACTAATACCTGCACTGCTGTGAAAGCCCGTGGGGACCTGGAAGAGGCTGGTGGGCCCAGGGGCCCACCCCTCGCACCTAAGGTGCAATGGGGGAAACCTTCACTCTAGGGACGCTGAATATTGCCAGACTCAAAGCCTCCCCGTCCTGGGCTAGGAAACTGAATTTTTTACAAAACAATTTACCCGTGGATATCCTGGCCATCCAGGAGTCCCACTGTCCACGAGGTTCTGAGAAAGCTTGGAAAACAATGCTCCTACCATCCCTATCCTTTTGGTCAAAGCACTGTGGGGTGCTAATTTGGAAAAACAATTTTTTCAAATTTACATCTTCAGAAACATTACTAAATGGCCAAGTGCTCATTGTCACCTTCTTGTGGGCGATGTTGCACACACAATCGTCAACATTTATGCCCCAAACGGTGCACATGAGCATCAGGAATTTTTCTTGTCGGTCAAATCCCTCCCGCTACCCCCAATTCTTTCCTAATTGGCGACATGAACTTTTGGCTAACCTCACCAACAGACCAGTGGCCGCCCTCACCCCACGCCCCACAGGGTCGCATAGAACTACGCGTTCTAAAAGCCACCCTTGGGTTAATGGATGCGCTGCCGTGACATGCCCCGCTGCTCAAAAACATGATGCGTCCCCACGTCCACATTGGCCAATTAAGGTCCATGACCCGCATCAACCTTATTCTAGTGCCGGCGAAATTCCAACCCCATATCTCCCACTTCAAAACAACGAAAATGGAATTCTCTGACCACTGACTGGTCTCAATAACATACCACTTACCTGTCACAGTTGCAAAGGCCCCACATTGGTGCAAAATCCGCCCCCAGAGCTCGCGTCACCATGAATTTCCACGTGGGTGGAAGAGGCAACTTTGGCAAAATTGTTTGTTGCACCATTTTGCGCGGACCCCATTTCCACATGGGCAACTTTCAAAGACACCATCCACCACTATCGCCATCTCTCATCCAGATGCTCACAAGCCACATTGGCAGTTATATCGCATGCGCTGGCAGAATTGGCCCATTTGGAGTCCAACATTCCAGCCTCAGGATATAGCCCTGCATGGGGCCAGAAGTGGGCGGAGGCAGCCGCCCACCTCAATGCACTTGAAAGGCAACACAAACATCAGGTTTGTGTCCAATACAGGGCCACACGCATCACTAAAGGTGACAAGTGCACCGCATACTTCTTCAAAAAAAATTTTGCACCACGCCAGAGTGTGGCCTGCACACAGGTGCGAAGATCGGATAATTCTATTATGGACACACTGGCCAAAGTGGCAATTGAAATGCAAAGATATTACTCCGAGTTATACCGAGCTGAAACAATTCAGCTGGCTGAAATGGCAGAATTTCTCGACTTAGCTCATATCTGCACCATTTTCTGATACCCGCAAATAATGAATTTAATTACTCTGAACGAATTATGGACTACCATTCGCGGTGCGCCAAACCAAAAATGCCCAGGCCCAGATGGCATTCCATATGAGTTTTACAAAAAATATTTTAAATATATATCCCCATTGCTGCTAGCCTCACTCAACTAAAGCCTGTTGGAAACGCGCCTCCTACCAGGAGGACATGAGGCCTTTACAGTCACACTCTTCAAGAAAGGGGATAGGCTAGACTTAGCCAACTGGCACCCCATTTCTCTAACAAACACAGACACCAAAATTTTAACCAAAATCATGGCTAACCGTTTAGAGACTGTAGCATCTGCCACCATCTCCCCAGAACAATTTGGTTTCATCCCCAGAAGGTCAATTTGGGATAACGTGCACTCTGTGGCTAATGTGTGTCAGTCCACAGCCTCTGGGGCACTTGTATTCTTGGACCAACAAAAGGCCTATGATAGAGTAAACTGGGAATACCTTAGGGCCTGCCTCCAACAATTCCGCCTACCTCCCCGCTTCATTAACTGGGTGATGCTGCTCACGGAATCTGCAACAATGGCAGTGCGTGGCCCAGGTTTCCTAATAGAAGTAGTCCGTCCTCAAAGGGGCCTGCGACAAGGGGACCCCCTTAGCCCACTCTTATACAACTTAAGCCTTGACCCACTACTGCGAAATGTGAATGCCCAACTCACTGGGGTCCATGTGCCAGGCCAAACCCCAGTCAAGATGATGGCATTTGCAGATGATTGCATGGTGGGGGTGTCTAATAACAAAGATGCACGCGCGCTTGAAGCCCTCATCCAGGAATATTCCTGGGTAAGCAACGCGGCACTGAACGCCTCCAAAACCGAAATCATCCTCCTTGGTCGGTTTCAGAACTGCTGGGCCCCAGCAAGTAGTTCCCAATCTGGCCCATCTGCTCGCCCACGTCCACGACTTACTAACTCAAAACAAACACCGCTCCACTGGTGCTCCCCTTTGTGCCACGACCTACCCTAGGACCGGTATGCCATCTGGGCGTGTGGTTGGAGGCAGGTGGATATGCGTCAGCAGTAATGGAGGGCTGTATACTGGACAACGTGACGAAGCGAATAGCCTCTCTCAGAGCCCACCCTACTACCCTCACTGGCAGGGTTGTTCTTGCCAACTCTATGCTCCTATCCAAAATCTGGTTCGGAGCCCACGCCATCCCCTTCTACCCAAGCTTCTTCAAATCCCTGTATGCTTTGCTACAAGGTTGGCTTTGGTAAGGCCGCCCTCCACCAGTACGGCTAGAGGTCATGTTTGGCCCTCATCATCATGGTGGCATGGGCCTACTTGACTTCAAAGCCCATGCCATCAAGATCCTGGGCACCTGGATTGCGGCCGTCACTGCTCCTACACTCCCATCCCAACACTGGTCCCGCGCGGCCCACTCCAACTTCTCCCGAGCCTTGGGCCTCAACAATCCATCAAACCCCCACTCCCTGATGAAATACCTCGCATCACACACATCGGCCACAGGTCTTCACGGGACCAAAACCCACTACAAACGAATCCTACTCTCCATGCAAAGCGCAGAGTGGAGAATTTGTATTAGTGGACATACAACCTGAAGAGGCCGCCCCCTCTCCTCAGTTCACACAAGAGGTACAGGGGCTACCCATCCATGATGGTGTGATCCCCATTCGACCCCAAGTCCTATCCAGGGTGGACTACCTGGACATGATGGACATCCCTTATTCCACTGAGACCCAAAAGACTATCTGGAAATACGCACACCATCCTCTGTTGCAGCCTCAAGTCCGCTCCCATGTGTGGCGCTGCCTGAGGTGGATGTATCGTACAGCTGAGCGCTCTAATGCTTTACACTCATCCTGTGTCGTGTGTGGCCAGTATGGAACGCTGTTTCACCGCCTGGAGAAGTGCCCCACCTCTAAAGTAATATGGCGCGAAGTCCAACGTCTGCTAGGCCAGGATCAAACACATCCCTTCAGTCTGTCAAGAGATATGTTTGCTTCATCAATGGCCTCCCCCTCCCACCCTCCCTCCGTGCTCTGGTGATTGCAATCGCCATGTGGACTATCCACACGATTGTCTTGGATGCCATCGCTGGATCCACCCCCACCCTCCCTGAAGCTGTCCACAGATTCCGGTCTCATTTGGTGGATCACTTTCAAGCGTGGATGTTTGGATATCTCCCACCGCGTCGCTGACAGCTGGTCTCCTCCTGGTTCCCAGTCTGGTTCATCAAATCAGACCCCTTCCTCCACACGTGCTCAATAGTGGCTACGTCCCCTACACACGTTACCTCCCTCTTCCCATAAGTGGCGTTCCCGCCGGCAACAAGAGATAGCATCGCTTCTCTGAGGTGCCTCCCCTGGTACTAAGTTTTGTCTCGTCTGAGTCATATTCGGAAGTGTCCGTCCCATGGTCGGCCTTCCCCACAATAAATTTAAATTTAAAAAGAAGGATGCTATGTTCAAATGGACAGAATGATGCCAATGCGCCTTCAATACACCCTGAACGGCATTAATTAGTGCGCCCATGTTGTGCTATCCTAATTTTGATAAGGAATTTATAGTGCATATGGATGCGTCACTTTCTGCTGTTGGGGCAGTCCTGTATCAGAAGTACGATGAGGGGGAGCAGCACCCCATGGCGTACTGTAGCCATAGCTTGAATTGCCATGAACAAACTTACACTGTAACTGAGTGGGAGTGCTTAGGGGTGATTTATGCATATAAGCAGTTTCGAGTCTACTTGCATGGAGAAAATTTCAAAGTCATAACGGATCAGTCATCATTGCGCTGGTTGCAGAACTTAAGAGAGCCTGAGGGGCGACTGGCCTGATGGGCTCTTAAGCTGCAAGCTTATGACTTTGAAATTCTTCACCAACCAGGAGCAAAACGCAAAACGCTGATTGCTTATCAAGATTGCCAACCATTGCAGTTACGGCGGATTTAAGTGACATAATGATCAACAAAATGCTCAGCGGAAAGTATGATGATGAACTACCTCAATTTATCAAGTTACTAGATGGACTCAGGACCAATACAATCCTAAAAAACGGAGAATCGTATAAGCATATAGGGGACATTACCATAAATATCCCAAGACCTTCCACACGCCTAAATAATATTATGAGTGCACACCGAGCAATTGGCCATGGTGGATTCTGAAAACTCTTATATTGTTGAAGCCGCAGTATTATTGGGAATGCATGCAAATGACATGCTTGAGACCCTGTTTTGCTGCCACCAGTGCCAGGTGGAGAAGCCGTTCCGCCAGAAGATGTCATACCAGTTAGTAAAACCTTGCTTTGCTTGGTATAAAGTCTCTATAGATGTCATGGGACCTCTTCTGACTGGAGCTAACCAGTCCAAGTATATCCAGGTGGCAATTGACCACTTAACCAGGTGGGTTGAGGCATGAGCCATTTGGGATCTGGGGGCAGTTACTGTGGCTAAGTTCATAATGGAATGCATCATACAGCGTCACGGCTGCCCACAGTTTATCCTTACTGACAATGGAACTAACTTCACCTCTCACATTTTACCCAAGCTTAACGAATTGATGGCCATCTGTGGGGTCCTAACAACCCCGTATCACCCTGAGTCCAACAGAATGGTTGAACGGGTTAATGGGACTCTGGTGAATATACTACAGAAGTTAGTTACAGATAGACCTCCTATTAGAGTACCATTCTTTCTACTGCGGTGTTAACCTACAATATTAGCTACCACTCTGCCACGGGAAAAAGCCCCATACAATTGATTTATGGATGGCACCCCACTCTGCCTGCGCTGCTAATGCCTGTGTAGAGGACACTGGCGGAATGGATCTGCAACGATATTTAACTACCCTTACAAATATGCTAATTAAATAACAAACTGAAGTGTACTCATTCAGCTTATACAGGTAAATCAAAAATCAGGCTGCTGGTCAGGTATGGCGAAGTGGTCTAGCACAGTACAAAGATGGAGATATTCTGCTATTACACAATCAGCACGGGTTTGGGTGAAAGCACAAGCTAGCGAATATTTGGATCAGGCCGTTTGAGATAATAGAAAAAATGGGAGTTGACACTTATACTATCAAGGATCCTGTGAGCGGTCATATTATAAATTGAGTGCATACAAAATTCCTTTGGTCATATAAGCAGTAATATAGCCTCATTAAAAAATGAAAAAAATGTGTAACTGCTGATGATGAATTAATTGTAGAAAATATCTTATGTGAAGTTTTATTACATTTAATTGAGGTCAATACTTGTGGTTTTTTGCTTCGCTGTCTTCATCTTCCTGTCTTTTTTGGCTTCTTGCAGTGTTCCTTTTGTTTTGATTGATGGGATCTTTGTTTCTTCTTCCACTGCTTTGGGAGTGCCATCTTTTCTACAGGCTCATCTGAGGTTGAGAGTAGAGGCAAAGGCTGCTGAGGTGAGAGAGAGGGGGCTGACGTCCGCTCCAGGGCCACTGCACTAGTCCAAGGAGAGGAGGCTGGTATGACGGGACTGGAAGAGGAAGATGGACTGGGGTTCCATGGTAACAGGCGAGGTGGTAAGAGCTCAGCTGGCTGATCAAGTCAAAACTGTTCTTGTCCCACTAGGAGTAAAGCTTGCAACCACATGTGTTAATGATCCTGGGAAATTAACGAGTATGCCAACAGAGGGGGTTGGAGTCATAAGGGTTGGCATGTAAGCAGGTGGGTTCCAGCTCGAGGGGAAAAGGCTGCGCCCAGTGCCAGGCAATCTACAAGGAAGTCCTCCATACTCGAATATGCTATTGTAAAAGGAGCAGTTGTGGTGAATGCCACTCTCTGGGCCCACTCTAGGGCTGTCCGGTGCAGCTCTATTCCTGAACCTAAAGAGGTTGTGGGATGCAAAATTAAGTTACCTAAGAGCGCCATGATGGGAAGGTACTTCAATGGATCGTTGGCACTGAGGGCTGTGAACGCTGCAGTGACCCCAGAGCAAAGGTGAACTACCTGATTGTTGCAGAAATTTACCCCTAGGTAACAGAAGTGGGTAGGAGCGCGGGGATTGGACCCCAAACAGCTGGCTATCACCCACCGCACAAAGCACAGCATTCGCTGAATAGACAGAGCCACGGGATGAGGCTTGTCAGGAGATGGAAGCACTAGGTGACTAAAGCTGCTTGCCAGGAGCTGAGCCATTTCATTAAACAAAGGCCCCCAGGTCCGCTCCCTCCCCAGCGTAGCTGAGCCACTATGTCCCCAAAGGGGGATCGCCAGGAAGCCAAATGACTGACGAATTTGGGATGAAGCTCTTCCTGAGTTAGCATGGTTGTGAGGTCCACGTCAGCCTCATCCTCATCAGCTGGGGGAAAAGGAAACTGGGGAAGAGTATGTGGCCTGGGTTGGGTAACTTCACACATCAGCTCACAGATGGTGGAAGAAAGTGAACTCATGGACTCGTGGCTGTGAGCGCATGATGGGTTGCATGGTGTTAAAGGGAAAAAGAGACGTACAGCTTATTGTCCAGTCAAAGGGGGGGGTTAATGGCGCGAATCTATGTTACTGGATGACAAGCCACCGTTATGACCAAGCGAATCATTGGAGGAATTCCGCCAAAGGTTCAATGGACAGAATTCGCCGAAGATGTTCCAGGGCTATAAGTAATTGATCGCCTTAGGATGAGGCAATAATGGGTTATAATGGGTCATATTGGATTGCCTACAAAATAGGGTGATAATGCGATGTTGACATTTGAAAAAAGATAAATTGGATCGCCTCAAATCATGGCGATAAAGAATTAAAGAACAACAAGCCAAAACCAATTAGAATACGGTGGAAAGAATAAACTAAGCAAAAGAGTTGGTACTAATGGGGGTTGCTGTGATATCAGCAAAACAAGGGGATTGACAGGAGGTGGTTTTTCAGAGAAAGAAGAAAATAGGAAGAAAGAGGTAGCGGACTTTGGAAGATCTGTTGACTTATTATATTATATATAAAAGAAGTGCCTTGGGGGAATTGCTCCCGTTTTATTATAAAATTAATTGTTTACAAGTGGTTTGAGGAACCAGCGATCGTCATATCATCTGTTACAATTGTTCAATGGCCATAACCCTGTGCGAAAAACCCTTCAGCGGATATATATGGATTCACCAAGATTCAACAAATGGTTTTGCATGCATCTGAGAAATCAAGGAAGAGATCAATGAGATTCCTGCGTTGACCTTGCACTCCAAGGCTACCTCTTTGGGTCCCTCCAACCATCCTCAAGTCCATGTGGTAAAAACACTAGAAGAATTCTTTCCCTTAATACACCTACTACAATGGTTTCAGACATAGCACCAAGACCTGCTGGAAACGACTTGCCAAGGAGGCAGGAAAAGGGACGTCATCATGGAGGACAAGGCGCTCCATGCGGACATCCCTACCAGCCTCAAGGATCGTCCATGACCTCAAATTATCCTGGAGCTATCATACCTGAAGAAGAATTTTCAGTACTTTTTGATAATAAAGAAATTATACATCTTAATCTTAATCCAATGATTCTCCCATGTTTCTCATGCTACCTCCCCAGTTTTGAAGTCTGTTTACCAGCAATGCAGTTTGAGTTCATAAGATTTTGGTCCTCGCCATAATTGACAGTGGCTCCCCCATGAACATCATATCATCCAAGTTGAAGAAGTGTATCATGATTGCCTTCACTAGCCACACTATATTTAGTATAGCATGGCTGTCCCATAAAGAACTTGATCTATATGGGGCCTATTCTTCCCACTTATTTGATTCATAGCTTTCTGTAAGTATCCATGCCATCATGCTAGATAAATCTAGCTATAGCCTGCTTCTTTTAATTCAGTTTCTTCAAGACTACTCAGTAGTAGCTCATTATAATGATGAATATTTATCAATAGTTAGATATTGGGTCCCCCAGATCTTTGAAACCTCCTGTGACTCTAAGGCGGAGGTCAAGACCTGAGCCTGCCTACTGGAGAGTGAGGGCCAAATCAATTGGCTCAAATATCACATAAGGGGCTCTTGAGTCCAATTGCCACACTGCTGTTGATAAATAAAGAGGTATGCTGATTTATTTACCTAGGGCGACCATTATACCCTCAATGTACCAAGTCATTGCTGACACCTGGGACCATGTTAGCATCTCCTCTGGATACCTGCTGGAAATCTGAGGCCTATACAAACCTTCCACCAAGGAGGTGCTAACCTGACCAAGAATTCTAGAACTAATTTATGCCAGATCTAAATCAGTGTTGTTGGCTAACCTTAATGACAAATCCAATGTAGTAGTCTCAAACAGTCCCTTTGTCTATGTCTGCCTCCTACCAGTCGAAACTGTTGATGATTGTTAGATTCTGGTGGTTGACCCATAAAAACCCTTTGAAAATCATCAGATTGAGCAAATTATCCTCCCAATACTTGAGCTTTATTTAACCGAGGTAAGCTGACCAGGGGATGGACATTATCAAACTAAAACTAAAATCATAATAAAAATAACGATTAAAATGAAACGCCCAAAATGGATGGATCAATTGAATCATACCTAACAAAATATCCAACCAGGTGGGCAGTGAATACTGCTATCTCTCCATGTTGGATGGGGAGGGGGATCAGGGGCTCGTCTTCAGCCGCATTCATCTCATTCCAGAGTAGGGTGCATGTTAAGGCAGATAGTAAGGGTGTGGGGGCATTGGTGGCATAGGGTTTGAGATCCTTGATGACTGGAACTTCTGAATAGTTGTTAGCCATGATTATACCAACGATGTATTTGCCCAAAGCATCTTCAGCTTTGAGGTGGACGTCTGGGAATTTAATGAATGCAGCAATATTGGGTCAGGTTATTTTTGCTTTTGGATTCTGTGCTACTGTTACCACGTTCTGGATGGCTTTAGTGACATTTTTGTGTAAAGTTTTCATGTTGATCTTACTTTGTGCAGTAAGATTTATGGGGATGACGGGAGGTGGAATTCCTCCTGTGAGCGCAGCTACAGATTTGGTGGCAGCTTTGCGAAGTGGATGGCAATCTGGTGTGGCGGCTGCTTCTACTACAAGCTAGTTGTCACTGTAGAACGGTTTGGCGTTAGGTTGTGGTGACCTATTTCTAAGGTGGGAATTTTGCATCCCATTCTGCGTTACAGAGCCTCTCGAGTTGCAGCATTGGTTCTTCAATGACGTTACCTGATTCATTGATTTCATCCAATAATTTTTCATGGATTTTGGTTGAATTGGATTGGGGAATCAGCGTATGGTTGAGGTTTGTTTGATTCATTTGCGGATGCATGGGATCAAACTGGGATCAGATCTGATGTTTGGTTGAATGCATTATTTGTGGCATTGGGTAAGGTGGGTGGGCAAACCAGCGAACTGGAACACCAAGGTGGTGTCTGTTGGGAGCCAGGTCCGAGTTGTTGGGAGGGGAATATTGTTAAATTAATGGAACCATTGCTTCAGTGGCTGCATCAGCTTCACAGGTGAGGCTGAGATCAAATTATCCCTTATAGGGGCGGAAGTCTATAAAACAGGCTGGTGTCATCACCATCTGAGCCATTTTGATAATGGCTTGGTTGTTGTAGGGGAAGTTTTTCCCATATTTGACCCTAAGGCTGAAATGCATGTTGCTCCAGGGGAGCACCAGGGGGCAGCGGAGCACCGCATGGGTTTGGGTGAGATGGGCATCGAGAACCTTGGGAGGATCAAATCATCCAAAGGGTCTGTAATGACTTGGTGAGCCAGTCTGAGAGCGTTTTCCTGTCAGATGGAAAATGGAGGGGGGGAGTTTCGCCGCTGCCCCATGATGGGATGGTCGGCGGGGGATCCAATGACATTAAAGCAAGACTTTGGTGTGTGATTAAGTGGTTGCTTTTAATTTACCAAAATTAATTTGCTCAGAAAGTTACGCAGAACAGACTAAGAGTTTCCTCCCAATGCTTGAGCTTATACTGTAATCCTCAACTTAAAGCCTATTGCAACTACATGGCTCAGCTGACTATATAGAATGTCAATTTGTATTAGAATATTCTATAAAAAGCTCAGGCTAAATACACTTGCAGATTCAGGCCAGTTTTCATTGCACCAAATCTTGGCAATTAGTCACAACTAATTGGGACCACTATTATTGATTAGCATAAGAAAGTCTTTGGGGATTGACCCAGAGATACCGTCTACTAATCCCATGACAAATAGATGTTAAATTGTAATCAATTTCCCACCCAAGGGCGAAGTATGTATGTTGATCTTTGTAATTGGCATGATAGCACTTGCACATGGACTGCCCAAATGGGAGTACCTAGTGCTATCAATAGAGGCCTGCTGACATCACAATTAGGGGTGCATCATTTACACCAATAAATGTAAAAATTTCACAGAAGACGTATTTCATCAGCAGTATGATGAAACTCAAATTAAGAGGATCCTAGGTCAATTTTGCACATTCTTATTGCGATTTTTGTCCCTGAAATCCTCCGAATTTTGAGAGTATTTTTCCACCAATAAACCTAGCAATAGGTCTCAGTTGTATCAGTCCAAGGGCCAAACTGGGGGGAAAATAATCTGTTAAATTGTGTGCTCAAATGCGGCTAGGAGATGCCCTAGAGGTATAAATACTGGCGCCTGGACTAATGAATAATTATCAGATAAAGATCATATAAAAAAGATATGTTTTTTTTATTTCTTACCTGGTCTTTATAAGAATCCTTTCTTTAAAGAATGTCAACAAGAAAGAAGTGCCAAACCCACATCTTGTACCTTTGCCTGCCTTGGAAGAAGTTCCCAAATTATGAAGGAAAAATTAAACCCAAAAAGACCAGAAGAGTTGGGGCTATTTTAATACAGCTAGTGGGTTTCTGAACGATCAGAATACCGTAAGCCACTGGCAAATTTGATGATCAATTGGCTGAACTTCTTCCCAATTGAGCGTGCAGGATTTTAATAAATAATGCGAGCAATCCTCAGGAGTTAACAACTGGCGCTCACTCAAAATCAGTGACACTCTCTGATATGAATTCACATAACCAGTTCCTGGAAAATTTGTCCAGATGAGAAAGTGACAATAAGATGGAAACTAGCAACAAGGAATCTTAGATTATTTTAATACCAGCTGCTAAGGCTCTGATGCGGGTACCACCTACTCCCTAGATCCTATCACAGTGGGGAGAGCTCATGCAGATACAAAAAGCCTGATTGATCTTATACCTGCAAGCATAAAAGCTATTCTGGAAACTCTATATCAGGATTTTAGGATTGGTACTTTGCAAAATTGACCCCTCCTTTGGCCTGTTCTACTACCTTAAGGGTCAGGCGCTCAAGATGGAGAAAAAAATGAAGTACCATGATGCAGCCATGAAATTTCTTGCCAAATGTTTCACAGACAGTCAAGCAACTAACAAATTCCTGTTAACTTTTTACAGCCTTTAAATAAGCATACCCAGCGAATAATTGCAAGACAAAGTCTGGAAATAATGTTAATCTACCGTGTCCAAGTGGAGGAACAATCTTCCCAAAATGCTCTACTGGACAAATTAGTTTCCAGTTTTGCTGAAGTCCAAAAAAAATTGTGGACAATACGGGACTTGCCAATGAAGCTCATATGAGATTAAACACCCTTGAGGAGATTCTAAATGAAGGACTCTTAAAGATAGCCACAGAAGTTCTTGCTCACCATGGGCTATCGCACAAATGGGTACAAAACATGAATACCCACTGTCAAAAACTGGAAACTCATTCTGATTTCCTATTATCTCAGTCAGAAAGACTCACCATACATGCCACTTTGGGCTGAAGAAATTGACTGGAGTTAAATGCAAAGAATGATGACTTCAAGAATTATTTTTGGGCTGATCTGGATACTAAAAAAATATCAAAGACCTTGCAGCAAAACCAGCTGTCCCAAATAGGGATGAGGAGGATGCCCAGATCAAAGAGGAAGTTTTAAAAATTTATACTGTGGTGCCAAGATTGCAGGCTAGAAATACTGAAATTACTCAGGAGAATTGGGAACTCTGAATGCAATTATCAACTGAAAATCCCAAGTAGACAGTATGGCCAAAGATATTAAAAGCATAACGTCCAATCAAGCTTTATTTAATGAGGAGTATGACAACCTTAAAAAGAATTTGAATCACTCAAAAAGAACAGTTGCCAGTGCTCTTTCAGCCTTGAAAAAAAGAGAAATGGGAAAAAGCTCTGCTCATTTGGACAAAAATCAGTTTGGAAAAATAAAAAAAGAGCCAACTTCAAGCATCATAAACTAGTAGTTCAGAGCAATAGCATAAAATTGAATCATCAGAAATTGACACTAATGCAGAAACTGATATTTCAAACATGCGTCCTATGCTAGAGTTCTAACATCAATCCTGACTCCAGATACTCCCCAATGGGAATGAGGGCTGATTCTAAATGATGATACACCAAGACGTTCAAGCAAAAGTACAACCCTATGCCCAAAACAGGGTGAGAAGACTTTAAACTATTGAATTTACCAAAGTTTGATATGGATGGGAACGTTCACTCTTTCCTCAAGCTATTTGAAAAAGCAATGCAGGGAGCAGCAACCATGCAAACGGATCAGCACTGATCAGATCACTAGATGCCCAGAGTTGTGACCTCTTATGCTTATGGATGACGATTGGTCATATATGGAAGCAAAAGTGCAGTGACAAAACAGTTTGGAGGGCCTGGAAATTTAATGGCCTGAAAAAGAGCTTCTTAATATTGAATTCAAGCAGAATGAGACTATTAAGGACTTTGCGGACAAATTTTTCCATGAGGCACAAGTTCTGCTTAGATGCAACGCAATATATAAGTTTGATGCTAAGTTTGCAATGAAATATGCAGTTATGCCCTTCCATGAATTGCGGAATGTCATAATACCTGCATTTGATGGAAGCATGGAAACTAAAGAGCTTACCAATTATTTAAGAAGCTGTTCCCGTAGTTTTGATACCCTAATTGGCTCAAGGATCAGCAAATTTCTGACCTTTGGGCCCTAAAAAACACTATGTCTGACCAGGGGAAAATGTTCTGATCTATGAACCAAAAATTTGAGCAAAAGCTGCAAACAGGGCCAATTACATGTCACAACTGTGGTCAAAAGGAATTTTTGCTAACCAATGCTACAAACGGTATGACAAAGCCTGGGGTCAATGTTGCTCAAGAAATCAACAGTGACAGTGAGGCAGGAAAAGAGCAGGTGGAGTAGAGGCAGAATGCTCTACTCCACCAATGTTCAAACCATTTCACTGACCCTGGAGAGCTCTTTATGACTGAAGATGTCGCAGAAGATAACCTCCCCATATTGTGGCTAATGATGTTATGATGGTCACTACTTGGGCAACAGCAAAAGCAACTAAACCCTTGAAATCTATCAAAGAAGCCCAAGCAGAGGTATCAAAACCTTACGCACAACAGATTATTGATTAGGGTTTGATCTCCAACCTAGATGTTCAACTGACTCACCTTCAGTTAATAACGTACAAGTAGCCATTACCATGAAGACCTTAGCAAATAACTTCCCTTATATTTGCTCAAGTCTGAAATCACACCTTGAATTGGGCAGCAGTCACAGCATTCACACTATAATTTTCATTTAACCGAGGTAAGCTGACCAGGAAACAACATTACCAAATATATGTGAAACTAAGAGAATAACTAACAAATATAAAAATTGGGCACCCCTGGGTACTCAAGTTACCCCTGTTGCCAGCGGGACTGCCAGGTATGGGGGTTGGTGCACTACTCCGAGGGGGTTTCCCCTGCTATGGAGCAGGTGTGAAGGAAAGGGTCTGTGTGGAGGAACCAGAGTGGGAACCATGATTCTATGAGCGCTTTTTGTCTTGGTCTCATATATCCATAGAGCCAGGCTTGGAAGTGCTCTAGTAAGTGGACATGGAATCTGTTAATAATCCCATGAATGGTTGGGACCGTGCCCTTGAACGCATCTAATGCAATTGTGTGTATTGTCCACATTGCAATGGGTATTATTAGGGAGCGGAGGGGATGGGATTGGTGACTCGATCTGGAGCGCGAAGATACTCTTTGATATCGAGAATTCCTGTTCGTTTTGAATCTTGAGCAGGCGTGAGACTTCCTGCCATATAGCTTTGGTTGGGGGGCATGTTTCTAGGCGGTGATGTAGGGATCCCTCCCCTCCACATACTGCACATGTTTTGTGGAGGGAGCGGTCCGCCATCCTATAGATCCTTCTTAAACAGCGCCAGGCGTTTGCTCTTATCCTTGGTTGTAGGAGTGGGTGGTGTGTCATTTTCCACATTGCTTTCTGTGTGGTTAAATCATGGGGAATGTCCAGCATATCTAGGTATTTTATCCTAGCTATGCTTGAGGTTGTTGTGAGCATATCCCTCTGGGGGTGGTTTTCTGGGTTTCTTAATTTGAATTGGGGCTGGGTCGTCCCCTTCCCTGTATAGTACCCATGTTCTCTATAGTCCATCCCATACGGCAGATAGTTCAGAGGATATGTTTGAAATGAGGGGAGGTTCCATGCGGACTTGTTGCAGTAGGGTGCTTTGCAAGGTATGAAAGTAGTCTGGGTGGACTATGTGGGTTGGTTAATTTGAGCGCCTGTGCAAAGTTAGTCCTTGCTGCTCTGGACCAACGTTGTTGCGGGAAGTCTGGAGCAAGGATTTCCTTTATCCAGGTACCTAGGATGTAATTGGCATGGCTCTCAAAATCTTTTAGTCCCATGCTTCCGCTTGAGCGTGGGCCAAATAGTGTTTCCATCCGTATAGGAGGGTGAGAGCCAGGCCACAGCCAGCCCCTGGATAAGCGCGCGAATTGAGGTTATAAGGTAGGTGAGAAGGCTATCGCATGGGCCTGGTACCACAGTATTGGGAGGATGATCGAGTTAGCAACTGTAACTCGTCCTGTTAGTCCTGTGGTTCTCCCCTTGAGGGAGGCTATGCGTTTGGATACCCGTTGTAACAGGTTACTTTCCATTGTCTCGTTAGCATATCCCCCTGATTTTAGCCAGATCCCAAGGTGTCAGACAGGAGTAGTGGTGGGAGGTGTTGCAAAGGGTAAAATAATTGGGTTTTTTCTTCGAGTGTTAGTGTGAGGTTCTGATGTTGTGGCCCAATTGTTTGTGTATTTGCCTAAGAGAATGATTTCTGTCTTCCTTTTGTTGAGAGATGCATTGCTCACTTTGGAATATTCCTCTAGAGTGCATTCCAGCTGTCGGGCATCTTCATTGTTTGTTATACCTGCTACGCAGTCATCTGCAAAGGCCAGTATCTTGAATGTTGGTTGTCCTTGTGCAGTTATCCCCATGAGATGTGAGTCAGTTACTCGGAGGAGCGGGTCAAAGCTGAGATTGTATAGCAGTGGGCTGAGGGGATCCCCTTGTCTGAGCCCTCTGTGTGGTTTGATATTGTTTGTTAGGAATCCAGGGCCGCATACAGCCATGGTTGTAGATTCTGTTAGGAGCATCGCCCATTTTACAAATCTTGGTGGGAGTTTGAATGCATGTGACATTCTTTTAGGTATGGCTAGCTAACATGACCATACGCCTTTTTGATCTAAGAAGACCAGGGCACCATTTGCTTTGGATTGGCAAATGTTTGCAACAGGGTGAATGTTGTTCCAGATTGAATGCCCTAGTATAAACCCAAGCTGGTTGGGTGATAGGACGTCAGATGCAATTGCGCCTGATCTAGCTGCTAGAATTTTTGTTAGAATTTTTGTGTCAGTGTTGGATAGTGCAATTGGGCGCTAGTTGGCCAGGTCCAACTTGTCACCCTTTTTATACAAGGTTATAACGTAGGAATCATGGCCTCCTGGTAATAGGCGTGTTTCCAACAAACTCTGGTTCA
Organism: Massospora cicadina; assembly: GCA_022478985.1. NCBI lineage: Eukaryota > Fungi > Entomophthoromycota > Entomophthoromycetes > Entomophthorales > Entomophthoraceae > Massospora > Massospora cicadina. The sequence continues at coordinate 84,231 of JAKSZP010011911.1, forward strand.
TTGACGCCAATAGGAGGGGGCGATTTGTTGAAAATATTTTTTGTAAAATTCGTAGGGTATCCCATCAGGCCCTGGACATTTCCTATGTGGTGCACCGCGAAAGTTTCCCAAAGCTCCTCCCATGTAATAAAGGATAATATATTGTAATTTGGTGGTGTACTTTGTATCTTGGTAGTTTGAATAAATTCTTTAATTTTTGTGGATCTTTTGGCATATTGCGATATAATTTGGTGTAATAGCGGTGTACTTCCGCCTTGACCTCCTCAGGGTCAGTTGCCACTGGTCTTGTGGACCTGTGTGCACGCATGCTGGTTTCCATGGGAGTGGAATTGGTGGAAAAAGTATGTTAAACAGGTTTCGCCTTCCTTTATGAACTTACCTTTTTCAATACTTTGATTCTGTGTTGGTGTTTGAAGATGAGATTCTCAAGTCAGGCTGAAATTTCTGCCCATTTGCATCCCCAATTAGGGCTATAGCCAGATCTCGGAGTATTTATTTCCAGATGGTCTAGTTCTGCCAAGGTACGCTTGATTTTGGCTGTGTCTGCGGTGTACTCGTGTGATGCAATATCTCAGGTTTTGTGGATTAAATATTTTTTGAAATTTTCCCATGTTCTAATGGGATCTGAAGTGAATGGGGCTGTGTGTTCTGGGTTTGTACCCTTGTTTTCAACCCAGTCAGATATCTCAGGTAATTTTATATTTTCTGGGTGAAGCTTTCTCCAAGGCGACACCTGTGTGTGGGATTGGGTTGGCGCTAATTGCACTGTAACTAATTGGTGATCAGAAAAATTGATCTTTTTTGTTGTAAATTTAAAGATTCTTGAGTGTTGGGATTATGGGATGAGGATGTGGTCAATACGACTCATTGATATGAGCAGTCCCTCATGTATGTTGAATCTTGTCATGTGGGGAAGGATTGGTGATTTGGGGGGAAGAGCATCCTGTAAGCCAAGAGATACCTTCATTGTGCAATATTCAATGTGTCCAGGTGGGTATCCCCTGGGATTAGGCCATCAATCTGTATTGAGGTTATCCCAGCAGTTGAAATCGTTTAACATGATGATATCTGGTGGGAGGGTGAGAGTAGAAATCTTTTCAAAAAATTTTCTCTCAGTTGCAGTGCACGGTGCATAGATACATGCTAACGAAATTATTTCATCTTGGCATGTGATTGTTGCTACCAGGACTCAACCGTGCAAGTGTGATGATAAATTTGTAATTTTAAATTTTTTGTTGTTTTGGACTATCACCCCACAGTGAGACATCCATACTGATTGTGATGGTGCGACCCTGGTTGACCAGGATTCTTCTTCCCCTTGTAGGCAGTGGGTTTTTTGGATGGCCAAGATGTCTACAAGAGGTTTTTGCAGGAATTTCAGCTTTTTGGCTTGGGACGTATGAGCTCTGGCTCCCACGATGTTTAACGTCCCTATTGACACTGAGGTGCCCATGGCGCCTCAGGGTTGGTTGGGAGGACCCTCTGGTCCTATCCCACCGCGGCTCGTTTTGGCCATGCTCCGCGTCTATACTCCAACTCTTTCACTGCCATTGTTGGTTCCCTTGATCTGACCCAGTGATTCAAGGGAATTGCAGTTTTTTGCATTTGCATCAACTTTTCCTGCACAGGTCTCATGTTAATTTGATGTAGATTGTTGATTGGACTTTATATTATTGAGGTTCAACTTTGTTGCATTGTGCACCACATTTTCACAAAAATGGAAGTTGCATTGTTCCTCAGTATGTGCATGACCGATGACGCTTTGTGGCTCAGTCTGTTTACTGTGAAAATTTTCTACCTGGGCATATTGTTCTGATTTGTTGGTTTGGTGATATCCGAAATATCCTCCCAAATTTGTCCGTGGTTAATGGCGGATTCCGCGTGTGCCGCTGCTTCAGCCGCTGCTCTCTTGCGGGCTTTTTGTGCTGCTTTACGCTGTTTACTTGTAACTGGGTCCACGATGGAGTATAGTCCATCTTCACCCCAGCGGAATGGGTGGTGGCCATCAGTCATTTTGGCGAAGTTTTCATTATCTTCGTCCATAGCATCTTCACAAAAATCATTTTCCATTAAGCCCTCTTTTTCAGGGCATGCATGTTCCTTGTGGCCCAGTGAGCCACAGTGGTTGCAAATGGGTGGTGCGCGTTCTGGTGTAACTCGGAATGCAGCTGACTCGCCCCCATCTGCGAAGTGAAATTCTGCTGTGTGGGGAATTCTGGATAAATCCTCTTCCACTTCTGGGAAGGGGTTGATTACAGAAATAGCTTTTGTGCACAGGTTGGGCATTAAGTGAAATCGCTGTAATTTGAGTTATTGGATTTCTCCATAGGCCACAAGACCTTTGTGGAGCTCCTCGATTACCTTACAAGGAAGGTTGGTGGGGAGTGAGTCAAAGGAGATGAACAAAGTTTTCGGTTTGTTCCATCTGGTGCGCGCAGTGCGCACAATATTTTGCCCTCAGGGAGGGCAATTTCCACGCAGATTTTTGCTGTGGCACTGGCTTCATCGGTTGTTTCAAAACCAATATTAATCCAGCTGCAGCCCATGTTGTTGGTGGCTACATACACCGCATGAGGAAAAGTGAGGGCTGTGCCTCACATGTTTTCTCCCACAGGGTCGGTAACTCATCCCCAAGGAAGATTCTGATCCCATGTTCCACCTTTGACAAAGGTTGGTTGAATTGAATGTACATGTATTGCGCGTGCTTTACAGTAGATACCATAAACCCAGATGGTGTCTGAGTTTGCGATTTTTTACGGCTTGGGTTCCTGGTCCCCCTCCAGGGCCTTTCTTGCCCTTAGTTGCACCGTTAAGCGCACTGCTTGCCACGACGCTCACCCATGTTGTATTTTTGTTATTAAAGTCGCCCATCTTTCCTGTGTGTGATTATCCAAATTTGCTGTTAAAATCAAATCATAGTAACTAAAGTGATTGTTATGAGAAAGAAAAGCTAGCATTCACACTATAAATACCTCTGAAAAATACATAAAATGTAATTATGAGTATATAGCAGTAAATAAGGTTTGAGTTTGAGCCATCATTGATAGTAGTGCTCCTATCAATATAGTCAGCAAAAATTTAGGTTAAAAACTGAAAACTGCGCCCAATGTTTCCCAATGTCAGGAATATGCTACAGCTGGAGCGCATACAACTAAATATCTGGGCCCATACAGTACCCTACCTTTCAGATTTGGATATATTGTAGTAACAGCACCTGCTATAGAGTTGCCAAATACAAATTATGATATCCTAACTGGGACTGATTTTCTAAGGTGATATGGAGTTGTTACCAAGAATAAGTATGATACTCTCACATTCTTAACCAGGCTATTCCGCTTTACTATAATTAGGATAGGGCGTTTGAGAAAAAGAAACCCAGCTATTCATAAATCTGGCCTACAATGATCGAGTAGTCCTGATTGAGTATGGCAAAGCTTAGTCAAAGATAAAAGCACTATTACCCAGATTAATGAGTCAAAGGGCATCCCACTTCGGTCAAATCAGCACATTACTATACAATCTGGAGATCAAGTAATTGTCTTAAGAGGACTAACAATTAATCTCCTGGAAGGACTTTATGGTGTAGTATATCAACCATGGTCTAAATCATAATTTAGGCTAAACATCTCCCCTAGTATCATCATTCCTCGCCATGGAGAAAATTCACATTTTGTGTGCAAAACTTCAAAATTGGCCCATCTACATCAAGCGACATCAAACAATCGCATTTCTGCAACTGTTCCCTACCTTAGAAATTCACTCATTCCATGAGTTTGGAACTTTTGTCAAACTAGGGCTCCCCTGATAAAGATCTACTCAGTATATATAATGTCATCCCTATGGCCTATTAAAGCAACCTGACCAACTCTGAGAAAAGCCAAGCTCAGGAGTTATTCTTTAAATATTGGGAAATATTCACATAAGATGATTTCAGCCTGAGATGTTCTAAGGGTGCCACCCACAATATTGATACCAGAGATCATAAACTGATTCAATTATTCCTGGTTATATGCTCAAAATAATCAAAAGAAGCTGTATCCAAGGAGATTAGGTAACTCCATGATTGTGGCATGTTTGTGCCTTTTAAAAAGTCCATGGGCAGCACCAATTTTAATAGTGAAGAAAAAGGATGGAAGCAACTGAGTAGTCATTGATTATCAGAAGTTAAACAACATCACAAAGAAGGACTTGTACCCTCTGCCACAAATCAACAATGCCTTGGATAGGCTAGGGGGCGCAAAGTTCTTTTTGGCAATAACCTTATCAGTGGATATTGGCAAATAGATCATCCAGAAGAGGAGCATGAGAAATTTGCAAATATAACCCAAGAGGGCCTATTCAAGCCAACGAGAATGCCTCAAGGGCTCTGAAATGCCCCGGCTACCTTCCAAAGGGCTATGGACACAATTCTGGGAGATTTGAAGTTGTCATGTGTACTATTGTACCTTGATTATATTAAATTTTCAGCCGCACTTTTACGACCACCTGGAACACTTAGAGGAGGTTTTCAGAAGGCTAGCAGCTGCAAACTTAAAATTCAAGCCCAGAAAGTGCCAGTTCTTCAAAGAGCAGTTTGAGTACCTCAGATTTGTAATTGACAAAGTGGGTCTTTGGCCCCAACCCTGTATGCTGGATGCCATCTCTAAAATGAAATGGCCCAAATTCAAGCGCAATATCCATGTATTCCTAGGCACGATTGGGTACTAGCGCCAATTTATCAATGATTTTGCACATTTTGGGGAGCCACTTTTCTATCTACTTAAAGATAAAGTCTCATACGACTGGACTCCAGATTGCCAGAAGCATTTAACCAACTCTGATTGGCCCTATTAGATGCACCTGTTCTTTGATACCTGGACTTTGATTGTGAATTTATTGACCAAACTGACACATCCCTAACAGCAGTGGGGCCGTGTTATACCAAGATGGAGAAGACGGTGAAGAAGATCCAGTTGCCTTCACTAGTCAGACCTTAAATGTTCATGAGAGAATCACACAGTGACAGATCAAGGATGCTAGCCGTCATATATGCTTGAAAGCAATTTTGGGCATCCTCAATGGTACTCATTTCAAAATTGTTATTGATCATGCTTCCCTAAGATGGTTGAACACTTTAAGAGAACCTGAGGGCCAATTAGCCCATTGGGTATTAAAGCTCCAAGCTTATGACTACACAATTGAGCATCGAGCTGGTGCAAAACATCAAAACGCCAATTGACTATCACAATTACCCATCATTGCAACACTTAGTTGGGCCACCAATGAGTTATTTAAGAAATAGTTCAGTGGAGAGTACCAAGATGAGCCCAAATCGGTCCAAAACCTAATATAAGACTATGAAAAAATACAACTCTCGAAAATGGGATGCTTTACAAGATCGTTGAAGGCAAGAAGTATATTTTCCCAAGACCCTCAGACCGAACAGACCTAATAATGGTGGCACATAAGGCCATAGGGAATGGTGGATTCAAAAAGGTGAAAGCATCTGTAGCAATTCTACCATTAGGAGTCAATGCATTTTGACATCCAAGAAATGTTAGAATGATGTACGGGGTGTTAAAATGAAAAACTGTTACAAAAATGCACATCTTATCAGCTTGTTTGGCCCAAGTTTTCATGGCACACCATATCTATCTTTGTTGTCAGCCCATGGAAATTTATAGGTTTTCTGATTATTTTTGGCCAATAACCCCTATAAATATATTAATTACACAGGTTCAGGTTTTGTACAATTCTCTGCGTTGTATGATAGTAGTTGATATAATCATTGATAATAGTATGCCGATTATTATCCATAATTGTATTGAAGTATTAGATTTTGGTCCAACGTTCAGACAGTATTTCCTCTCAAAAAATTCATGATGTCCTGAATAGGGATTTGTTCCCTCATACTGCCTAACTCACTCTATGCTCATATCCCTGACTACGGTTTCTCTGGTTTGATACACTGTTGACAGTAATCCCTGATTTGATTCAGCCTCTTCTCTGGATCCCCACTCAGATCCACACTCTTAATTCTAAAGAGTCTCCCAATTATCACACACAGCAATAATATCCTTGAAAAGAATAGAGCTATAAATGGATTCTGATAAAGTTTACTAAGATATTACTCTAGTAAAAGTGATTTGGTAATTGATTATTGTTTATGTAATTGATTATCTTTATTATTAAATTCTTTTTGTGATTTATAGTAGGAAATTCGGCGCCCAACCCTTGGTTGACACCCCCATTGATGAAACGGCAGCCGTTGCCATTGAATTACCCATCCTTATCTCAGCAGCGATGGTCTTCCCCATCCTGGCTAAGGTTCTGTTGTTGGACATCCTTGAGACCAAAAATGGAAAGAGTTGGAAAAGGTGTCCCTAAAGTTTTACTCTCAATCCAAGCAACCCACCAACCATATTTGGAAAGTGACCTGCTTAGGTAATGGTACTTGTTACCCATTAAGGCAGGTTTGAACCAACTGATTGATTCGCTAGTTGCAGGCGGCATCACTTGCCTCACAACTTAATCCTTAAATCCCAATCAGTCATTGATGAATCCTGATTAATCCCAATTGGTACACATGATAGTTAATCAACTATCAGATGCCCCTATTTCATCATCAACTCTGCCCAACGAGATCTTAAACAATTATCCAGATCAATCTCCACCAGATCTGACCAGATGAATAACATAAATTCCCCCAAACATAGTTACCCCAAAATCAGGGTTAACCGATATCCAATTCACTTCTCATTAGGGATCTATCCCCTAGCGATCCCTGATAATCTTTTCAGCTGGGAATATGGGCAAATATCCCAACATCGCACTTCTAACAAGCAATACAAAGGCCAAGTACATCATTGTAGCCATTGACCACTAGGCCAAATGGGTTGAGGCCAAGGCTATTTGGGAAGCAGGAGCAGCTACTACAGCCAAATTTGTCCTTTATGACATCATCCACAAACATGGATGTCCTCAGGTTATTCTGACTGTTAATGGTTCTTCTTTTACCGCCAATGACTTTGCTAAGCAAAACTAATTTATGGGAGTATGAGGTTTGCTTTCTTCTCCCTATCATCTCAAAACTAAGTACAGTTGAGTGTTCAAATGGGACGTTGGTGAGCATTATCAGGAAATCAACTTTGGCTAAATCATCCAAATGGAGCACTTATTTAAGTTTGTCTGTATTTTCTACAGCATCTCCTACCATTCATCAACCAGGATGTCCCCTTTTCAATTCTTATATGGAAGGTTTCAGGCTCTAATAATGCTAATATATTCAGTCCTAGTGGATCCTGGAAAAAACACTTATCCTCAATACATCAAGAAGCTTGCAGATACTTTAATCAAACTACAAGCTCAACCCATTAATAAAAGCTTACCAGTAAAAAGGCCCAAAATCAAAATGATTTAGAAAATTGCTACAAATTGGCCAATTTTGAAGAAAACAATGAAGTTTTATATTGCAACACCCATAGTTCAGGCTGATTGCAAAAGTTAGATTGCATCTGGGTAAGGTCATTTGAAGTAATTGAGGTGAAATCTAAGTTCATATACACAATCAAGGATACTAGGACTGGCCATATATAAAATTGAGTCCATGCAAAATTCCTAAGAAGGTTTAATAAGCGGGCTGATTAAGAAAATAAGAAATAAAATAATAATAATAAAAATAAAAAATATAAATAAATAAAATAATAATACTTTTTACCTAATACTTTAGTTTACATTTGAGGATGGGGAGATGATACAACTCCAGACTTGTCAGCAGTCTAACCAAAATTAATAAATGACAAAGATCAATAAAGGCTAATTGGTGAACTTAGGGCTTATGTTCAAGTCAAGTGCGGGAAATTTCAAATTCTGGTGATTAACCCAAAAAAGAGACTCCTTCAACAATTATCAGATCAAGCTGATTATCCTCCCAATGCTAGAGCTAATACTCTAATTCTCAACTTAAAGCCTATTGCAACTACATGGCTCATGCTGACTATATTAATGTCAAATCAAATTTGAATAGTTTATCAAAAGCTCAGGCTAAATACACTTGCAGATTCAGGCCAGTTTTCACTGCACCAAAGCTTGGCAATTAGTCACAACTAATTAGGATCACTATTATTAATTAGCATAAGAAATCTTTTGGGGTTTGGCTCAGAGCTAACGTCTACTAATCCCATGGATAAATAGATATTATATGTAATCAATTTCCCCCTAGGGCGAAATTCATATGTCTATCTTTGTAATTGGCATGATACATGAGCACATGGACTGCCCAAATGGGAGTACCTAGTGTTATCAAGAGAGGCCTGCTGACATCACAATTAAGGGCGCATAATTTATACCAATCAAAGCAAAAATTTCACAGAAGATGTAAATCATCAGCAGTATAGTGAAACTCAAATTAAGATGATCCTAGGACGATTTTGCACATTCTTATTGCAATTTTTTCCCTGAATTCCTCCCATCTTGAAAGTATTTTGCCACCAATAAATCTATTAATAGGTATCAGTCATATCATTTCAAGGGCCAAACTGAGGTGGAAAATAATCTGTTGAAATTGCGTGCTCAGATGTGGCCCATAGATGTTATAAAGGTATAAATTCTGGCTCCTGGCCTAATGAGTAATTATCAAATATGTATCATCTGATAAAAGATATGTTTTTTTATATCTTTCCTGGTTTTTATAAGAATCATTTATTTGGAGAGTGTCAACAAGCTGGTAGAAACAAACCAACAGCTTGTACATTTGCCTGAAGAGAAGAAGTTCCTAATTACAAAGGGAAATTAAGCCCAAAATTGACCAGAAGAGTTGGGGCTATTTTAATACGCCTAGTGAGTTTCTAAACAATCAGAATACCGTAAGCCACTGGTAAAATTGAGGATCAATTTGCCATACTTCTTCCTGATTAAACGTGCAGGATTTTATTTATCAAGCAAAGCGATCCTTGGGATTTAACAACAATGTCGATAGTTTTGGGAGACTAAAGGACATTTGGTTGGAAACGCCACTTTAGTGGCCCTGGTTGACACCAGTATCAAAAAGGACCTCACTGAATACCAACAGCAAAAAGTTTAGGAATTGTTAGAGAAGTATCCAGACCTATTTCTAGCCTCAACCTATGACTTTGAGAGAATGGATGGAGTCTTACATAGTGTGGAGACTGAGGATGCTTCCCCTTCAAGTCCTGACCTTACTGAATTGCAACGTTAAAGAAGCTCAGGTGGCGGTGGAGCTCAGACAACTACTTGACGCTGGGCTCCTAGTTTCTTCGTGCAACCCTTAGCCACTCCTCTCCTGCTGATTTGGAAGAAGGCAGCAGCCACTGGGTGGTGATGGACTATCAATAGCTCAACTCCATCACAAAGAAGGACAATTATCCTCTGCCCCAAATCGACAACTCCCTACAATTGCTCGCCCAAATTGCAGTATTTTTCTGCAATGGACCTTGCCAGTGGATATTGGAAAGGGGAGCTTGCCCCTGAAGATTGAGCCAAGTGTGAACTCATAGCCAACAAATGACTATTTGAGCCACCAGGATGCCTTAAGGCTTCTGTAACGTACTGGCCACTTTTCAACGTACCTTGGATGGGATTCTGGGATACTTGAAGCTTTCATGTGTCCTTGGCTACCTAGATGACATTACTGCCTTCTCAAAAACTTTTTATGGACACGTCAAGCATCTTAGGGAAGCTATAATAATCTCTTGAAGGCTATATAATGTTTAAACCTTCAAAGTGTTTTTGTTCCAGTCAGAAATGGATTTATGGGACACAAAGTTTCAAAGGAGGCATCCAGCCCATACTGGAAAAAGTTGACGCCATAGAAAATATATCAGTCCCCGAGATTAAGGGATATTCAGGTGTTCCTAGGCATGGTAGGCTATCATCTTCAGTGAATCCTCAGTTTTCCTACCTACCCGAACCTCTATTTTACCTCCTGCTGAAGAACGTGCCTTTTGAATGGCAACCTGGATAAGAACAGCTTTTAATGCGTTGAGGACCGCTCAATGTACTAAACCCATTTTTGTCCAACCACATTTTGATTAACCCTTCTTGTTGTTCATGGATGTGAGTGATGTCACCATTGAACTATCCTAGCCCATCTTAACAAAAATCAGGTCGACCACCCAGTGGCCTATTTTAGCAAGACTCTGAGTAAGTCTGAATAGAACTACAGTGTTACAAAGAGGGAATGCCTGGCTATCTTGCTGGCTATCAAAGAATTTTGGCCCTACCTCTACGGTATCCACTTTACCATAATCACTGACTTTTCATCACTCTGGTATCTCCAGAAGATGAAGGACCTGGATGGTCGTTTAGCCAGATGGGCCTTATGACTGCAGAGCTATGATTTCACTATTATTCATCGCATGAGCGTGATCCACCAAAACGCTGATGGCCTCTCCAGAATGCCTGTATTAGCTTCTTTTAACTCCCAAAGAGGACCAACTGTATGATCTAATTAGTTAACCTGAGTATTAGAAGTTGGAAACACCTGAAATCAAAGCTGAGCTCTGAAAGATGACCTGAGAAACCCAAAATAAGTATGGGCTTCTCTACAAGAAAGTCATTGGGAAATGTCTCCCTTATGTCCGCCCTTATTCCTGAACTGACGTTATCCTAGAGGGCCATACTACTGTGGGACATGGGGCGGTTAAGAAGATTTATTAATGGCTGAAGTCACGATGTTACAGGTACCAATTGGTGGAGATCATCCAGGAGGCCTTGGAGGCATGTATGACTTGCAGATCTCAAAACTAAGTCAGTCCTCAATATCAACATGTAGTTGTCACCCTGGCAGGACCCTTTAGTGTTGTTAGCATTGATGTGATGGGCTCTTCTCCCAATGGATTACATGGCCATAAATATATCCTCTTAGCCATGGACCATCTGACCAAATGGGTTGAAGCTATTTAACTCCCCGCTGCTAATGCAAAAACCATGGCTCTAATTTTTATTCAATCCATTTTCACTCAGAACATATGCCCACAAATTTTATTTTTTGATCAATGAGTTAAATTTCAACTCAAAAGTAGTCCAGGATTTATTTCACTTTTCTGAAATTAAACAAAATTTCGCCGCCCCTTACAACCCACAGCCAATGGTGCAGTGAAACGCGCTAACATAACCCTTGTCTCATTTTTATGGAAAATAGCTGAATTTGACCTTGCTCACTGGAATCATTATTTACACAGCACATTGCTTGCCTACCAAATAAGCTACAACCGAGTCATTAAATTGTCCCTTTTAAAAGCTCTATATGGACGTTCTCTCAAGCTACTAAGTAGTGTACAGCCTTTGCTCAAAACCTCCTATCCTGAGAACTCTGATCTAACTAAGTTCTTATCTAATGAAATTGTCTGGCTTTAATCCCTAGTCATGCAAGGCATTGTCATCACCACCAAAACGGAAGACATCCCAATTTAATGTCAGCTGACCCACCTTACCCATTTTAATTAGGTGACCTCATTCTCTTCTATCACCATCACCCAGAGGTTGATAGAATAAGCTCGACATTTTTGATCTGGATCTTCTAAGGTCATTCAAAAAGTGAACTCTGAGTACTCCATTGCCAATGTCAAACAGGGGACATTGGTGAATTGTGTGCATGGCCAATTCCTCTGTCCCTATACCCCCTCTGACAGGTTTTTATGGGGACATTGTTAAGATTTGAGATGACGAGCAAGCCAAAATCCCTGATCTCAAATTGAGCCTCAACTTATCAGCTCTTAAACCAGCGCAAATGGAACCCATATCCTGAAGTCGCAAGACTAGATTTGATCAGGAAGCATCACATGCACATGAATTGACAAAACCAGCTTCAGGAATCCTGTCCCAGCCCTGTAAATCATGAGAGGCGCTGCCCCCATCGCTGCAGTCATGAGGATGATGCAGTACAATGTGGCACCACCCAAGCGGTCAATCTTGAAGGCAGTAAAAGATCCTATTATAATTAAGCCATGATGGTCCCTGAGGCACGTCTTCATGCGCCTTATAAAATATTGATGCTTTCTAACATGATATACCAGTATACATTATCTTTATCTTTTCGTTTTTTGACCTCTCCGCTAATTTTCAGCTTCAAGCCCATTTTTGGACTACAGCGACAATCAAGAGAGCTGTTATGCTGAGAATTAGCGTTTTATGAAATCATGCAATGGTAATAATATTAAAATTGATGTAAGTTTAAGTTTTGGCTGATCTATATAACTTAATGTTTTTGGTAAGCAGTAGGCAATTTAGTCAAATTGAAAGTCTTGATGGGTTTACTTAACATGTAGTGGGTATTTTTAACTGATTTTGAAAAGGGATAGTGTTCAATTTAACCTGTATATGTTTTTATGTATGTTTTCGCAAAACTCTGAAACTACTGGACCAATTTGGATGATCTTCTTTTTCAAAAAATAAGATGCTCCAACTTAGGCTCTATTTTAATTTTTCAAAAATTAGTACATTTTTTTAAACTCCATTTATTATTAAAAAAATTAAACCATGAAATAAGGACAAGAGGGATGGAGTAAATGGAGGTTTCAGCTGGCGTGAAAAACCCAGGAACTGGTACCACTAATTGAGTAGCATCGCTGAAAATTCCTGATCAACAATCGCCACGCTAGCCACAAGTTTTAAAAATGATGGGCTTACATGCCTTTTGATCTTCACTCTGAATGAGGACTCATCACATTCTGATGTTTTATCTAGGAGCAAAAGCCAATTGTGAGGTTCAAAAACATCTATAATATAATGCACAAAAATTTAGAGATCTGTTTGAGCTGTCCAGTGAAAACATGAATTGTCTACTGCACCCTTCCCATATAATAGAAGCTCTCATGGCTCAAGGTTTTTGGCCACAATTGTCAAGTGTATGATCCATATACAATAATGGTAGAGGAAGTCTTGGAGCTGGATTAGCAGATTTCTAGCCGTCTTATAAACAAAGGTCTTAAGAGGGGTGTATACCTGATGGCTGTTGCTTGATGGATAGTAGTAGTCTCATAATTGACCAATACATTTTGAACATACAGCATAAAAAAATAACGGCAGGCAATAACCGCCTCAGGTTCAGAGCACACCAGAAAGTCCATATAGGGGCACCCTGGGCTACAGTGCTTAGCTTTTGTTATCGCCCAAAAAATTCTCCAGGCGGTAGAATGTTTATTGAAGGAAACTAGTCTGTTATTGAGGCCCAGTACCAATTCCTTAATATTATAGTTGGTGTGATGACCTTCCTCCGCCCAGTCAATAAGTATTCAGGGGTAAGAAGGTGTTTGGGAAGTGCTTTTGGGGGGTGCTTCCAATAGTGTCAGCAAATTATTATTGAGGATTTGATTTCTTTTTTCAGAATGTTCATTCCCAATTCAGTTCCTCCCACGTTATAGCTGCATCCATTGCTTCTCTCTTGGCTTTGAGGCCATATCATATTGTAACCTCAGTCTGTGGCGCATTTGTGAATGACCAACTGCCCATCCTCACCGCCCCATTGCATAGACTTTAATAGCGGGGCCAATAGCATTTAAAAGGGTAATTGGGGTTATTCAGCATCCAATCCTGTGAGAGTCCAGCTAATTTTTGCTTTCTGGTGCTGTTCTCCGCTGGATTCCGCAAATGGGGTTTTGATATTAACAATATAAATCACTATTAAAAGAAAAATGGGTTTTATATTATATAATTATTGTTGGCGCAGGGTAAGAAAAACGAACCCTCTTTATATATTATCATTCAGTATTCAAAATATATCAATGTTAAAGGGAATTCTATGGTAAGTTCAGTAATAAGCTTAGTATGGTCCAAATTAGCAAATATGAAAATTGACCTATTTGAGCTCAGAAAACTTGCTTCACTTTGGCTGAATGACGGATGGGGAGATATTTTTAGGCAATAAAAACCTGTGGAGTAACAATTTAATATATTTCAGCTAATCCCCATTAGAAAAAATTATTGCACCTTGGGGAATTCCCACAAAGCCTATAAAAGGGGTGGTCCTCGCTTAGATGTTTGCTTTGAACTAGAAGTGGCCTGGGGAGAAGCCTCTGATGGAATCCTCAGGTTCCCTTACATGGTCGGGGAAATTCAACTGCCCAACTTTGTGCTATTTGCCTTTATAGTAACTGTAAAAGTGTTACCCCAATTTGCGGGGTTCCACTGAGAGTTAACCATGGTCTTTTGGCCAATAATATTGTTACTATTGCTTGAAACGCTCTTAACACAATTGCAAACTTAAAAAATGTCTGACATCTCCCCCTTTCAGCCTATTTTGACCCAAAACATTCTTTTCTTGAATATGGGAGGGCAATTGTCTGAAATCACCCCCAGAATAAATGTTAGGTGGTGAATGGGGCCCTAGGAAGCAGCCATGTACCCAGTTAATAATAATCCCTATAGCCAAAGATTCGATATAGTACTCTACACCTCTCTTGTAGGTGATGAAGAAAGCGCCTTCCCATATTGTCCCAAGCTTACCACTTCTAGTAGTGATGCAGTTATAATAATACAGAAACATATCAGACACTTGGAATGTAGGTAGGGGGTTTGGAGCTCATTGGAAGCCTAATATTCTTTAGTAACCGTTTTACTAAAAAGTGTCATAGCCTCATATTGGAGCTGAAGATGCGCTGAGCTAATCTTCTCATGGCTTTTTCTGGTTTCTCAGCTCTAGAGGAGAATACATCTTTATCCAAGAGGGCAGGTATGCCTGGTATATGCCCATACAAGACATGGAATGGTGACATTTTCAAGATCTGGTGATAACTAATCCGGTAGGCCATAAGAGCACTTGGTTGAAATTAATCTAGTGAAGTGAATCAGAAGAGGCCATTTTCATAGAATAGAGACCAAGGTTCCATTTTCTCTCTCCACAGTCCCATTGGTAGAAGGATTATAAGGAGCAGAGAAGAGTTGTTGAGTCCCATGAATGTACCCTGGATTTTGAATACTCTGGAGTTGAAGTTCTTATCATTGTTGCATAGTAGTACTTGATGATAGACATTATAAGTGAAAATGCTTTAATGTAAAAATGTGGCTGTGGCCTTGACCGTTTGGGCAGAGAGCCACAGCTTCAACACATTTAGTAAAGTGGTCAATGGCTAGTGGGATAACTCTGCTTCCACCACTAGTCTGTGGAAGGGGACCTACTACATATAGGCTGATAGTGTGGAACAGTTGTTAAGGGGTAGTTGGTTGATATTGATATCTAGACTTGAAACAGGATTGTTTATTACACGTAAGGCAGGCATTCAAGGCATTGACAACAGAAGCCATGATTCCTTCCAAATAGAACCAATAATTAATCTAATCATAGGTTTTCTTTGATCACCCATGAACTAGGGTGGAGTGAGCTTCCAGGATAGCAGGTAAACGTTCTGAGGGATGAAGGTAAGGTAGCCTCTTTGCCCTGTAACAGATGAGTTTGTCTTGTTCGTTACATTCTGACTCAGATTCAGATTTTCCAAATCTGAGAAATATCGCTTTATAACATTTTTGTTTTGGTCATTTTGGACACTGGGTTGTGCCTCACCCAAGCTATTGATTAGGCTCACAAAAGCCTAATCAATAGCTTGGGTGAGGTCCCCTGAAGCGCTTCCTTTATAAGGCGCGCCAGTACCTCTTGAAGTTCACTTCAGAATTCTACAAAATTTCCCCTAGCATTCCTTACCTGGGGAGCATTTTTGGTTGCTCCCCAGACGAGCTCTGGACGGTAGGGCCTTTTATGTCCCAGAATAAAAAGTTAATGCTGATTTGGGATCCACATACTTTGCTAAATTGTGGTACTTTTTCCCTGTTGAGATGCTATTTTGAGCAGGTTGGGGCGGGCCAGCTCCCCCAGAGGACTTTACATAACCAATTAGGATTAGGGAAATGCTGGGTTTGATTGAGTACTGAGGGTACCTATCCCAGCATAGTTGGCCAGTTTGGTTTCATGTCAGTGCACCAAAAAAATACCTATTTATTCTGCAGTCAGAACTGGGATTTTTCCAGTCTGTGACAGCTCCCACCTGCTTGTACAATTTTCTACCTTCACTTTGGTGTTGCGGGAGTGCTGGGCTAACATTTGCTGTATGAGCTCATACTGATCAACTAGTCACTGGGGGTCATTAAGAGGTCATATAACCGCTCCACCTCGCCATTATCTGAATTAAGGACTGGCAGCCAAGTTAACCCATCAACATTCATGTGACAGGTTCCAGCACATTGTTTGATCTTCATATTGTAATGCTGGAGCTTTAGAGCCCAGCAAGTTAACTGTCTAGTAGGATTCTTCATGTTATGTAACATTTCAATGAAGCGTGGCCTGTAACCATAGTGAAGTTGATCCCAACAGAAAAGGACAGTAACGCTTTACAGCTAACATAACAGCAAGGCACTCCTCCATAATGCTGCAGTTGTATTCCGCCATTGATAGCATCTTCCTAAAATAAGATACAGAATGATCTACTTTTTCATCCAATTGGGCTAAGATGGCCCCAATGGCATAGTCCGAGGCATCAGTAAACAAGATAAAGGATTTTCCATAATTGGGATGCCTCAGGATAGGAAGTTGTTGTAGCTGTTGCTTCAGCATCTCAAAAGCAACCTTTTTTGGCACCCCCCAATAAAAAGATTTATATTTGGTCAATAGGTGGACAAGGACTCACCGAGCTGAGCAAACTTTAGGATGAACTGATATTAGTACCCCATCATTCCAAAAATACCTGAATATTCTGTAAATTTTTAGGGGTAGGCATTTGAGATTACTTTGACCTTATATTGTATGGGTTGGATTCCCTCTTGAGAAATGTAGTGGCCAAGGAAATCCAATTTCCTTTGGAAGAAGGTACACTTTGAGTGAAAGAGGCAAATTATTAAATTGAGGAGCTGGCTTTTGATGCAAGCCACGCCTGCATCAATGCAGTAAAAACCTCTCTTTTTTACCCTAATTATCCTTAAACCCACCGGCGCATCAAGTCATTTACTTGTGTACCAGCTCTCATCACTTTCGCTGAGCATCAACTTGCTCAATATGTTGAGGCTATGGACACCGTTGGACTCATAAACAAAGAAACCCCACAACTATACCTCCTTAAAATCCATGTCACTGATGCTTCCACCCCGATGCTGTCCACCAAGGTCTGCCAGCTAAAGCAGGCGCCAGACAACAGTTTTTCCTAAGCTTCCTCGCCTTCTGTTATGGCTTCCAAGGCTGTTAGCTGAGGTGCCATATTAGGAAATTCTTTATTTCTAGTAATCCCTTTGTTTGGCCCATTTGCAAATAAAGATGTGTTGCGGCTCCCCCTTTTGAGTTAGGCACCACTAGTGCTAAAAAAGGTACACTTCGAGCTTTTCTTTTTGCTCAACATCACTTTCAAGCAATTTTTGATAAAAATAACCGTTAATTTTCCACAGCCACCTATACATTATCAGAGTTCCATTTATGTCCTCAGTCCCTCACCTGCTGCCCCAGTGTGGGGCAGCGGTGCTCCACCTACTAGCACTTACTGCCCAGCAGGAAAATGAATGTGGATGGGCTCATCCAGTCCGCCTAATACAACTGGTCGCTTTGTCTCTTTAAGGGACTTAGCACTGCACCTTACACTAGTCCACCCACCCCCACCCCTAGACCTACTTTAATCCAATAGCCGCTTTTGCCTCTTCTTCAAATACAGATGTCTCTTCCCATATGCTGACAAAGCGATTATTTAGCTGGCAATGGCCATCTTTGCACCAGCGGTTTTTATAAACTTCCGCCTTTATAAGGTCTATTTTAATTTAATTCCCTATGGAACAGGATGCGGCCACTGAAGCAGCAACGCAATTAATTTACAAAAACACACCCATTACCACCACTGAAACTCATCCCTCAATGATATCACACTAGTGTTGATCTTTAAAAACCTAGAGTCACACCTTCTGTCATGGATTCGGCTAAGAAGAACTAGAATGGGCTCCCAGTTGGGGTGCATGAGCACCTAGTGGAGGCCCCAAAATGCCAGAGGCATAGCGGTCCAGGTGACTAATAGAAGTGGGGATCTATGGGAGACGTGAGGAAAGAAAACGTTCAGGAATGTACTGAAGGCCCCCAAGGCAAACCAGATGGTTGCGTTGGGGGCAACCATGAGTCTTGAGGGGCAACCCCCAAGGGCAGGAGAGGCAGGGAGGATGACGACTCCTCCAGGGTTCACAGTTGCTGGCCTTCAGATTCAAGTAGGGGGGCTTGCGCGCCAGTGGGGATGGCACAGAGGCCGCAACGTTATTGGATATGTGTGGAGGTATGGTAAACCCCATGAGAGGGGCTGGGACTGAGCTTCCCCTGGAGGGGGCGCTCTAGGTCCCGCTGGTGGGCTGGACCTGCAGTGGCAGGGGCGACTATGGAAGCCAAACCCACATGTGGTGGGCCAGGGAAGCCTTGGGGCTGCTCCAACTGGGGAGCAGTTTTAGTGGACTCGGTGACTGAATGGAAGGAAGGGTCTTCATTTAACTGACATGTGAAAATGAAAAAAGCTGCGGGTTCATCATTGAGGGCAGGGCGGATTATTGCATTTATGATCTACTGCTGCATGGCAGGATCAAGATATCAGATAATCCAGTTGCCAAACATCAGCAAGAGGATTTGGGCGTTGGCATGATTCATCGGATTGATCACCAGAATTGTTTATAAAATTCTTAAAGGCAGATGGAGGCCGCGGCAAACTAGGTGGATATTTCAGATTCTATTTGATAAAAGGCAAAAGGATGTAACTGACAACTACTCTCGATGGGGCAGTTGCCTTTTAAAATGGGGAGTAGGAATGGGGAGGTATCAAGGGATTGGTCATTTGGGGGATGGGGAGGTATTCAGTTGGCTGGCTTGGAGGGGGTAGAAGGCTGCTCCCAATTCTGGCAAAAGCTTGGAATTTTTTTGCAAATTTTTCCGAATTCTTGGAGCCAAGCCAAGTTGATACTACTGATCCAGGTCCTTTTAACTCAAATTGGCCTGTTCGCATGGCTTGGGAAGTCCAGATTTGTCCTGGGAGGCAGGGGTCCATGAATCAGATTTGTTGTAATTTGAGCGATCCCTCAATTGGGCAACTCATATGATCTGAACTCTCTGGATCCATTTCAGAGAATTGGGCAAGATGATCTGAGTCGTTCAGAACTTAGTTTTCAATCTGAGAAGTATTCTGATCTGGCTTTCAAAACAGGACAGCCCAAACTGGCTCCCCAAATCCAGAAAATAATGGCTGGGATCCAAGGTTGGGAATTGCCATTTTCCCAAATTTTGGCCATGACTTGCCTGGGGGAATGGGTGGACCCAGGGCCCTTTCCATGACCCCTGATGTGCACCATCTCTCTGCAGACCCCTTCTATCAACCTTACCAGGATTGAAGAGGGGGAAGAGGTGGGAGTGGGATGTCTTTGGGTAGGAAAGCCGTCACCAAGCGCTCATCTATCACACATGGGCTAGGTCACCCAGCTGTTAGAGGGTCCACTGGATCCTTGGGGCCCCTTTTCGTCCAGAAGGGGTGCTGAACCCTATCCAGTTGCAAGGGCTGGTCCCCAAGACTTACACTACCCTTCCCTTTTTGACAGGGAGGATCCCACCCCCGGGGGCATGGACCAAGGCATAGTTCTTGTGGCGCTCTGGTAACATTATGGCCAGAATGGCCGCGATTTTCTGAGGAGGGCGGGGCGCTGTTGAGTGGGAGTCGTGGAATTCCTCTATCAGGTCCTTGCAGTTTGTACAATCGCGCATATTCACCCAGCTGTTCTCATATGAGGGGTAACCTTTCCAGGCGACCAAGTACTGAATGGATCGGCAGGACCTTCAGGAAGCTTCAATGGCCTCCACCTCCACTTCCTGGGATTCCCCAATGATGATTGGCTCAGGGAATGTTTGCCGTTCCCCCTTAAAGGGGGTTAGAAAGGAGGTGTGGAAGACATTATGCTGCTTCCAGTGTGCGGGCAATCTCAGGCGGCAGGCTCCATTGCCTAAATCCTTCTCAACCTCAAAGGTTCCTGAGCGTTTGGCTGTGAGCTTGCAGGTGGGGGCTTTCATGGAAAGGTTGTGGGTATCTAACATGACAAGGGAACCAACCATGATCTCATGCCCTGGAAGATGTTTCTGATCAGTGAACCACTTATAGTCCTCGATGGACTTTGTCAAGTGTTTGTGAACCAGGTTGTGCATCTCGCGGAGAGAGCTTACACGATCCTTAGCATCTGGAACTGCTGAGGAGAGTCTGGGACCAATCTGAAATGAGGAGTTATACCATAGAGTGACCTCAACGGGAGAGAAGCTGGTTGAGGAATGGAGGGAGTTGTTGTATGCAAACTGTGCTAGGGGTAGGTCCTTGGCCCAGATGTCTTTTGAGGCCATCGCATAGCAGCACAAGTACTGCTTCAGTACCTGATTCACCCGTTCAGTCTGCCCATTGGACTGAGGGGTGGTAGGCTGTGGATCTACAGGTCTTGATGTGAAGAGAGGGACAACAATTCTTCCCAGAACTGGGCTGTGCACTGGGGTCCCCTGTCAATCACTATCTCCTTGGGGAGACCAAACATGAAAAAGACATGGTTGACAAATAAATTTGCGGTCTCCACCGCAGTAATAGAAGAGAGGCAGGGGATGAAGAGTGAAAACTTGGTAAATTAGTCTACGACTACCATTACTGCATCAGAGCCACAGGATGGTGGGAGCTCCACGATGAAGTCCACTGAGAACGAGGTCCATGGCCCTTCAGCCTGCTGCAAAGGGTGTAACAATCCCTTCCTCTCAGAACAATCCAATTTTGCCCAGGCGCAGGTGACACAACGAGTTATCCAATTGTGAATGTCCTTTGAGGATCCAGGCCATTTATAGGTTCTCTTTATGAGAACTGCGCATTTTTGACATTGGGGTGGCCGATATCTGGGGGATGTGGTGTTCCTCAATACCATGGCTGCATAGGGAAGGGGGAACACAAACCAGATCACAGAACCAGATTTTTCTATCATGCAAGGTATATGGAGTTCTCCTGTGGCGCATGGACTCCAAGTCAGCCAGAAGCTCGATTCCTTCAGGGCAGCAGGTTTTTGAAGTAAGGACACGTGGGATAAGCGGAGTGTCAGGGTCTATATCAGTGAAAGATATAGCAGGGGGAGTCAATGAGAGGATTTGGGAGGGGGCACTACCTTCATAAGGTCTAATGGGTCCTCTTATCATTGGGGAACAGGGAGGGGTTACAGCTGAGCATGTCCGACAAGATGTTCAGTGGGCCTTTGATGAATTCATACTTAAAATGGAACTCACAGAGGTCTTGATACATGCGAGTTTTCCAGCGGCCTAGCTTCTGAGGTTTGCGGTAGTAGAGCAGGGCCTTATGGTCTGTCCAAACGGTAATTTCAGGCAGGGCCCCTGCAGGAGATATCGCCAGTGGGTGAGTGACTACACCACCGCCACTAGCTCCTTATCATATATCAGCCACGCTTGCTCTGTTGTGGTAAACTTCCAGGAGTAATAAGCCACCAGGTTCTCAACTCCCTTGTGCTCCTGCATCAGCAAAGCACCAACTGCCAAAGACAAAGCATCTCAGGCTACTATGACGGGCCAGGACATGTCAGCATGCCGCAGGACAAGGGCTCTGACAAACACCTCCTTGATATCCTCAAAGGCCTTCTGGCACTTGGGGGACCATTTAAAGGGGGCGTTCTTCCCGGTGAGGGGGTGCAAGGGTGCTGCCAGTTGGGCAAGAGCGGGGGAAAATTTTCTCAAAAAGGTAATGGTGCCAAGAAAGTTGCGAAGCTGTTTTTGAGTGGTTGTGGTAGGCCAAGACTGAATGGCCTCCAGCTTGCAGGTGTGGATGGAATACCCATTCTTCAGGACAAGATTCCCTAGGAAGGTAACCTCATCCATGAAGAACTCGCACTTGGAGGGCTTAACAAATAGCCCTGCCTTGTGGAGGGCTGCCACTACCACTTTGAGGTCCCTGACATGTTGTTTGGGGGTTAGGGAATGGACCAGAATTTCATCAATATAGGCCACCGCACAAGAGAAATGCAAGTCCCCCAATATGTCGTCAATGAGGCGTTGGAATGTGGCTGGAGCATTCTTCAAACCAAAAGGCATCACCCTGAACTGGAAAATCCCCCAGAGAGTTCGGATAGCTGTGAGCCACTCCTGTCCCCTCGCCACCCTCACCTGATTGAAGCGTTCACCAGGTCCAACTTTGAGAAGATGCGAGACTTGGAGATGGCCTGTGCAATGCTCTGCTCTAATGGCAAGGGTTATGGGTCAGGGATGGTGATCTTGTTGAGGTGTCCATAGTCGACGCAGGGGTGCAGGGACCCATCTGCTTTCCTTGCAAAAACTATGGGTGAGGCGATTGGAGAAGACTTCTTGATGAGCCACCCCTTCTCTAGCATGTCGTCCAGCCAACTTGCTGAGAGCCCTATCTTCTTCCTCTGTATAAGGGGGAAAAGGGGCAGTTGATCTTGATTAGGTCAACCGTCAGCCAGAATGTCAAGTCAAAATCAGAGTGTGATGGGAGCTTGGAAGCCATTGACATGTCGAAGATGGCCTTATATGGGGCATGGCAGGAGAGAAAATCTAGAGGGAGGTCTTCTAGGATGGGGTCCAGTGGGACGATGGAACCAAGGGATGTGCCCTGGGGAAGGGTCTGTAGCAAGGGAATCTCACCACTCAACTTGAGGTTTCTGAACAACAAGGAATTGGTTGCAAGATTGATATGAACTTGTTGGCGGCGCCACCAGCCCACCCCCAAAATTACAGGGTAGATCAAGTCCTGTACCGCTGAGAAATGGTCAGAGAATCCAAAGTCATGAACTAAGAAGTGCAATGGACGTTGGATGCGGTGGGACATCATGGACTCGGACAAGGCATTCAGGATGATCAAGGCTTCCTCCATTGATAGGTCCAAGGACTGTGCCACACCAAGGTCAATGAAGTTACCCGCTGCTCCGGTGTCAAGCAGGGATTGCACTGTGATTACCCCTGACTCCAAGGGAAAGGAAATGGGAAACAAGAAGTATGTTTGGTCCTCTTTATTGGTTTGAGCTAGCGAAAGGGAAACTGAGGAGGGGCAATAATCCGACATCAGGAGAGACTGGCCTGGAACTGTGGGGGAGGGGAGCAGTTGATCTGAGGTCTCTACTACTTCCTTGTCCCACATAGTTAGACAAGGACTAATATGCACACCCACTCCACTCTCTTCAGGGGGAGGTGGGTTCACACTGGGAGATGATCTCATCACACTGAGCAGACTCCAACACTGGGGGCCCAACGATCCAGCCTCCTGATCTGGGCTGGGGGCTGGCACTACCATAAGTAAGGGTTCCCCGGGGGGAGTTAATCGAGGTGGCCACCAAGGGGGAGCAAAGGGAAGCTAGACCAGGGGACGCTTTCCTTAACCGCGCCCATTGGCAGGGGGAGGTCTGGTGCAGGGTGCATTGGGGGCAGCGATGGGAAATGAGGGGTTGTGCCATGGCCTGGCCTCAATTTCATGGGCCACAGAAAAATGACTCTCTAAAGATCCAGGAGAGGATCCCAAGTAATATGGGCCGCCGCAGTGGGGTTCAGGGCTGCGCGGAATGCGGAGACTGCAATTTCAACAGGGATAAGAACTGTTGGAGCCAGGACCGCAAAGGCCACAATCAGGGAGGATAGGTCTGTGGCTGCCTGTCCCAAAGTAAACAAGCGGAGGAGGCGCGCTGGTCTTGAATCAGGGGCCTATACCGCTGAGGTGATTAATGACAACAAGGGGGTGGGGTTGCCCAGCTTGGCAGCAGAGCGGAGCACTCCCCTGACCCAACGGCAGGCATATCCATCCAGGGCATTCTGGAGGGCCACGCTCTGCTGTGCATCAGAGGGAAGCAGGGACTTCCCCCCATAAGCATTGAGGCGCACCTGGGTCTCTGCCAGGACGCCCAGGATCTGATCAGCCACCTCATCAGAAGGGACAGGGGGAGCCACCAACCCTGTTGCATTCAATAAAGGGGTAGAGCTCTCCATTGGTGCTTGGCAGGGTGGGGATCAGTTCAGCTGAGTCTGGTGGTAGGCCCAGATGAACGAGGCCACCGCCCAGCAGGAGAAGGCCAAGTCACAAAGGGAAATCACTCTCAGAAGGAGTGCTTAGGCCAGTGCATCGCCTGTCCCAGTGAGGATGGTATAGAAGGCTGAGATTATGAGTCGGTTCATTATGTCACGGATTCAGCTAAGAAGAACTAGACTGGGCTCCCAGTCGGGGTGCACAAGCACTCATTGAATCCCCAGAATTCCAGAGGCATAGCGGTCCAGGCGACTAATAGAAGCGGGGATCTACAGGAGACGTGAGGAAAGCAAAAGTTCAGTAATGTACCGAAGGCCCCCAAGGCAAACCAGATGGCTGCATTGGTGGCAACCGCGAGTCTTGCAGGGGCAACCCCCAAGGGTGGGAGAGGCAGGGAGGATGATGACTCCTCCAGGTTTCACAGTTGCTACCCTTCAGATTCAGGTAGGAGGGCTTGCACGCCTGTGGGGGATAGCACAGAGGTCGCCACGATTTTATAAATTTATGTGGAGGTATGGTAAGCCCCATAAGAGGGGTTGGGACCGAGCTTCCCCTGGAGGGGGCACTCTAGGTCCTGCTGGTGGGCTGGTTCTGCAGCGGCAGGGGTGGCTATGGAAGCCGAGCCTATGCGTGGTAGGCCAGGGACGCCTTGGGGCTGCTCCAACTGGGGAGCAGTTTTGGTGGACTTGGCGACCAAACAGACAGAAGGATCTCTGTTTAATGGACGTGTGAAAATGAATGAAGCAGCAGGTTCATTATCGAGGGCAGGGCGGATTATTGCGTTTACAATCTGCTGCCACATGGCGGGATTGAGCGACCAGATAATCCATTCAGCAAACATCAGCAAAAAATTGTGGGTGATGGCGCGCTTCTTCAGATCATCTGATGGAATTGTTAAAAATTTTAAAAGCATACAGAGGATGAAGCAAACTAGGCAGATATTTAAGATTTTATCAAACAAAAGGCAAAAGAATGAACTGACAACTGCCCTCAGTGAGGGCAGTTGCCTTTTTAAACTGAGCATTAGGTTTGGGGAGGTGTTGAGGGATTGGTCATTCAGGGGATGGGGGAGGGATTCAGTTGGCTGGCTTGGAGGGGGTAGAAGGCTGCTCATGATTCTGGCAAAAGCTTGGAAACGTTTGCAAATTTTTCCAAATTTTTGGGTTAAGCAAGGTCAATACTACCAATCCAGGTCCTGATGACTCAAATAGGCCTGTTTGCACAGCTTGGGCGGTCCAGATTTATCCTGGGAGGCAGGGGTCCATGGATCAAATTTGTTGCGATTTGAGCTGATCCTTTAATTAGACAACTTGTATGATATGAACTCCCTGGATCCATTTCAGAGCGTTGGGACAGATGATCTGAGTCATTTGGAACTGGGTTTGCAATCTGAGAAGTATTCTGATCTTGCTTCTGAAGCAGGCCAGCCAAGACCAGCTCCCCCAGTCTGTAAATTACCAGCTGGGCTCTAATGTTGGGAATTGCCATTTTCCCAAATTTTTGCCATGGCTTGCCTGGGGAATAGGTGGACCCAGGGCCCTCTCCATGCCCCCTGATGTGCGCCATCTCCCTGAAGACCCCTTCTTTTAACCTTACCAGGATTGAAATGGGGGGAAGAGGTGTGAGTGGGTTAACTTTGGGTAGGAAAGCTGTCACCAAGTGCTCATCTATCACATGGGCTAGATCGCCCAGCTGTGAAAGAGGGTCCACTTGAGCCTTGGGGCTCCTTTTCATCCGGAAGGGGTGCTGAACCCTATTCAATTGCAAGGGCTGGTCCCCAAGACTTACACCTTCCCCTCAAACTTTATATGAGGAGTTGATGTCAGGGCTATCCACTTATGGCACAAACCCCATCCTCCAATTCCATGTCCCAAATGGTGCTGTGAGCCTAGTGGCACCTCGGGCAATGGCCACCATTACCCCCACCAGCTAAACATGGCCCAGCACATCCCACCGCATGCCTATATCCCATCCGCACTGACCATCTATGTTGGTCTTGCACATACAACGGTAACACAATTACCCCCTATGCCATGAGTTGGACCATACAAAGAAAGTATGTCATTACAATTCAAACCATGCGAACACTGCTAACTCCGCCCATGTGGCCACATCAACAGCATTTGAATGGTGATTTTTGCTGTTTTGCCCCCACAAGCTGTGCGCTCATTGAATCAGATGCATAAACTTCCAGCCCAATCCCAAGCCAGCCAATTTACACCCATTCCAACCAATCAGGTGCAGGCTGGGCCTAAATTCAATACAAACAATTTTCCGCCCAAAACATGCCCAATCCAAGCCATGTATCACCAAATCAATCCTACTAAACAAAATTTCTGGGTCTTATTAGATGAAGTGAATAAATTTGGTGAGATTGTCAAATCTCTAGACCATCCAATTAACTTAAAACCTTATTTGAATTCAGACATTGATGCCTAAATCACGCCCAAACAATTTGTCCCCAAACTGATCACTACCCCTTTCCTGAGCGATCATCAGCTAGCAAAGGCAGCGGTGGCTTCGCCTGAAAGTTCCCATCTCTGCAAAGCTGTGGCAGTCTTTGTCACTGAATTTAGGAAGGGCTGCATGACACAAGTTACCCCCCCAATTTCCCTGCTGTTACAGAAGAAAAAATCTCTTAACTCAGAGAAGCTGCAATCACCGCTGTCTAGCATGTCACAGAACTGGCAGATTTTTCTCATCCACACACATCACAAGTGCCAACATTGCAAAATATGCCCAGCTTCCTAATACTCGCATCCAAGCAGAACACCAGAATGCCAAACTTATAGAGGCTTTGCTCCAGGTCCAAATTGTTTATCTCAACGCCTATTACATTAACTCAACCCTCATCCTGCAGTTACTCAACCCCCTTGCTATCAGCATTGATCCGCACCTTCAATGCTGAAGCTAAAACATAGTTGAATGAGATAATCCGCCTGATCCCCCTCCCCCTTCACCATGATAGGATAAGCAGCTCGCCGCTGTGCTACCTGGTAGATTATTTTTTATCCTTTTGTGTGTCTCGATGCTCATTTCAGGCTGTTAATCCTATTTTTGGTTTGTTTCGTTGGAATTTTGTTTTATTATTGTCCATCCCCTGGTCATTGTACCCCATAAAATTTAAAATATAAGGTACACTTTGAGGGTTTTAACTTGATATTGGACTCATATAAGCGTTATATCACCTTCTTCATGTGATAAAGATGTCGTTGAAGGTTTATGTGAACACCATGATGTCATCAAGATAGATGATGACACAACTTAACTTAAATACTGCAATATGTGATCCATAGCACACTGAAATGTTGCAGGTGCATTGCACAACCCTTGAGGTAATTGGGTGGATTGGAAGAGACCTTCACTGCAAATAAGAGTGCATTTCAGATGATCTAGAGGAGAGAGGTCCATTTAACAATGGCCGCTATCCAAGTCCATTGCGTAGAAGAAGTTAAATCTTTAGAATTGTGCCAGGCCGTCATCAATGCGGGGGATAGGGTAGCTATCCTTTTTAGTGAGGTTATTTAATTTAGAGTAGTCCATGACTACCTGATGACCTCTGTTATTCTTTTTTATTAGCAAAATGGGGAATACCAAGGGCTTTGTGAAGGAACTAGTAACCCCCATCTAGTAACTGCTGGAGCTCCATCCTAGTCTGCTGTCCTTCTACCTTTGACTTACGGTAAGGTTTGGACCTAATAAGACGGGCATCACCCACATGAATGGAGTGGCTCCAGCCCTTCATGTGGACATAGTCATTATCTGACTTCGAGAATATGTCATTATACCCTTCTAGTAAAGTATGGACAGTTTCAGAACATCTTGGGTCATCTCATCAGAGATATAAATGTTGGGTAAGGTATAACCAGGTTATCCATGGGCAAGCCCAAATCCGTCATAGAGCCAATGAAGTAGATATAACCACTGACCTCCACCAGGATTAGTACGCCTCTGCCAATCTCCTGGTGTTTTCTTATAACTATGTCCTTGTCGGTGAGGTTTCCCAAAAGGATATTAATAGGCCTCTGGTAGGCGGGGTTTAATATCCCAGGTAATACCCAAGGCTCCAATGGGCTAACATCCTTAAGACTTACAAGGTGCAACAAACAGTGGTGTAAGATTTGGAGCGTGATCTTTGTGTCAACAACACGTTGTTTGCCAGACTTAATCATGAGCTCTTCTGCAGCATAAAAAAGGGACACCATCCCTAACATCCACTGAATTTGGCAAATTTTTTGTATTTTGCCCTAAGGTAGTGCACTGTAAAGGCAAAGCGGAAAGGGGGTATTAAACTAGGCTAGAGTATTCATCCTTACTGGGTTCTTTATTGGATAGTCTAATTGAACTTCATATTTGAGTAATGAGAGGAAACCTCGCTCATGTTGATTATTCCCTTTACTCAATCATAAACTGGGTACCTATGAGCATATCATAGATGTTATTATCCAAGGCCACTGCAGGGGCCAATATAATAAGCTTCTTTTGATTGGAAAGGGAAGAGTATGCCCTAAAAGCACAGGTTTTATTCAGGCCTGCAGTTCCAAATTCTTAATTTTACTCTAAGTCAGGCGCCAGCTTTAACTTTTAATGAGCTTAGTGGAGATTACGTTACCGTTGAGGTAGTATCCAGGATGACCATTACCTTAACTTTAATAATGACCACTTCAACCTTGGTGAGTGTTCCTCCAAAGTTAGAAAACTGGGCCAAGACCTCCTGGAGATGAAAAAGTGGAGGTTAGTTTATGAGCAGTCTTAGGGTATTTATCCAGTATGGAAAATGGTATGTACCCGCCGAAGAAGTCAAATCATGCCAGCAAAAAAGAACTTATTGGCATTATTGGCAGTATCAATAACTTTGGGACACCAAGAATTTGGCTGAGGTACGTTTCCTCAGGTATATTGGTTTCGTCTACTCCTTCAGCATTCAATCAATCAGGGACCCCCACTTCCTCAGGTGCTCCCAATATGTAATAACCAACATCATCCAACCCCCCCAAAGATTAATCCCAAGGGGTATTCTCAATAACTGGCAATGTTGCAATTGATGTAGGGGAGACGGCCGCATGAGGTTGGGTAGCTATCTTCTGACCATACATCTTTTCAGCATGCTCTAAATTATCACAGGGATTACCCTTAAGGCGTGCAACTGCCAGCTTGGGTGAAGGGGAAGGCACAGTGGCTTTAGTGAGCTTGTGTGGTAGCACGGTATTAACTGCATTACAGGTCTTAGACCTTCATGAGGGAGTGATATCTGCTTTAAGTCGCACTGAAGGAGTAGGTTTTACAGGGTGGATAGGCACAGGTGGGCTCACCCTAACTGTCCTACAGGCGAAAGCTCCTCAATGGTTAGAACTAAAGGGTTCACCTCAGCTTAAATTTGTTGTTGCACAAGTATGGAAAACAGCAACGTCTAACAGAGCCTCTTTTATGATGAGGCTGTTCTTGAAGTTGCGCTTCACTGAAATGATATGCCTGGCTAGAGAGGGTTGGGAAGCTAAACCAGTTAACATGGCTGCGATGGAACGTCAAGTGTTAGCATTTTAGACGTTGACAACCTCTATGCAGCGAGGTAAGCCCGCTCAGAAATGTGGCGGTCAGTAGCCTTCATACATGCTAAGGCGCATAAAAGCCTGTTTATCCCTGTTTAGACTCTGCTTTGAACCAAAATCAGCCAAAAGAGACTCCTTAACCTCTGCCCAGGTGTGTAGAGTGTCCATATAAGAGACATTAACTCCTTATGACAAGAGGCTTAATCAACTATAGATGTGTTGTACTTTTTTGCTTATCAGTTGCGACTTGCATGCAGATTTGTAAACATATACAAATTAAACAATTCTTGCTTCACTGGGATTGTAATTGTCTTTAAGAGGGTTCTTTAATGGCGCTTCTTAAGCTCTTTAAAACGGGATAAAGAGCTTAATGGGTGATTTTCCAGGGCAACTATTCTTGATTCATCTGAAAGGGAAAGAGTTGGAGAGTTACTCACTTTGAAAACCTCCATTTTATTTTGTTTTTGTATATACAGGGTCCCCTGTAGCGAGCATCACTTTGTGGGAATCCAGCTAATTTTTGGCTTGCTGGTGCTGTTCTCCGCTGTTTCCACAAATGGGGTTTTGATAATAACGATAAAAATCACTAATAAACGAAAAGCTGGGTTTTATATGATTTTATTAGTGTCAGTGTGGGGCAAGAAAAATGAACCCTCTCAATATCTTACCAATCAGTATTTGAACTGTAATGGGGGTCAAAGGAATTTAATGGTAAGTTTGGAATAGCTTAGTATGGTCCAAATTAGGAAATATAAAAATTTGACCTTTTGGAGCTCGGAAACCTCGCTTCACTTTGGCTGAATGATGAATGGAATTTTATTTTAGGCAAGACAAAACAGATGGACTAACAATAATTATATATTTCAGCTAATCCCAATTAGAGAAAATTATTGCACCATGGGGACCCCCACTAAGCCTATAAACGGGGGTGGTCCCCAATTTGCGGGGTCCACTGAGAATTGACTAGGGTCTTTTGGGCAATAATATCGTTACTATTGCTTCAGACGCTTTTATTACAATTTTGAACTTGTAAATGTCCAACATTTCCCCCTTTTGGCCTATTTTGACCCAAAACATTCTTTTCTTGAAACTGGGAGGGTTTTATGACAGCTCCCAAAGAAATTGTGCTGTTTTACTTTTTGAGATCTCTTGAATTCGGGCTATTTGATGCCTTATGCTAGCTCTGAGCAGCTTATATGTGACTGCATCATCTGGAAAAAGATTTAGCTCAGTTCTGGTGGGCGTGTGCCTCAACATTTAGGAGTCAGTTACCCTCTTCACAGTTGGTTTTGAATAGGATGTCCAGCTTGATTAGCATCGTGTGGTCCTTAAACCACAGAAGGTGTGGATGAGCAACTTAATTTTACCTTCTCAAGACTGGGCTCACTGGTTGAATGTGAGCCACATACAAAGATTTGATAGTATGAAGACATTTAGAACCTGAACTTTCCCTTAGAGGTTCAAGCTGGCTTATTTCCAGTAGGCCATCCAAGACGTCATAATGAAAAAGCACCGCATGTTTCATCACCTCAACTGCAGGACCAGATTCGATGAAGATGACATAAAATTATATAAACGTTTGTGTGGGTGCTATGGGATTTATGCATGAAGGTGAAAGGAATTGAGGTTGCCCTATTTTAGTGACTACCATCTTATCCATATTAATCTTACCATTTGACGCCTGTTAGTAAAGGGAGAGAAGCTCATCAACGCCTTGAAGGTCACTTCTAAACTGATCCCCACTGCCATATCATATGAAAATGCCTGCATTCTAATAGAAGTTGGATGGGTGTCAGATGCCCTGCAAACTCACTTCTGCTGCCACCAATAAAATGTTTGTGGCAAAGTTAAATAAAATTGGGAATGTAGGATCTCCTTGCTGAAAGCCCTGTCCAATCAGAATTGACCCCGTTAGGCCAGTGGCCAGGATGACTCTTGTACAGAGGCCTGTGCATAATGTATCTATCCAGATGATAAAGTGGCAGGAATTCCTATGGCATACATTGTATCTCTCAGGAATGGCCATGCTACTTGATTTTAGGCCTTCTAAATGTCCAAAATATGAGATAGACGTTTTAGTCCCAAACACATCCTTTAGGGCGTCTTGAACTTAGCAGATACTTTCCCAGATAGTTCACCCTTGATAAACCCATTTTTGGGAAGTTTAGATGGTCCACAGGGTGGTATGCATCATCGAGTCCATGAAAATTTGTGTGAGAAATTTGTATCAGCGTTTATCAGTGCTATCAGGCGCCAGTTCCAAAGGTGCCGCTGAGAGCCTTTTTTTGATTAGTATCACAATTCAGGATTTATGCCCATGGGATTAAAAACCTTTTGAGACAGACAGTGGTTAAAAAGACAGGCAATTTCCAGTGCCATACACTCACAAATTGCGTTCAGCATTTCTACTCGCATGTTCTAGGGGCCTGGGGACTTAGTTTTGCTCATCCTTAAGCGCCCGTTTTATCTCCTTCACTGTGATCTCAGCAACTAGATTGTGCTTGTCAGCAGGCGAGAATCCCTGGAGCGCTGGATTAGCCAGGGATAGTAGGGCTTCTGTCGTTGTGCTATTTAATTTTGCTAAGGTGTAAGAGGTTGCCATAAAACTGTTTGACTCCACATTTGATTTCTCTTGAGCCACTGGAAATGACGCCTTTGGGAGTTTCTACCTTGTGGATTTTACTTGTGGTTTAATTTCTTTAATTATGGCTAGTTCCTCCCTATTCATCGCCCCCAGCAGGCCTAGATGGCAGAAGATTGCAATATGCCATCATTCATTATCCTGCCTTCATAGAAGCGATTGATATGGCTTGCGTTTTTTCTAATACTCCTGCCACCATATTTTGCTTTTCTGCCACTCTCGCTTCAGGGTATCCAGGGCATCCTTTAGTTGTTTAGCGGCAGCATTACGTTTTTAGTTTTTGGTCTCTCATACTTTGCACTATCCCTCATAAGCTTTAATTTGATTCTTTTCCAGCGGTCTAGGGAATCAATTCCCACATGGTAAATTAGATATGCTATTATTTTATCAAGCCATTTTTTGGCAGTGTGGCGACAATCTGGGTCCTGCAATGTGGAGAAGTAATTTGCAAATGAGGTGGTGGGGTGTCACCCAGATCAATTGAGACCAGCACTATCATATGGTCTCTTTCTACATTAATGGAGTTTTCATTATTTGACAGCCTGTCTAGTGTTGGATGAGACTAGGACATAATCTAGTCAGGAGCTGCCTACTGGTTTGTCATTAGTATTATAGTCCCACTGCATAAGGTTTGCAAATTCATCTTCCTCTTTGTCAATTGTAATACACTTCCCCAATGTAACAAGATACATCAGCATATCATCTAACATACTAGGGATTCAGCTATGTGTTAAAAATTTGTCCCTACTTGCATTCATCCAACTTTTTTAAGTCGCCTTCTATAATTGTTGCAGCATCAGTTTTTATTTTTAACAGGAAATGCAAAAATTGTTATTTTTATTGAAGTTTGGATGATGCATATACAGCAATCACTTGTAGAGCTTTACCAGTTCTCTTAGCATGGTCCATAGCCACCAGGATTCTTCTGACATGTGTCTCAACCACAAATTTCAGATTTATTGTTTTTGTTCAGCATGATGGTCGACACATAGCCTGACCAAGCACCTGACACTTAATCTGTTGAGACCATGGGTGATGTTTGGGGTCGTTGTTTAAGTTTGGGACCATTTCGCGCTGGGTGTATGCCCAAGTTTTAAGTATTTAAATAGTTCAATGTTTTTAAGAGTTTAAATTAGTGCATTTCCCTCACCTATGTTTGTATGCTATCCATCCCCCTAGCATCTGTGTTTGCAATGATCATTAATGGCCGTCTGATCCATGAGTACTAGGATTATCTGGGTTATGCATTGAGTCTCAGACAGAAGTTGGTTTTCTGGTGGAAGGTGTCATTGAGGAGGGGTGATGGGTTGGAGGCGTAAGGTTGGCGCAGTTTGTCAGGACAGGAATCTTGTTACCTGGCATAGAGCGTAAAGGGTATACCATCTCCATCCCAGTCTCCTTCTCTATTGAGAGGGGAGGCGGTTTCGGTACAAAATGGGGCTGTTGCTTTGGAGAGGAGGCGAGTGACAGAGTCAGCTTTGATCCACTATGAGACACTGTGATCAGCTGTGGTTGCCAACTGCCCATGTGAATTGGGCTTAATCTGAGTACATTGGTGCTTTTGCCATTTTTTGGCCACCCAATTGGTTGAACATATTGGAATAGAGTTGCTCCACTGGGGAGCCGATCATTATGGGCCTTTTTCCAGATGACCTATTACAAGTTTTTGGCCCGCTTTCTGCCAACCTAGCTCCTCCTTCTCCGCCCATTCCCCCTTGGTGGGGTGGGCGCTCTGGGACACAGTATGCGTTTCCTCATCCATCCTAAATTACTCTGAGTTTAGGTTCATGAATGGCTTATTGTTGGCCTCAGGGCGCTTTGCCCTCTTGCGTTCCCATGCTTCTTGGTGGGTAGCATCCAGATCCTGTTGCTGGAGTTGCATGTCCATGATCTCTGACAAGTTACTTAATATCCATTCCTTGGCTTTTGGGGCGAAAGAAGATTTTAGACTTACTTTAGTGATCCCGTTTATAGAGTCTTACTCTTTAATGGGGCGATTCACCTTTCTTATGGTGACACTACACATTTTGTGTCCTGTCTTGTAACAAAACTGACATATCCTCTTGGCATTTTCTTGTTCAACGTAGATCACCCTCTGGAGGCCTGGGATACGGATAAACCAGAGAAGAGCTAATTTGTTTGTTTTCATCATGGGCTCAGGTCCATACAGAGCTTCAACTGTATGGGGACAAAGACAATTAGCAGTGCAAACGCCGCCACCTTGCTGAAACTTCACAAACCTCACTATAGTATGACAGGCCAGTGCAAATTGACTTGTAGAACCATTCTGGGCATGATCCATTGTTAATTTGTTAAGAGTCATCCATTTTGTTGTCTGATTAACGTGTTTAGTGAGTTTGTTAGGCAGGTAGGAGTCCTTATATTTTTCCCCTCCTCTAACAGTTGTTTCAAGTCAAATTCATTCTGGAGCAGAATGACAATATAACCACACTCTGGTACCCAGTGGTGGTCAAAACTCGCCGCTAGCAAGTAAGCTGTTGAGCTCCTGGTATATTGTGACTATTAGATATGAACATTCTATACCTAACCAATTAGAGGTGGATGTGAATTGCATCCTTATGGTAGGATTAAGGGACTGTTGGTCAGAGAACCCACCACTGATGCATGCTTGAATAATGTCCGCGTGACTTCTGGCGCCTTTCCATGACTCCTCTTGAGGGCGGCTGCCGCGCTATATGATTTCTTATTTGTAAAAGGTTTAGGAGCATCCGCTGGGTTTTTACCCTTGAGGATCCAGCTTATTGCTTCATTAAGTTGAATCCTTGGGTCAGAAAGCTTACCCTTGGTGCATATGTATACCCCATTTTTTTGGGTAGTGCTGTCCCTAGACCCGTTGATTTTCAGGATTGCCATCCCATTGTTTCCATTGGTGAGAAGCCAGAGTGATAACAGATAATTGAGGCCTCGGGCCACATGCTTCATGTAAATATTTAAGTCTTATTTCAAGTCTTATGTTTTTCATAAGCACCAGTCTTAACTATGATGTTGTTCCACC
Organism: Massospora cicadina; assembly: GCA_022478985.1. Lineage (NCBI taxonomy): Eukaryota > Fungi > Entomophthoromycota > Entomophthoromycetes > Entomophthorales > Entomophthoraceae > Massospora > Massospora cicadina. Next base: position 119,415 of record JAKSZP010011911.1, read on the forward strand.
CAGTGTTGGTAAACAGGCGTGCTGCATCTGCCAAACTTCTGCTTCGCTCCAAATGAAGGCTTTGGCAGGGGTAAACCCCTCCACTACATAAAGGGTAGCAAGAGAGGTGTCAGGTAAATGACTATTCTCAGTTGCAGATTTATATGACCCAAATTCCCATCTTCAGCCAATCCTGTCCAAGTTCAGGTGGCATAACCCCTTGAATGCCACTACTGCTTAGGGCGGTATCTCATGATTGATCCAGGCGTGGGCTGTGTTAGGGGTGAATCCGCTGCATCCTAGTCCACTGCTGGATTCAGAGGGGCATGATCTGCCAGAGGTTCCATCTATCCAATGTGAAGGTTCATCCATGCAGGGTCTTGTGAACATTTTTTGTTACCCCCAATCTGTACCAATCTCAGACTTGATCTATAGTAGTATCAGTGTAAAGCCAATAATTTAACTTGGCTGAGATGAAACCATTGGCGCTCCATAGTAGCAATCTACATTGAAAATCTCCAGAAGGCCCCCATTATATAGCTTTTTTTCATCCAATCAGTTTAAAGCAAGTTAGATGCCATGGCAGGTGGGATCTGTGTGTACGACCAGTGCAGGGCTTTAGTGACCTAAACTCCCACCATAATCCATGGCAGACCTCTTTGGGTGAAAAGTTATTATTGTACCATTTGAGGGCTATTTTGGAAGAAAGAGCGTGGCATGTCTAGTCGAGCATCTTCATAGCTTTAAAAATATTTTTATGCAGGAATTTAATGCTGATAGAAAAAGCCCTGAGCTCTTGACTGAAACTGCCATTTTTGTGGGGATACCCGCCTTGTTGAACTCCATGGCGTTATAGAGGTCAATACCTCCGTCTAGCCATGCCTTAGAATCACCAGACTTTAGGTCCTCGCGGACTGCTGCCTCCACCTCTTGGTTATCCACTGGCAGTTTTAACAACTCAAGGGCTTGCTCCGTGCGTATGTGTGATGATTTGAAGATTATTGCCAACTTGATCACAATTAGTGTATCAATTCATCATTTCTTGGCTCCAGTGGAAATTTGTTTGTGCCATGTTGCAGCTGTAGCAAGGAGAAAGGCTTTTGAAAATCATTGGGTCACCAAAGCATATGAGAACTGAAGAGTTTCTCATTGCATCAACTTTTGTGCAGAGATACCTCTACAAGTCTTGTCCTTCTGTATTGGTGTATATTTTACCAGATTGTTACAGGGTACGCTGTTACTTTCTTGGGTTATTTTTGTGGATTTAGAGTTTTTTGCATTACTTTTGGTTTTTTTGGTAATAAGTTTGGGTTGTCTGATGATTCTGGGTCAGATCCCAAATGAATGTAACCTCATCTGGGTTTGGGCCTGCAAGGAGTTAATCAATTGAGGGGACCAAATTTTATATGGGGTATTTGCTGACAAATTTTCCTCAGATTTTTATAGATATTGGAGGCTCTTGAAGTGATTGTTACCTCATCAGGGTTTGTATCTGATAAAGGATTATTTGAATGGGGACTGACTTTTTAAGAATAATTGCTGACAAATTTCCTCAAGTTTTATTGCTATTGGTGATTCCCAAAGTGACTGTAACCTCATTAGGTTTTGGACCCAATAAAGGGTGTTAAAGATTGAGAGTATGCTACTATTCAGTGAGTACCAAATGTTACGATCCTGAGTTCTTCACAAATTTATAGCTCCCAATTGTTAACTTCACACGTTTGGTATGTGCACAATTCATGTTGCTTAATAGTAATTGATAAGTGATTTATAATAGTTTGATGACTATTACACAACCCTGCAATGGTTAGTTTTTCAAGTTTGATGATTGATTCCTATGTATGTTTGTGCGCTAAATCCAAAAATGACTTTAGTTTTTTTTCCATCATGTCAGAATTTTTTGCAAATCTCAATTTGCCAAATGTAGTATATGTCAAAAAATATCATAAATATGAGACTTAATGACAGAGTGAAATAGGTTTTTTCATAAAACGTATTTTTTTGCAGCTTATTATAGACATAAAATAATAGAATATAGAAATATAGAGATATAGAAATATAGAAAAAAAAATCTCACAATTTTAGTCATTGTGTCGACATCTTTTAGGACCATCCATGCTCTGTTTCAGGCTTTTCCATGCATGTGCTCTTATGGGATCATCTCAGTGCAACATCCTGCAATAGTCCGCCATCATCGTAGTATTACATCTTCCTTGGTAACGCTTTTCCATTTCTTTGATGTCCTGATGAAATCTCTCACCCATGTCTTCACTAACTGCACCCAGATTCTCAGGAAAGTTGTACAAATTTGAATGTAGGGAATGAACCTTCAAACCCTTGGAACAGCCTAAATTTTGGTACTTCTGCAGCATAGTCTCAACATTAGACTTAAAATTTGAATCCTTCTTGTTGCCCGGAAACTTGGTTACTACATCTTTAAAGGCGACCCAGGCTTCTTTTTAGCAACTTCCATTTCTTTTTCAAAGTTTCCATCTCTGCAAAGTTTTCTGCTGTCTGGACCTGTATAGACACCCTCTTTAGTTTTGTGGTTGACAAGGCTGTAAATTTGTTAAAAATGTATTGGAAACATTTACCATCTTTTGGTAAGGCTTTCACAAATTGCTTCATCAAGCCTAAATCAATATGTAGAGGTGGAAGGAGAACTTTTGTCAACTCGATGAGAGGTTTTTGGAGCACATTTTTTATTTCAGGTTCAAATGAAGCTCGTTGTGGCCAATCCTCCTGTTTTCAATGATTTTCCCAGTCTCTGCTATCCCACTTACATAAAAAAAGGAAACTTTTTATACCCACCTTGCTGTCCAAGGATCATCAATATTACTTTGAGATCACCACACATGATCCACTTATGATTGTCATACTTAATTTTCTGGAGAACAAATTTTAAATTGTCATACCGTTATTTTAAGTGTACAGAATGATCTATGGGTATTGACGCATACCTGTTTCCGTTGTGAAGCAGGACAACTTTAAGGCTTCATCTAGATGAATCAATGAACAGTCTCCAATCAGTGCTTTCATATGGAATGTTGGATGTCTTAAACAGTCCAAACACATAATTGCAGAATACTAAGTCTCCTTCTTCCAAAAAGTATAGAATAAAATTTTTTCTCTGTACCTGAACCAGGAAAACGAAGCGCCAGCTGTGAGCAAATTCTTATCTTTAAGCCATGAACCAAGCAATTCTGAAGCCTCTTTGGTCAGATGTAAGTTGTGAATCAAATCGTTCAGTTCAGTTTGTGTAAATGGTTGTGGAGCAGAATTTCCAGGTTCATACTCCTCTTCGTTATCTTCATTTTCTTTACTTGATAATTTTCTGAACCATCAACTTCAGGTAAATGTTCTGGTTGCATAGGCACTGTTATTCCTGCACCATAGGGACAGGATGTAAAGCTGAATACAGATTTGGATAGACGATGTTCTTTTTATTCTTTACATTGAAATTGTGAACACTGGTTGAACAAAAGTAACAATCATCACTATGATTTTGTGGCTCTTGCCAGACCATCAAAATGCCAAATCTGAAAGCATGTTGTTCACCCTTTGACCACCATCTCAGTCCTTCAACACACGTATAGCAAATATAGTGGGGTGCCCAAGTTTTGTCTTGATCTCCTAGTTTTAGACCAAAATATGCGAGATACACCTGTCGCATGAACGATGTTATATGTATTTTTGGCCTTGACACCATTAACTCACCACAAATGTAACAAAAGGAATCTGCAGACTTTTTACAGCCTTTTGACGCCATTTTGAACACTGTATGTTTGCTTTTTAGAGTATATCCGCTGACACAAACACTTTTGATTGTGGAGGATATGTACCAACGGTTGCTCCAACTCTGACAGTTGATGTACAACACAATTAATGACAAAAGTGCAGCCATCTGCCGGTTTATGATGTCAACAATTCGTTTTCATCTTAAAACTGACAGATAGCAGCATTTCCTATGTATATAAATCTGTCAGTACAGCTTATATTTGTGATTTTTTATCAGTATATAAAACATTTTGTTGGTTAAAAACATGTTGACACCGCGACTAGAATTGTGAGTTTTTTTTATTTTTCTATATTTCTACATTTCTATATTCTATTATATTATGTCTATTATAAGCCACAAAAAATACGTTTTATACGAAAAAAACCTATTTCACTCTGTCATTAAGTCTCATATTTGTGATGTTTTTGACATATACTACATTTGGCAAATTGCGATTTGCAAATAATTCTGATGTGATGGAAAAAACTAAGGTCATTTTTGGATTCAGCGCACAAATATGCATAGGAATCCATCATCAAAACTTGAAAACCATGACGCAAATGAAAAAATGCAGGCCTGTGTTATCTGTAGTTGAGTAAATAAACCCAATATGGTCGAGCACTAGACCCAAAATACTGTTGATGTCAACTATAGGGACTTCTTCCATGATCTGCCTAACTTGATCCACTCTCATATTCCGAGGTTTATGGCCTATCCTTTCATCATGCAGAGTGTTGAGGATTCAACTACAATGACTGAAGTTACTCAAAATTAGGATTTGATATCTCAGTCTAGTGAGATAAGAAAATCTACATTGAAGATATTCAATTCTAGGACAGACCAATGATCAACCCTTTGGAGTTATCAACCTTCTCTGAAGGATGATGCTAAGCTATCTGATGAGAAAGAAAAGAATATAAGAAGGTCGGTCTCATCAAATAAGAATCTTATCAGATCTGTTCATCATAAGTATGGTATTAATAGTCAGCAATATCAGTCCTATAATAGGAAAGATCTTACCTCAGGTGCATCCTGAAAATCCTCATGAAAAACCACTAATCCTATTACTGTAAATATCCCTCATTTCCAACTAATAAAGTACCTATATTTTTGTCTCACGGAGCCTAATTTTGGTCTTTTTACATACAGGATTCTGTATTTCTAATTGGAATCAACTATAGCAATGGAACTAATAAATTCATTGCCATTGTGTCAATCTTTGCTAGAGCCATGGAACTAATAATTTCGTAGCCTTTGTAGCACCTGCTTATCTAATTTCTATTGAAATTCTGATACAGAGTATGCAGAGATTCCTGTCTAAGTTCAGCTTCTCTTCTAAGGATCCTCATTCTTTACTCTATATGACAAAAGAGTTCCCAATTATTGTATACCACAACAATAATACCTGAATATGAATAGAACTTAAAACAATATTGAATTATAACTAATACTTTTTTATTAATGTGTATTGTTGGAGAAATTATAGAGGTAATTAGTCACCCAATTCTCAGTTGGCGCCTCAGCCATGAAAAGGCAGCCGTTGCCATTGAACTTTCCTCTGATGTCTCACCAGAGATGGCCTTATCAATCTGGTTAGGATTCCTCTATCAGACATCTTTGAGACCTAAAATGGAAAGAGCCAGAAAACGTGTCCCTAACGTTTCTCGCTTGGTCACAGTGAACCAACCATATTTAGCTAACAACCTGCTTAGGTAATGGGACTCTTTACCTATTATTACAGGTTGTGAACCAACTAATCAATTTGCTAGTTGCAGGCAGCATCACTCGCCTCAAAACTGCTCATTAAATTTCCAATTGGTTGGTGATGAAACCTAACCAATCCTAATAAGTACATTTGATTTTATTTAATTATCAACTATAAGAGGCCCCATTTTGTTGGAAACTCTGCCCAACAAGATCTTAAGCTTATAACCAGATTTATCCCTGATGTATCTGAACCTGGAAATTAACCTAAAATCCCCCAAACATTATTAACCTGAAATTTGGGTCAACCAATATCTAATTCACTGACATTGGGAATTATACCCTAGAAATCCACATTCAACCTAGGAAGCTGGAAAGGTGGGCAAAATATCAACACATCCCCCTTATTGCCTAAAAATCCCAGTGATAATAGGATTGGGATAGGAGAATGACCTCAGACCAGGTCAAATATTTCTTAGTTTCTAGCAGAGCACAGCTGATCTGCACTCAATGCTGCTCAGGATAACCTTAAGCATGTGATTCACTTCCTTCTCCTCCTCATTACCACCTCCTAAGAGCTTGATCCTCATGACCCACTGTTGTGCCAGGCTGATCAATTTACGCATGGCGATTATAGTCCCAGAAAGCCAGTTTGCCCCCCAGTTGGAGTATACAACCCGTTGTCATATTAAGAATCTTGGTCCAGCATCCTTGATTTTCTGATTTCCCTCCTCATCCTTGACAGGAGGTTCATACTGTTAATGTTTGTTTCAGCAGATTCTAATAATAATCAAATATATTCGCTCTTGTTTTTAATTTTAAAAAGTAATCAAGGCAGGTTAACCATGGGACTTTTATACTACACTGAGATTTTTTTATAGCCAGTACAGGTTTTGAACATGTTTGAACAATGGGTTTCATCCCACAAAGTTGCCTGCACTGGGTGCCCTAATGTGCACACAAAACTCAAAAAAAACGTGTTGAACAAAACCTGCACTAGAATGAAAGTAGGAATTACCCTGCCAGGCTAACTACCCTTTCTTATTTTTTTAATTTTATTTTTTTTATTTTCATTATGGAGTATGCAACTGGAGACAATGCATTTGAGGGATGGGATAGGCAGTAATTATTTTAAATTTATAATTCTTATTCAGGGAAGGCCGAGTATGATATGGACACTTCCAGTATGTAAAAAAAAGCGCTAAATATAATCTAGAGGCACCCCAGAGAGGCTAATTCTGTCTCCTGTTGCCAGCGGAAACGCCAAATAAAGGAAGAGGGGTATCGAGTAGAGGCTTGCTCCACTATTGAGCACATATGAAGGAAAGGGTCTTAAGTGATGAACTATCTGGAAACCAGGATAAGACTAACTGTTGTTCATGGGATGGTAGGTAACCAAAAGCCATGATTGAAAGGTGTCCATGAGGTGCAACTGGAATCGGTGTACAGCTTCCTGGAGAGTGGGAGTAGAGCCTGAAATAACATTCAAGACAACCGTGTGGATTGTCCACATTTTAATTTCTACCACTAAGGCTCAGAGGGAAGGTTGTATAGGGGAATTCAAGGACAAGGAGAAGATGTCTTTTGATAGGTTTAAGGACTGTGTTTACTCCTGGCAAAAGAGACGCTGAACCTCACGCCAAATCGCTTTTGACAGAGAGCACTCTTCCAGGAGTTGTACCAAAATCTTGTATTGGTCACAGACAACACATGAGGAGTGTGATGTGTTGGATCGCTTGGCAGTATATTATACCCATTTTAAGCAGCGCCAAACATGGGAACGAATATGCAGCTGCAGAAGAGGGTGATGGCATACTTCCAGATGTCTTTCTGGGTTTCTAGGAAGTAGAGGATGTCCAAAATGTCCAGATAATCCACCTTGCCATGGTAGTGTCATGGTTAATTGACATCATAGTGGGGACAAACCTAAAGATAAGGCTGGGCGATAGGAGGCCCAGAAGGTGAAGCTTCAGGCCCTCCCTGACCTCAGGCACACACTAGACCAACGCTAGATACAAGCCAAGTATGCCAAGGATGGTACTAGAGAGGTTCCTAACGCCCAGCCCCTTACGTTGGCCCAGGCGTTAATATGGATGGTTTACTCAATTAATGCGGACAGTTCAATTTGGTTAGTTGAGGAATGAGGTTTTGAAACCCATCCCATTTACAAAATCCCACGTTTGGGTCAGATCCAACCTCAATTGAATACTCGAGTGAAGTCAATTTTGGTGTTTTCTACCAATTTGGATGGTAGTGTTTTCCTATTGGTGAATCAGTGCTTGGGACCACTTCAGCAGATCCAAATTTCCCTGACAAAGTTTAATTATGATTTCTGCAACCAACATTCCTTGTTGATTGACTTCCCAATAAACATTTTCCCATTTTTCCTGTTTTACTTATGTTATTTCGAATGATCCTGTGTGCAGACCATGTCAAGGAGGTCTCGTGCTTCATTCACCATATCAATTTACATACAATCTAGTTTGCCCCTAGTGCACCATTGGTTTGCCCAGATTCCCTCCAACCTGGGACGCTTACCCCTTTTCTCTTTGTGCACCACTTCATTTTTGGTGTGGTAATTTTTATAATGATCACAATCTTTTCCTTGAGTTATTATTGCTCCAGCACCCTCTGCTGGGCTCTAGTAACTTTGGTAATAACGGCTAGTTTCTTTGCGTTGGCTCTGTGCACTGAGTACCACCACGCTGGAATCAGGAGAGTTATAGACACTCTCCTTACATTAGTTGAGCAATCTCTTAAATCTATGTGCACAAACTTTTTCCATGTGGAACTTTTCTGAAGAGGAAACAGTGGGCGCCAGCTGTGGGCCTTGAAAAATTAGCCACACCACGGTTTCCTCTTTTTCCCAAAGGTTGGAGCAACTTGGCGTTATTATGGTTGCCTCCAACTGGAAAGTATCCACCCTTCATGCTCATACCTGGTGGATATGGATGCTTCGAGGTCCAAAAGTCATGATTCCCTGACTTTCCACTGACTTTATCAATTTCAATTTTAATAAACAAGTCTTCCTTCGACAGCGCATTCATATGATGCCTCCGGAATTGGCGCAGATGAGCCTGGGGGTGTTGGCCTTGGATAACGTCAAGCATTCCGTTGAAGTTGGGGGAATAGGGTCGTTCACATCAGAAAACGCGTTTTATGACGAAAATTTTATTTAAACCTCTGAGTTGTTTATTATCTTTTATGTCATGGATGAGAGCCCCATTCCAGTATATAAATAATACCTGAGAACCCTCTTTTGACCCCTACCATGATATGTGGCACTTAGGAAGTGGAGAAAAAACTTCGTTTTAAATTTGATAAAGTTTATGCACCTGCAGAAGTCATGGTGGGGTATGTGGCCTCAGTATTAAGAGTGGCCAACTATCCCTCCCCCTTCTATGATTCCAAAACATACCCTGATGGTGTGCTAATGCCAGATTATGGGTTTGTTGGTGATGTTCTGGCGCTGTCTGCTATTAATCAATACCATTCAGGGTTTTTCTACTGACTGCTACCCTTTCATCCCCTTTAGGGAAATTCAGCACCATTGTACTGGTGGATACTGGCGCCTCTAATAACTTTATGGACCAAAGCCTAGCCAACTACCTTGAGATGATTTACTTGCCAGGTGTATAGTTACGAGAGGGGCGTCCCAAGGTATTCCCACTCTGAAGATCGTTGGGACAGTGGATTATCAGGTTGGCAATACCACTTGTCCGATCACTTCCAGGCTATCAAAAAACTCTTGTTCCCTATCATTTTGGGAGTAAAGTGGTGGCGGAAGTTTGACTTTAAAACCAAATTTAAAGAAAATACACTCTTCCTAACATCAAAGAATGGTCGCACACTAGTTGTTCCTTTGTCTGAGGCTGACTCTCAAGGCGAATTTCCTCACTGGCCCCACCTTCACACCCTTAGTCTTGCCTCTATGCTGAAGCCCAATGTTGTGGTTCCCCTACCTTCTTGTTTGGAGGGTTTGGAATTTTCCTTTGATGCAGCTTCTGCTGATGTTCTAACTGATCATTCCAAGTATGACTGTGACTTTAAACTCAGTGTGGATCTGGTGCATATTTCTTCTCCCATTTACCCCTTGATCATCCCGGAGGAAGAGGCGTTAGATGTGTAGGTGAAGGACCAGTTATCCAAAGGCGCGAATTTCAGCGGACCTCCCCTGTATGCTCCCCCTTACTTTTTGTGGAGAAGTGTATGTAACCTTATGCCCGTGCATAGACTATGGTAACCTTAACATCGTTACTGTACCAGACCTCCATCCCATCCCATTGGATTCACAGATTACGCGTTATGTGGAAAATGCTAAAGTCTTCTCCAAACTGATTTCCTCAATGCTTTCAATCAGATCTGGATAAAGAAGGGCTAGGAGTGGTTAACTGCATTCTGCACCAGAAAAGGACTTTTTCAAATCAGGTCATGCCCTTTGGGCTTAGGAATGCCCCTGCCATCTTTAACGCCGCATTGATGCAGCGTTGGGGGATCTGCTGGGGGTATACGCGGTTGCCTACATGGATGATATTCTGGTTTTTTCCCCTGATCATGCGTCCCATAAAGTTTACCTTCAGCAAGTAGTGAAAAGGCTAAAGGCAGCCTGCCTTACGCTGAAGATCAGTAAATGTGAATTTTTTAAGTCCCTGGTCATTTTTCTGGGCAACGTTGTGTTTGACCAAGGGCACATGATAACTTTAGACAAGGAGAAGGCTATTCGTGAGTGGCCCACTCCCACCTCAGTCAAACAATTGATGAGCTTTTTGGGGATGTGTACGTTCCTTAAGAAGTTCACACCCAATCTTTCTGAGGTGGCTGCTCCATTATACAAGGCTAGCGGTGCCAAGGTGCTTCAGTCGTCCCCCATTTTGGAGGATTCTTTCCAAGCATTGAAGTGCACCCTGTTGTCCACGTCTGTTCTTCGCCATGTCAACCCTTCAAAGTAGTTCATTGTGTCTACTGACGCCTCCAACTTCACCATAGCGGCCGCCTTGTTACAAGTAGGTGAAGATGGGATAGAGAATCCAATGGGATATTTTTCTAGGAAAATGTCTATGCCAGAGTTGAATTACGCCGTTTATGATAAGGTGTTACTGGTAGTGGTGGAGGCGCTGACTTATTGGCGTCACCACTTGCAGGGCTCATTCCAATCTTTCTGGGTACGTATAAACCACCGTGCCTTGCTGTACTACCGCGCTCCTCATGTCCTAACCCATGGCAGACCCGTTGGCATGAGACCGTTGCCCAATTTGCATTCACATATGAGTTTACCAAGGGCAAGGATAATGGTTTGGCGGATGCTTTGAGCCGCAACCCTGCTTTAGCGCCAGATCCCAAGGAGGTAGAATTTCATAACAAACAGTTGATAATTCCAAATAAAATTGTGTCCCATCTTCCCTCTCCCCCATCCAGTGGGCCAGCGCTTGCCCCTCTGGAAAATTTGGAGGAATATAGTATGTTCAGAAAGGTAGTCATTTCTCAGCCACTAGCAGCCAAATATACTATGATACTTGCCAATAGCGCTTTGAATCAAGAGGATCTCTCCAGGGGCTATCACGTGAAGAATGAGATGGTGTGGTTTCAGGGGCGTCTATGGGTTCCTGATGGACCTCTTCACCTGGAAATCATCTGGGACCATCATGATGGACTCACCGTTGGTCATCCTGGTAAAGCAAAGATGTTAGAGTTAATATGACGCAAGTACATGGAAGGGCTTGACTGCTCAGGTGGGGCGGTATTGTAAAGAGTGCCTGATCTGCAATCAGATGAAACCCAATTGGCAACCTTTAGCGGGGTTGTTAGTACCAGTCCAAAAGGCTGAAGTGCCCTGGACTTCCCTATCAGTGTATATCATTGTGGAGCTACCTGTCTCTGATGGTTATGATGCCATCATTGTGGTGATGGACTGTTTTATGAAGTTCGCCCACTTTATTCCCTGCATAACTACAGTGACCGCGGCTGAGATGGCTAGGCTCTTTGTCACTCATGTGTTTGCGCTCTATGGGGTTCCCCAAGAATATTCGGTTACCGGGGATCCCAGTTTACCTCCATCTTTTGGGAAAAGTTGTGTAAGACTCTTCAGATTCGCCCCTGCCGTTCAACTGCCTATCACCTTCAATCAGATGGGCAAAATGAAAGAGTGAACCAGTGCTTAGAACAGTTTCTGCGGTGTTACACCGCCGCAGATCATTCAGATTGAGTGTCTCACCTCCCTATGGCCCAATTCAGTTATGAACACTTTGCATTCTTCTATCAGTTGTTCCCCTATTTTCGCCAACCATGTCTTTAACCCCGCCTTAACATGGAGCCCACCTATGGTTCTAAGGTTGAAGCGGTAATGACTTTGCCAAGACTATCAAGATGGTCCACCGGGGGTTTCCACAAGTCTTGAGGCGGCAATGCAAGTTTATAAGGAGTTTGCTGATGGAAAGCGCCAAGTGGGTCCAGCATATAAGGAAGGGGATCTCGTGATGCTTGATGAACATAACATCCCTATCAAGAAGCCATGAAAAAAGCTGGGACCAAAGAGGATTGGCCCTTACCGCGTTGTTAAAAAGGTGGGACATGCCTCATACCAGCTAGATCTTCCCTCTTCATTTCAGATCTTCTTTGTCTTCCATGAGATCAAATTGACATTGTTTGAGGGCCCCCCACCAGAGACTCCTGAGGCCTATCTCGTGGATGGGGAGCCAGAGTGGGAATTGGAAGAAATAATTGCCTCCCACCATGTTAAAATAAGACCTGAGTACCTGGTATCCTGGAAGGATTTTGACGCTGCAGAGAACAGTTGGGTTCCAGCGCATGACTGTGTGCATGCCCAAGAACAGATTGAAGACTTCCACAAGCGTTTCCCTCAGGCTGCTGGATCTCAACCCAAACCGATCGTTGCCTCCATGAAGTTGGCCCCAGCCCACAAGAACTTTTCCCTTGCGCAAGCCCCAGGAGGGGGGTTGAGCCCCATCGGGAGGAGAGGGTAATGTCATAGTTAAATGAAATCATAGTGGGGACCAAACCTAAAGATAAGGCTGTGCAACAGGAGGCCCAGAAAGCGAAGCTTCAGGCCCTCCCTGACCTCAGGAACACACTAGACCAACGCTGGGTACAAGCCAAGCATGCCCAGTTTAGTACTAGTGAGGTACCTAACGCCCAGCCCATTTCGTCAGCCCAGGCGTTAAAATGGAAGGTTTACTCATTTAATGTAGATGGTTCAATTTGGTTAGTCAAGGAACGGGGTTTCAAAATCTGTTCCAATTATGAAGTCACGCGTTCTGGTCAGATCCAAATTCAATTGAATACTCAAGTGAAGCCAGTTTCAGCGTTTCTACCAATTCAGATGGTAGTGTTTGCCTATTGGTGAATTGGTGCTTGGGACTGCTTTGGCAGACTCCAAATTTCACCAACAAAGTTTAATTATGTTTTCCGCAACCAATATTCCTTGTTGGTCAACTTCCCAATAAACATATTCCCGTTTTTCCTGTTTTACTTATGTTATTTCGAATGATCCTGTGTGCAGACCATGTCAAGGAGGTCTCGTGCTACATTCACCATATCAATTTACATACAATCTAGTTTTCCCCTTATGCACCATTGGTTTGCCCAGATTCCCTCCAACCTGGGACGATTACCCCTTTCCTCTTTGTGCACCACTTCATTTTTGGTGTGGTAATTTTTATAATGATCACACTCTTTTCCTTGAGTTATTATTGCTCCAGAACCCTCTTCTGGGCTCTAGTAACTTTGGTAATAATGGCTAGTTTATGTGTGTTGGCTCTATGCACCATACACCTCACTCTGGAAACAGGAGAGTTATAGACACTCTCCTTACAGGTAGGGGACCTCTGTGGTATCACACTGTTCAGAACAGCTTGGCCTTGTACTTCATGTGTGAAGTGGGAAGTAGGGCGACACCTCCAAGCGGTGTGCTCACTGATGAAAATTCTCCACTCAGCGCTCTGCATGGAAAGGAGAATTCGTTTGAAGTGGGTGAGATGACCAATGTGGGCCTGCAGCAGAGGGATGGGAGGCAAGATATTTTAACAGAGAATGGGATTGGGTAGGATTTCTGAGGTCCAAGGCACAGAAAAAATTGGAGAAGGCCGCACGTGACCATTGTTGGGCTTGGAGTGTGAGGTTGGTGACTGAAGCAATCCAGGTGACAAGTATTTTGAAGGCATGGGCCTCAAAGTTGAGTAGGCCATACCACCACTATGGCGAGGGACAAACAAGACATCTAGACGCACTGGCGGTGGGTGGCATAACCAAAGCCACCCTTGCAGGAAGGCATATAACGAGGTGATGAAAGATGGGGAAAGCTGATAACATGGGCCACAAACCAAACTTTAGATAGGAGCATAGAGTTGGCAAGCACAAATCTGCCTGTGAGGGAAGATTGGTGGGCTATATTGGAGGTGATGCGTTTTGTGACATTGTCCAGGATATGGTGCTCCATCACCGTTGAGGAGTACCCTCCCGCCTTCATCCACACACCCAAGTGCCATACCGGACCTGAAGTGGGCCTTGGCATGAAATGGAGCACAAGCGGGGCGGTATGGGGTGGGTGGGGCAAGTGAGCCCGTGAACTAGCTGCTGAAGCAGGTAGAAAACGGGGTGCTGGTGACCAGCGGGCTTGGAACCGACAAAAAAGAAAGATTTCAGTTTTGGAAGCGTTAAGTGCAGTGTTACTTACCCTAGAGTAAACCTGAATAGTAGCTTCAAGCACTCATGCATCTTGGTTGTTAGACACCCCAGCCACACAACGTCAGCAAACGCCAACATCTTAACTATTGCTTGGCCTTGCACATGGACACCTGTTAGGCATGAATTCACGTATTGTAAAGGTGGGTCAAGGCTGAAGTTATACAAGAGTAATCTAAAAGAGTCCCCTTGGCGGAGGCCCCTTTGGGGGCGAACTATATCAGTGATTAAGTCAGGGACACGCACAGCCATTGTGGCGGATTCCGTAAGCAAAATCTCCCAATTAATGAACCAATGGGAAGGTGGAGCTTGCAGGGGCAGGCTTTGTGGTAATCCCAGTTGACTTTATTATAAGCCTTCTTTTGGTTTAACAAACAAGTGCCCCAAAAGCCGTGTATTGGCAGATGTTGGCTACAATGTGGATGTTCTCCCATATAGACCGCTTTGGAATGAAACCAAAAATGCTCAGAGGAAATGAGATTAAAGGCAACATCCCCTAGGAGGCTGGCCATAAATTTAGTATATAATTTTGTATCAGTGTTAGTAAGTAAAATGGGGCGCCAGTTGACCAAGTCCAGCTTATCCCCTTTCTTAAACAGAGTTATTGTAAATGCCTTCTGGCACCCAGGAAGGAGGCGCGTTTCCAACAAGCACTGGTTTATTGAGTCAAGCAACAAAAAAGAGAAAAAATTAAAATATCTCTTGTAGAACTCATAAGGAATCCCATTTGGACCTGAGCATTTCCTGTACAATGCACCACAAATGGCATACCAAAGTTTGTCCCAAGAAATTAAATTTATCAAATTTGAAACTCTCTTTCCACTCCATGTAACTTTCTGAGCAATTTATATAATGAAGATAGTAAACCTCAATTTCCCATCGTAGTTTTTCTCTGATATCATCAGATTCTCCGCTGGCTGCCCAAGTGTGGGGCAGCAGCGAACCCCCCTGCCATTTTCCATCCAATGAGAAAACTTGCTCGGACTGGCTCGCCCAGTCACACCAAACCCTTGGGATGATTCCTTACTCTCAAGGATCTCAATGCCCACCTAGCTTGAACCCAAGCGGTGCATCATTGCCCCCTGATGCTCCCCTGGATCAACATGCGTTTTGGCCTTAGGGTCAAATATGGAAAACTTTCCCCTACAACAACCAAGACATTATTGAAATGGCTCAGGCGGTGATACATCCCGCCTGTTTTATTGACTTCTGCCCCTGTAAGGGGTATTTTGATCTTGGCTTTACCTCAGAAGCTGATGTGACCACTGCAGCAACTGTGCCCCTGGTCTTCCAGGATACTCCTCTACCAACAACTCGGACCTGGGTCCCAGCAGACACCACTTTAGTGGTTCAGTTCACTGGTTTACCCTTCCTCCTTCCCCCTGAGGTGCTCTACCAGGAGCTGATGGAAGGTTTTGCAGCCTATGGCTCCAACACCATCTTGCAATTTGTGACCCAAATGGGACCACATGCCTCGCTGAGCCTTGGGCGTATGCTACAATCAGCCCTGAAGCAAACAAAATTGCCCCATTAATTCCCCCTCGTGCTGCTATCCCATCTGCCCCTGACCAACCGTTCTGGGCCTGCGTCAAGGGTGGATGGATGATTTGTCCGTCCTGTTTTGACTTGTACCACTTGAAATACAAGTGCCCATCCCTAGCAGCTTCCAATGGCGTTGATTTTCCATCTGATGGCCACCAATCCACCGCCCACTCCACGCCAATTCCAAGGATGGGCAAAATCCTACCACCCCCTCCCCCAAAGCCTGTTTCTGCAGCTGCAGTCACCATTCAGCCTCCACTTCTCCCCAGTGCCACACATTAATCCACAAATCAAGCTCAGTATTGGACCCCAGTTTGATCCCATGCATCCTCCAACAAATCAACCAATCCTCAACCATACTCCAAATCCCAAATTTAATTCAATTAGAACCCATGGGAGTTTTTGGATGAAATTGAAGAATCAGGTAATATCAATGAAGAACCATCGCTGCAAGTTGACCAGTTCTGCAATGCAAAATGGGACGCAGGATTCCCCCCTCGCTTATAAGCCCCACAGCCAATTGTTGAATCATTCTACAGCGACCACCAGCTTGCTATAGAAGCAGCCGCTATACCAGATTGCAATCCCCTCCGCAAAGCTGCCGCCAAATCAGTGGCAATTCTCACAGGTGGATTCCACCTCCTGTTATCCCCATAAATCTTACTCCAAAAAGTAATATTAATATGAAAAAATTACACAAAAATGTCAACGACGCTATCCATAATGCGGTAACTGTAGCACGGAATCTAAAGCTAAGATTACCAAACCCATATATTACCACGTTTGTTAAACTACTAGAAGCCCACATTAAAGCTGAAAAAGCTTTGGCCAAATATATCACTGCCATTTTCATGGTTGCTAATTTCTCAGAAGTACCAATCATCAAAGATATTGAACCACATGCCGCTGATGCCCTGAAGCCCTTGATATCCACTTTGACATATGCTCTACTCTGAGATGGGGAAGCTGCTGCCAAAGATGAGCCCCCAATCCCCCCTCCCCTTCCACCATGGAGGGATAAGTGATCTTTGCTGACCACCTGGTTGGTTATTTTGTTCGGTGTGTTTCACTCAATCTGTTTATTTTGGGCATTTTGTTTGAATTGATTAGTTATGTTAGTTTTTTAGCTTTAGTTTTTAGTTCAGTAATGTCCATCCCCTGATTGGCTTACCTCAATTAAATAAAAAAATATCAAATCTGGAAAAGGGAAACGATGCAGATATGTGCACTTCCAAGAAATTCATCAACTTCAGCCAGTTCAATTGGATAAGAGCGATACTTTTGAAGTAATAATTTCTAAACTTTGATTGCCACTTCATCCAGAGTCTCTGTGACGGAGAGGTCAGCCGCCTCACCTGTGTGAAGGCCAAGCTCTGCCGCAGTGCAAAAGATTTTTGGAAAAAGATAGTAAAGCATGTGTTGTCCACCTTTATATTTTTTGCTTTGTACTGCACACAAACGTGATGTTTATGTTGTCTTACCAGTGCGCTGAGGCAAGCGGACACCTCTGCCCACTTGTGACCCTAAGCCTGGCTGTAGCCTGCAATAGGTACATTAGACTCCAGGTGGTCTACTTCTGCAAGATTGCACAAAATGACCGCTGAGGCATCCTGAGAGCAATGCAATGAGAGGTGGCATGCCTGGAAGAAGGTTTTTGCTTTGAAGGTTGACCAGGTAGACAGTGGGTCCACACATAATGGAGTGGTGAACTCCAGTGCTAAGGTTTTGCGTCCACCCATGAGATAATACTTGGGCGATGTGATCTTAGCTGAATGAAGTTTTCACCACTTCAGTGCCTGTGCTGCGGGGTGGGACAAGAGAAGGAAACTGACAACAACCTGTGATTAGAGAAATCAATTTTCATTGTTGTAAAGTGTGCAACCTGAGACCAAAATTTAAATGGGGCAAGAATAAGATCAATGCGGGTCATAGACCTCAGCTAGCCGTTGTGCATATGGGGATGGGACATGTTGGGGAGCAGTGGTGCATGTTTTGGTAGGCTATCAAGCAAATCCAAAGTGGCTTTTTAAAACGTGAAGTTCTTCATTCCCTTTCATGGAGCAGGCGCAGAAGGCCAGCGGCCAGTGGCTGGGTTGGCCCAGAAGTTCATGTCGCCCACCACAAACGGATCAGGGGGAAGCGGGAGGGAAGTAATGGCTAAGAAGAATTCCTGGTGAGCTCGCGCACAGGTTAGGGAATAAATATTAATGATAGCGTGAACTCCATTGTTCTATTAAAAGGATACTAAAGCACATGGCCATCAAGGTATAAATTTTTAGAAATTAATTTAAAATTACAGGTTTCATGTATCAGTAACCCACAGTGCGATGACCAAAAGGAAAGGGAGGGGAGGAGCATGGTTGTTCAAGTTTCCTCAGCACTGTGTGGACAGTGGTTTCCTGAATGACCAGGACTTCCACAGGTAAATTATTTTTAAAAAAACTCAGTTTCCTAGCCTGGGAAAGCAAGGCCTTGAGTCCAGCGATGTTCAACATCCCTATTGTGAAGGCTCCCCCATCACAACCTAGGTGTGAGGGGAAGGGCCCCCTTGACCTCCCTTTGCTGCTTTCTCAGAGGCAGTTTTCTTGGCCTCATCTTTGGTCCTTCACATGAGGGCTTAAGGGTTGACGTCACTTTGTATGTAGGTGTGGATTTTGGTGTTCTTTTTTGCTGTTTTGTTTCAAATTTTTGAATTGCTTGTTCCTGCAGTGCATCTTTGCAGGTTGACAAAAAATCAGGAGAGGAATGGGTGGTAGAATCAGTTTTGATCGAGGCTTGGTATGATTGCTCAGATAAATCTGACTCACCCATAAAGTCATCAGGTAGGTTGGCCATATCTTATTGGTTCTCGGATTCTCAGACCGCTTCCACAGCAAATGACTTAATGTCATTCTAGGTCTGGGTGGGCGGGATCATGGACGCGGCCATAGTCGCTACCTTGACAACTGCTCTGCAGGCCTGCTTGGCCTTTTTGCGCTCCTGCGGGGACACAGGTTTGACCTGAGTGTAACGCCCCTACACGCTTCACGGGAAGGCGGCGTCAGTGTCTATAGTCAGTTCATAATGGGTGTCTGCATTGCCCATTGCGTCAGGGAGGATTTCGTTTTAGGTAATACCCTCCTTGGCGGGGCAGGTGTGGGCCTTGTGACCAAAAGCACAACAAAAGGTGCATATGGGGGTGTGCTATCCACTTTGATGTGGAATGGGCAGTATTCCAGCCCCTCAAAAAACACAACTGCGGTGTGGGGGATTTGGGTCAAATCTTCCACAATACCTGCAGAGAGTGATCACAACAATCACTTTGCCTTTGCACAGGTCTGTTATATGCGTAAAGCATTGCATCTTGAAGGAGTGAATTTCCTCATAGTGCTAAGCCCGTCCTTGAGGTGGAGCTCCAGCACTGTGCGCTTTAAAGTAGTAGAGAGGAAGTCAAAGGTTACAAAAATTTGATCTGATTTGGTCCACTGAGTATGCATTGTCTTGACCACCCGTTGACTGTCCAGGAGGTCTAACACCACCTGCACCTGTGCAGCTTCATCCACTGCTTGGTAGTAAATACTAGACCCAACCAACCTTGGGTCCTGGAGTGTGGTGTGATGTATACTGCTTTCATGAAATTGGTGTGTACATCTCCACAGAACTTTTCCCAAAGCGCCATTTGTTGGATATCCAGGAAAACTTGAACCCCATGCTCCACTGATAACAGGGGCTGAGAATGCGGAGTATTGATGAACTGGTTACATTTCACAAAGGCTAAAATCTCTGGGGAAATATTAACTACCAGTATATTATTTTTACTTAGGCCAACAGTGTCTCCAGGACATTTACAAATTTTGGACAGTGCGGGGCCCAATCCTGTACCCTTTACTTTACTTTCCCAACTGCTACCTGACATTGGGTGTACACTAATCTCCTCGGAGAGATTGTCAAACTTGCCTAGTCTTGAATCAAATTTGTTGCAAAAGTGATTGCAACGAGAGAGAAAACTTTAATGGTATAGGCAAGTAATTAATTTATCTTTAAAGCGGGTTGCTAATGGAGTGGTCTGGTGCTACTTGCACAACCTTGGCATTGTAACTTGCTGTGGGTCGCTGTTGGGGGAGACCTCGGTTACCTCAGGTAAATGGGTTTAATATAAAAATGTTCATTGCACCATATAAATTTTGAACATGTGTAAAATGGCCCATGATGATACTCGCGCATGCTGTTTTGGTAGAATGGCATCCCCAAACAGCCATTAGCTAAAGTTTTTGTTTAGACTAAAGCAAAAGTTATTGATGGCCTTAGCTGGGTCAGACCCTTGGGGGCTTGAAGTGGCGGCAACCCAGTTACTATGGATTGCCCATAACTCTAGAACAAAAAAACTCTTGTTACAATCAAGGTCTCAATGCCTTGACCCAGACTGGAAGAGCCAGTCTTCAGTAGATGGTTGGGGTTTGTGGTTCATAGCTTTGCTAAGTGCACTGCTTCTTCCCAGACTCTTATCACTGTTTTACATGAAACATACCTGTGGTGCAGAGAATCTTCTTTGTTGCACACTGTGAACTGCCTATGAATGGCGTTTGAGTACTCCCCTGTGCAAAAAGGTGTTTAGTGACTCTCTAATGTAGGATTGTATTTTTGGGGTGGAGTAGAGGCTCACTCAATAATCTCCAAGTGGTATTACGGAGCTAGGGAGGGTGAGTTATTCTCAAAAAACCAGTGCTGGGATTGTCTGGATGCTTGGGCCCCTGGAATTTACATTAAATGGTGGCGCTGGGTGCTGATCATGCTTTAGAGTTTTCCATTTTTGCCCATGTCGGCTTTTTGAGGTTTTAGTTTAAAAACTTGGTGCAATTTTTATTCTTTGAAATAATGGAGCATCGCATTGGCCTCTGGAGTCACGTCCCATGGCCCTACTAACCCTGGGTGTGAAACTAGGTATTAAATAGGGTGGTTGGGGATCCTGGGTTTCTGAGGGCTAGGTTTCTTGCTATTTGGGTCCTTGCTGCAGATGCCCATGGAGGCGGACTCCCTTATTGTGAGGTCGCAGTACTGATACATTTGATGAATATGTTTACAGCGTTGTGTTCAGGGTCAAAAAACCCATCCTGCCTTCAGAAGTTGGCCCACTTAGTGTGGTCATCCTGGCCGGGGGATCATGAGCCCTAGATCCAGGGTTGTAGAATTGACGTGAGTTTTTAAAAAAATGCTAAAGGCAATAGACTATGCATGGTACCAATTTTAGAGAAGAGCATAGTATTGGCAAAGTGACGTTTTCGGCCAGAGATGTCTTCCTGAACTTCCACCTTGCCACTGTCCTTTGGATATTCTGAGGTATTTTTCACCTCTTGAGTTGCTATACCCGCACTTGTGATGGGAATCCCTGGGTTTTTGATGGGTTCTTTTGGACAAGGATTGAGAAGGGTGGTGGGATAAAGCTTATCTTTTACACTTCTTCACTTTCTTGTGTTTTGATTTTTCTTTTTGTCCTCATGTTTTTAGGGCCTAGGCGCTTAGCATTTGATAGCACCAATGCTTGTGATTTTTATTTTGTTGAGTTTGGATTAGGAGGCTTTTTCATATAGGCTGATTATCTCCTTTACCTTTTTGGACTCTGCCTTGGAGGAGACCCCTACTACAAAGGCATCCGTGAAGGCAAAACCTTAAGTGGTTTTTGCCCCTTGCACTCCATACCATTTAACTGTTCCTCCATCACCCATAGAAGGGGATCAACTGTGAGGTTGTACAAGATAGGGCTTAGTGTGTACCACTTGACGGAGGCCTCTTTCTGGTGTGACAGGAGGTGAAATGAATGAAGACCCTGGAACTGAGAAGGTGGACGACAGCTGATGGTTAACTATCCATAGTATAAAGGGTTTGAAAAAACTCACTGTTTGTGAAGTCTTGCCGCCAAGGATTCCCAGTATGCTCTGTCATATGCCTTGGCTTGATCTAGAAAGCAGAGCGTGCCCTTGGATGCTCCTCCCAGCGTGTTTGTTACTTTTTGGATGTTGTACCAAATGCTCTTCCCTGGGGTGAAACCATACTTTTGTGGTGCAATGCACTCCTTGGCTTTTTCTGATATATGATTAGCCATTATCTTTCCCATTATTTCATATCGGCGTTGATTAAAGATATGGGCGCCAGTAGTTTATGTCAGTATGGCCCAGTTTTTTGTGGAGCACTATGGTATAGGCTTCTGTCCTCCTGGGGAAACCTTCCCTCTTGCAGACTTGAGTTAAAGAGAGATAGCATGTAATTCTTTATCACTTCATAGGTTGCTTTAAATACTCATATGTGATGCCATCTGGTACTGGTGACTTGTTGGTAGGATGTCTCCTTAGATCATGTGCAAGCTCTTCCTCCACTATGGGGTCAGCAAGATTGGCTAAATGCTCGGTGTGGTTGGGGACAGCATTGATGAAGTAGTTCTTAGCAGATTTCTCTGTTGAGGCTGCTTATAAAGTTCTGAGTAGTAGGAGTGGGTGATGGATGCTACCTTTTCTGGGTTGCTAGTGGTTTGGCCTTTGCATGTTTGGAGTTTGTTGAGACTGGCGTCTTTGGACCTCGTTTTGTAATTCTGATGGAAAAATAAAAACGGTCAACACCCCTGAACGGCCCATCTGGCACCTACTTGGAGGGGCTCCATGTGCATTTGGAATTGTTTATGTTTCTTGACAGTTAGTGTCTATTTCGCCCAATCTCTAACTCGCTATGGTGAGTAGCTGCTACAGAGTGGGTATCTTTCATGATGGTTTAATGTTCTCTGATCTCAGGAAAGTTCAGCAACTTCATTTCTTGTGCAAGGGGAGTCTTCGTGGGCTGGGGTGGATAGAATTTCCTTTTAACATTTGCCGCTGCTGCCATAAGGTTTCAAAGTCAGTGCATTTTGCTATTTCATCTACATGTCTTTTTGTCTGATCTTCTACTTGGAACAGATGTACATTCATTGTCAGTATCCTTTTCCAACGTTGGTTCTTGGGCGATTGTTTCTTTGATTGGATACTAAATTTTCACCATTCATTTTATCTAATATTTATAGGTTGATTGTTGAAAAATCTTTTGCTTGTGATTCCAACAGCACAGGTTTGAGTATCCAATCCAGTCTAATGGTGCTGATGTGTTGATTACTTACAATATTTTGAGCCGTCAGATCTGTAAAATATGATTCTGAGAATGGTTTTGCATCTAAGAGGCCTAATCTTGTCATTAATTTCTGTAATTGGTTCGATCCTATTGGCAGTTTTGTGACATTTAGCCATATGTCACAAGCTCCGTCCAGCCAGCAATTGAATTCCCTAGGTAAATCGTTTCTTCTGGAAGCTTCAAGTCAATTAGGTTGCTTAGAAACTTTTCCCTTTTGCCCGCTTCAACAAAAGCATATACTGAGCGGCCTGATATGATTGGTTCTCCCATTTTAAGGACAGAACTAGAACACTTCCAAATGAGAGTAGTAGTTGGTGATTGTTATGGCAGCTGATGCTTTGACTACAAATCCACAAGAGCTGTACCAGAATGTTTACAAAGGGAGAAAGATCCTGGATCACTCTTCCTCCTTTTTCAGTGGTGCATTTGCACTCCTGAAAGGCAAGCACATCCACCGGTTGGGTTTATTAGGAGCCCTCGTTTCTTATCCAGGGACTTATTGGATGAGAGTCCTGCTATTTTGAGAGTCCCAATTGTTAGCAAGCCCAAAACGCCTGCTATTACAGCATAGGGACAGATTGACCCTGTTCAGCTGAGTGGCTTGCTTGTACTTGTACCTAGTCATAGAACCCTCGTAAATGGTTTGGGCTGGTGGTGTACTTTATTGCCATTCTGGTGGCCCAGAGTTCAGATTTGGGTTCTCCATACAGTGAGCACTGTTGTCCTCCATCACGTTGTGGGTTGAGAAACTGTTGGCTTGTGAAATAGGCTTTTTTACTAGTACTTGAAGGGTTGGGCTCCATTGTGTACAGGTAGGAAGTGTGCATTGCCCATTTCTGATTGAAATGCCCATTGCTCATTATCTTGTGTCTTCTGGGCTGTCTTGGGGCGGTCATACTATAGGTGATCTTGTTGTTGCACAATGTTGCGCTTGGCTGCTTCCTCCTGAGATGCTGCCTTCTTCTCCTCCTTCTGCTCAGCCTTCTCTGCCACCTTTATGGCTATCTTCGCTTCTTTACGTTGCTTTGGGGAGACCGGTTAACACCTCAGAGTTATCCTGTGATCACTAGAGGCGGGCTGTTAATGCGTTCCATGATCTATACCCTTCAGACTTTCTATACACTAAATAAACTTTATTCCCATACCATGTAGCCGGACAGGCATTTTTTTATGCCCTACTTTATTGCAGCTCGTGAATATGGGAGGGCTCTTTTCTGGGCAGACTGAGAAAGGGTGAGACTGATTCCCCTTTGAGTCTATGATGTACGCTTTTTGTGGGATTGTATTGATCTCATCATCAGCATCCATGCCCGGTTGTATCATTGCTATAGACTTTTATGTAGCCAGATGGGGCAAAAGGCGGTTTTTCTCCATTTCAAAATAAACTAGTTTCCATATGCGCTCAGGCCGCTTGTTAGCGCTGCCTCCTGGTAGTCCCACTTTTTAGTGGTTGGGAGTTCTTCTAGTACATCAAACAAGTTTTTTCATCCAAAAAATGGGTGCGTGTGATTGGGATATTAGCTGTAATCTTTTTAGGCTCCTTACCTACTCTCAGTTTAGTGTAGGTGACTACAAATGTGGCAGCTATGGCTGCTTCAGCGGCCGTAGCAGTAGCAAATCCAAGGTCTAAGGTTCTGTTATGAGTTTATAGTTAAATTTACAGCTTCTGGGACGTGTCCTGGGATAGCCTGACAAACTGCTTCATATAGTAGAGGTTCATCAATGCCAAAGTTGATGTAAAACCAAATTTATGTGAGGACTTGGGAAATGTATGGCTGATGTTGCTAGTTTTTTGAAATTTATGGACCATCTTGAGATAGTCATTTTTGGGACATATGGTCCCTTTTATGCACTACAGTTAAAATTGAGCAGCTGGGCCTTCTAGACCATGCTGAGCCCCTTCATCGCTGCTGCATAGGTGTGTGAGTTCAGTGGATTCTGTCACTTTGTCATCACCTAATTTGGACGGCAAAATTAAGACAAGATGTGATTGGTCAAATCAATTTAATCATCTGTAAGCAAAAGTGATGCTTTTTTTAGTACTAGATGGTCCCAACCCAAGGGGGGATTCATCGATGTTTATTGAATTACGCCTGGGCTCCTAAGAGCCTGAGAAGAGGGAAGGGGAGGGAGGAGGCATCGAGAAAGGGAGGGGGGTTTGCGCGCCAGAGCCGTGCTGCAGTGACAACTGAGCGGGGAGGGTTGGCGACATAGTGCAGACCTTCAGGGCCATCTCAAAGTGTACCTGAAAGTGGGTGATCATGTGTGGAAGGGTCCACACCTGCTGGTCAAAGGCAGCACGAAGGAAGGAGTTTTGGATGGTCCAGATGGCTGTGGCATAGGCGAGGACACGGAGGGGTCGGTGGCAACCAGGCAATGTCTGCTCAAACATGAGGTCTTGCACAGGGTGTCCAGACCAGGGCTGAGCATGGAGGAGCGCGCGGGCCTTTGGCCAAAATGCGGCGACACCTGGACAGGTGAAAAAACGATGGAGGTGGGAGTCAATAGGCTCCACACAGCGGGGGCAGCTTCGGTGCTAAAAGGTAGGGCCAGTCCGGTCCCCTGTCCTGTATGAACAGTGGAGCACCCTCCATAAGGTGTTGGACACCTTTGCTGACAGGATGGTGTGATAGACTTCCTTCCACAATTCCTTAAGGTCAAATCTCACAGAGGGAGGGAGGAGCTCAAGGAGTCTTGGGTGGATGGGAGGACGATCTTGGGGGTTGAGGCGAGTTGTGACAACTAGTCCATTGTGCACAATTGCATGGCGACGTGGGCTGAGGCCGGGGCCTTCCCTTCTGTATGGGAAGGCATGGTGGATCCGCGCGCCTACTCGTTTCAGGGCAAGGAGAGCCTGGTTTTAGTAGGGGGATGAGGATGGTTTTAAGCGATGGCCTGGGTGGTTTGTGAGCCACTCCCCTAATGAGGTCAGAGATGCTTAGGAAGACCCAGAGCTGCTGACACTGACTGGCGGAGGGCGGGCGCCCATTGGGGCATGGGGGTCGCGTCCCAGCAGACAATCGGCCATAGGAACTTCAGGAAGATTGTGGTGGCGTGGGATCGCGTGTCCAGAAGCCCTAGGCCCCCTTCATTGCAGGGTCGGGTAATGGTTGAGAGGGCCATTGGTGGATGGTTTGAGCCCCAGATCCAACAGCGGAGGAGTACATTGAGCCGCGTATAAAAGGCATCTGTGAATGGGCAGACGTGCGCTAGGAACCAGACTTTGGAGAGGAGGAACACATTGGCCATCAGAGCTCGACCCTGGGGGGTGATGTGCCGCCGGTTCCAGCTGGCAATCCTGGAGTTAACTGCTGCAAGGAGCAAGTCCTCATTGTCTTTTAGCGCAACTCCTTGTTGGTTGGTGAGAACGCCCAGGTGACGGAAGGTACCGCGCTCAGGTTCAATACCAAATGGTGGGGGGAAGGTGGGGGAGCCGACCTGTACAACTGTTGTCTTGGAGGTGTTGACCATGGCGTTGGACGCCTTGGTGTATCTCTCAATGGTCACAGCAGCGAGGGCAACATCCCCAGGGCAGCCAAATGCAATGGCAGTGTCATCTGCAAATGCCATGGTGCGTGTGGGGGCTTTACCTGGGACCAGAATTCCTGTTGGCTTGTCCTGTAAGGAGGCCAAGAGGGGGTCAAGGGTGATGTTAAAAAGGATAGGGCTCAGGGGGTCCCCTTGCCGGAGACCTTGTCCAACTGGTACTGCCACTGTAAAACCCATTGGCGCCAGGACTCTGGTGTGGAGCTGGTCATAGAGCGCTGATATCCAGCGCCTAGCTGCGGGTGGGAGATGGAAGCGGGCCAGGGAAGCATCAATATACTTCCAGGCTACCCGATCATATGCTTTCTCCATATCCAGGAGAGCCACAAAGCCATTCACCTTACGAGAGTTAGCAGTCAAAGTCACGTGAAGGTCATTATAGTTGTCCCATAACGACCTCCCCGGAATAAAACCGTACTGGGATGGGGAGAGGCGAGGTGACACCCATTTGGTGATGCGGTTGGCCAGAAGCTTCGTGAAGAGCTTATGGTCTGTGTTGATCAACGCTATGGGGCGCCAGTACGCCAGGTTCTCACGGTCTGACTTCTTGTGA
Source organism: Massospora cicadina (assembly GCA_022478985.1). Taxonomy (NCBI): domain Eukaryota; kingdom Fungi; phylum Entomophthoromycota; class Entomophthoromycetes; order Entomophthorales; family Entomophthoraceae; genus Massospora; species Massospora cicadina. The sequence continues at coordinate 146,342 of JAKSZP010011911.1, forward strand.
ATGAGGGTCGTGATTGAGCCTCTGGAGTCGGGGAGGACCTCGCCATTCACCAAGAGTGCAGCAAAGAGGTCGCGGAGGGTTCTGGCTATCACTTCAGGTTCCAGAAGGTACACCTCAAAGGGTATTCCGTATGGGCCTGGGGCTTTAAGCCGTGGGGATTTCAGAAGGGTTTCCATCACCTCCTGGATGGAAATAGGCGCCAGTAGAGCCTCATCAGCCCGTGGGTCAATGGGCGGCTCTGGAGCCCGCCACAGGAAGTCTTGGATGTCCGATGGGTTCACCTGGGTGGCATGGAAGAAACTGGAGTAGAAGCGGTGTAGTTCCTGCGTGATTTCCTCCTTATCTGAAGTGGTTGTAGTGCCAATCTTCAGTGCAGTAATATCCAGCGCTGTTGACCGGGCTTTCTGTTTCTGAAAGAAGAAGCGGGTGGGGCGTTCCCATTGAGCATAGTAACGAGATGTTGTAAAGTTTGCTGCCCGTTCTTCCTTCAGTGTGAGCTCCAAGCGGAGTGCTTCCTGCGCCGCTTCCCAGTCTTCCAACCATCTGGGAGAGGGCGAAGGCTGGCAGTTTCGCTCTAGATGTCTGATTCTGGCTTCCGCCCTTTTGACTCTGGCGCGAGCTGCAGTCATCTGGGCTTTGGCACAGTTGTAAGCAACGCGGGTGATGCCCTCCTTGGTCACCGCCCATCTAGCCTTGTGGTCAAGCAGGTGGGGTGGGGGGAGGTGAGAGTCTCTCGGATGGTCATAGACAGCTTCTCCTTAGTGAAGGGGTTGTTGAGAAGAGCTGGGGCAACCCTAGGCTAGAACCTACGCGACGGTCTAAGTGTGGTGGTGAGGACAACGGTGAGTGACCTGTGATCACTCAGATGGTTGTCACGAGAGATGGGAGAGGAGACGCGGCCAATTAGCAGGGGGCCAATCAGTGCCATATCTATTCGTGACGCTGACTGGAAAGCTCCTCCATCATACTGGATCCTAGTCATGCAACCTAGCCAGACGCGGAGGAAGGAAGCGCATCTATAAAGCCACTCAGGCGAAGGAAATCCTGGAGGCGACTTGATCCAGGGCGTTCCTTTGCTGCAGGGGGGTAAGAGTCACGGGCGCGACTTATGGTTGTGTTGAAATCTCCTAAGAGGACTGTATTCCGTGGGAGATTGAGTTGGAGGAGCTCTTCCAAGAGCCGATTTTGCTTCTGACCTGCATTAGGAGGTAGATGCTTGCAGCGAAGAAGGAGAAGTCAGGAGTGGTGAGTTTGGCCAGTATGAGGCGGCCACCTAGATATTGTGAAAAAGAATGGGTTTTAACCCGGGGATTCAAAACAATAAGGGCGGCATGGTTTGTCCAGAAGGAGTTGCCTCCAAACTGTTCATTCCATGCAGATTGTTCGTGGGGGAGGATATGGGGCTCCTGGACAGCAGCGATGTCAATTTGTTCTGACCTGAAGTTTCGGAGGAGGTGGGCTCTCCGCTTAAAGTCCCGCAACCCATTTGCGTTGATAGATTTCAGGGCCAGGGTGCTGCCATGGGGACTCATAGCTGTTCCCCTCCATGTCCTGGGGGGTTGCCAGCGCTTAAACCTGCTGCTGTGAGGCGGCTAGTTTTGAGTCCTTTAGCTTGACTATTAGCTGCAATCCATGAGGAGCGTCGAGGGTTCTGAGGGGAAGGAGAGGGTGGGGGGCGGAGGACCCAGTAAGCCAGCCTAGGATGCTGCCCCCGCTCCGTTGCAGGGGAAGGACTTGAGTATGCTCAATGGTGACCTCCGCGATGTCCCCATTTGATGAGTCTGAGTCCATATTCACTTCCTCCAACACTTCAAAGGTTCCGCGCGAAATGGACTGTGGGGTTGGGGTAGGACTCTTTGAGGTGGCACTTCTACTGCAGGCCGCGAGTTGCCAGTCCATGCTGGTGGGCATAGCTCCATTGGGAGCTGAGGGCTGATGCGATAAATCGCTGGTGGAGGTTGGTGGGGGTGCCGCGGAGCCCTGAGTGGGGGTAGCTGACGAGGGGCACCCTGTGGGAGATGCCTTGCGCTTGGTGAGAGAGGGAGTTGACTCTGGGAGATTGGAGGGGGTGCCCATTGGAAGGGGGGCATGAGCGCGAAGGTATCCCACACCAATAGTGGGGTTAGCTGTTTCAACTGCTAGGCGTAAGGCCTCAGGGGACAGGTCTTGAACGGGAACTCATTGTGTGGGTTGTGGAATTGCTGCTGCAGCCACGTGGGATCGTTTTTGGCCTGGTTTAGGCCCCTGGGTGGTGGCTAAGAGGGCTTGTTTTCGAGCTGTTCAGCCACTATACAAGTGTCCAAGGGCGTTACACCATGAACACCGGGGGCGCGCCTGATCAGGGTCGACAAAGAAGATCTCAGGGCATGCCCCAACTACCGCCACACGAGGAATAACCTCAATGTTGCGGGATACAGTGGGGGAGGGGATGAACGACGCCCTAGCAGTGCGAGCTCTTTGAGTGAGAGCATAGTAAGAGGGGACGCTAAAGTCCACTGAAAGAACAGACCCAAACTCCATTAAACCACGATGGAGTGTCAGTTTAAGAGACTCAGGATCAACAGTCGTTGGTAGGTTGGAAAAAGTAACCCATGAAATTTTCTCCAGGTGAGAGCGTGTGCGGGAGATGCGAAGAGATCCGCGTGGAATAATGACCTGGAGGGTGGCAGCATGGTCAGCAAGGGCAGCTTCAGTGAAGCCCACATCTATGTAGTGGCCCTCCACTGATTCATGGATGGTGGTGTTAATAGGGAATTTCTCCGCAATCGCTGCAAAGTATGAGAAGTAATCCTCTGTATAGAAATCAACAGGGTTATGCCCATAATAAAGGCGAATTGCGTGGGAGAGGGTTGAGCGAGGTAGAGCTTTTTGCGCTCTAGTTTCGGCCCATTTCTTCTTGACATCAGCAATAAACGCCACTTCACGGGGATCAGCTTTGGGTAGCGTTGGTGCCAGAGGTTTTTGCCACGCCCCAGTGGCTCCTTTGGTACGTTTGTGTTTGCTTTGGGCTGCAATTGCAGGTTGAGTTTGAGCTGGAGGTTTGGACAAGTTTGCGGAGTTCCCTTGTTTCTGGAATGTTACAGCAGTTGCTGGCATCATATTGAATTGAGGGGCGGTTTGTTGGGCCTCGCTAAATTGGGGAGGCCCATCCAGATTGGAATTAACTCCAGCCAGTTGGGAGGAGGGAGATGTTTCATCACCATCCCAATCTATTTGGGTAAATTCAGCCCGAGTATTTGCTGTGATTTCGTGGGCAAAACTCACTAACTGATTGGTAAATTGGTCGTTTTCAGCATATTGAGATAAAGTGCCGACTTTAGAAGTGCCGATTATGGGGTTTAAATGGGACGGGTGAGATTGGAACTGGTGTGAAGTTCCAAAATCTGAACCATTTAAATCCCCATTGGGAAGAGTAGATTGTCCCAATTTGGTGCTTAGTGAACCAGAATGTGCGGCTAATCCAACCTTACATCCAAGGGTTTGGGGGCCAGGTGATTGTTGGGCCTCGCTAAATTGGGGAGTCCCATCCAGATTGGAATTAACTCCAGCCAGTTGGGAGGAGGAGATGTTTCATCACCATCCCAATCTATTTGGGTAAATTCAGCCCGAGTATTTACTGTGATTTCGTGGGCAAAACTCATTGGCTGATTGGTGAATTGGTCGTTTTCAGCATATTGAGATAAAGTGCTGACTTGAGAAGTGCCGATTATGGGGTTTAAATGGGACGGGTGAGATTGGAACTGGTGTGAAGTTCCAAAATCTGAACCATTTAATCCTCATTGGGAAAAGTAGATTGTCCCAATTTGGTGCTTAGTGAACCAGAATGTGCGGCTAATCCAACCTTACATCTGAGGATTTGGGGGCCAGGTATCTGGGTATCGCCCCTCATGGAGGGAGCCAGAATCACGGCGTCAGTAATAACAGATGGGGCTGAATTAGCTGACACAATGGGGGAGGTGAATGTCTGGATGGGCTGAGTTGCATTCAACTGATCAGACGCCATTAAAACAGCGTGGGTGATGGCCTCCTTGGTTGGAGGGGGCCCAGCGGGTTGGTGGGAGGCAGCGCACACAGAGCTGTTAGGCGTGCAGGTTGCAGAAGTGCGATCAGGTGAACTGGCGCTAGTTGGAGTAGCTCCAGGTTGGGGGGTGGTGCCTGCTTTCATGGCTGCTGCTTGAGAGCGGGTGATTCTGGTTGACCCTGAGGTGGGTAACTGAGGGTTGCTTCATTTGGGGGTGGTGCTGGCTCGTTTGTCATAGCCTGCGGGTTCTTTTGCGGGGTTTCCCGCCATATTTGCTAATAGTTTTCGTAAATCTCTTTAGTGGAGCTAAATTTCAGGCTGAATTGATTTTCAAAAAGTGATGCTTAGCAGAAAGAGATTCCTCAGCAAAAGTGATGCTTATGGGAAAGAAAAGCGTTAAAATAATCTCTTGTTATTTTGTCTTAATAAATTTTTAGCCCATAGCATCCTTGTATTTTTCTGAAGAGCTTATCTCGTTAATTTTGAGATAAATTTTATCAAAATTAGAGCTTAATCAATACCAAATTGAATAATGTCAACTTTTATAAAAAGTCCAACATTCTGATTTCTCGTCCGCCTTTTATGTCAAGTTTGAATTTTTAGTACCAGTGACATCTCAACTGTCTGTTTGATAAAGATGCTTGGCTTTTCCAATTAATGAGTCAATCTGCGTGAAGAAATCTCTTCTATAGTCCCCCTAGGACACATACTCACAGTCAAGCACCTGTAGGAAGTCCTTCCACAGAACTACCAGAAATGGTATCCAACCCCAGTAAAACCAGAGTTGCAACCATCTCAAATGACTCATGGCTAATTCTCCCTCTGTCATCAATTCCAAAATTATATTTCAATACTCTCCTGGATTTGGCTCCTTTTTCAGATACTCCTACTATCATCATCAAACCTCTTGAAGCAATGCCATCCAATATTGATCAATTGTTCCCTACTATACCTGACTTGCTTCCAGAGCTCATTTTTGAATTGTCCAATTTTATAAACATGCTATTCTTTCAACCAAACTGGTATTTGTAATCATAAAGATTTAAGCTCCCCTAAGCAGAATTGAGGACCTGAGTGACCAAGGCTCTTTTCAAAGCTCTGAACCCCTCCAATCTCACAAACATCTTAGATTGTGACGTTGCAGCCTATGCCCTTTGTTTTGCAGGCAAGTTCTTTGAAGTTGGGCCATGAAGCTTCCAGCCTCCACAACTTCGATTTTCATTCTGTTTTTGAATTCAAGAGGCTCGTAGTCATCATCTTCAGAATGCCATCCACTTCTTGCATGACTACCTTGTATCTGGCGCTTCTCATTGGTACCTCTCCCTTATGGCTCTTATTGGAGGCATAATTTGGCAACCTCCACCTAGTATCCCTTGCTTGATGCCAGCTCATATGTCCAACGTTCTTGACAAACACTATCAGCAAGTGCTCAAGACCAATCTTCCAGCCCAAGTGCCATATTGGGATTACTTGGGGTTATAGCTGAAGGCCTCTTCTTGTTCTGTTGCTTCCCTCCCCGATCTGTTGTTTAATATTTAGCAAGTACCAACATCTCCATTTCTCTTCTCCTCATCACGTTCTCTCAGGGATTAGCCTCTTCTCAATAAACTTGGCTTTGAGTAGGTCTAGCCCTTGCTAGCATCTTATCTCTGATATATTTTTGTAGTTTATTTACCTCTAATGTTATATATCCCCCTCCCTCAAGAGGCAACATAGGCGAATCATCCACAAGTTGTCTATAACCAATAAAAAATTATAAAAAATATAACTTTTTTATGTTATTTTTCTCATTATTATGTAGTTTTCTATATCTTTACCAACAAGTATTTTTTCTTTTATATGTGCACATGAGCTTCACTCTGTTCAGCGGTCCATCTTTTTATTTATTCCCCCAAACTGGATCCTAAGTATACTTTGACCTACCAATTCTCTATTATTCAAAGGTCTTACTTTTTAAGACTTAACCATCTATATTGGTTTAGAGGTCCTTTTTTCGGACTTGACCAAATCAGTAGTACATAACCAACTTAATGGATCAGCGGTCCTTTAGAACTCTTTTTTATTTTTTTCTTCAATACACTGCTTTAGATATTTAGCATGGATCTGAATCACATTCCTTCCATCCAAGTGATTCTTGATGGAGTAGGCGTCTGTTGCCATCTTGGCAATAATATCAAACGGACCCAACTATAACACATCCAACTTGTTTCTTTTTCTGAAACCATGCATGTCACAATAGGCAACTTTATTGCCTACATGGTATTCTGATAATGCCAGTCAGTTCTTATCATACGTTGTTTTGGCTTTGATTTTCTTCTTCAAGGCCATATTAAATGCTTGCAATTACATCTCAATCAGGATATTTGACATTTGGAGCAAGTACTGCTCAGCACTCATCCACGACGTTAGTTCAACCACCATATATAGAATTGGTGGTAATGCGGTTTTCTTCCATACTTGAATCAAATGTCGTTTTTCACGTTGCCATATGTTGACTGATGTTATATGCAAACGTTACCAAACTGAGGTATGTTCCCCATACAGAAGTTCTCCCAGTGACTAGCTTTCTCAGCGTTGTGGCCAGCGTTACATTAACTCGTTCTACCAGTCTGTTTATCTATAAACAGTAAAGTACTGACAACTTTTCAGATCCCGTTATCTTAATCGACCTCATGATCATCTGAAATGTGACATTCGTTACATTGTCACTTAACAAGACTTAGGGACATCCATGGCGTTATACAACTTGATCCAGGACAAACCTTGCAGTGCTTGTAGCATCCACTTTTACCTGGGCCTTCATATTGACCCATCTGGTTAGATGGTCTATTGCAACTATTATATATTTAACTCCCCTTGTGCTCATCATCAGTGGACCCACTAAATTCATTAACACCATATGCCAGGCAAATCCATGGTGGACCAGTCAATATCTGGTCATATTCTCATGTGATTTGTGTAACTGGCCTTCAACACAGCAATCCAAATAAATGTCCACGTTGTAGTTAAAAGACTCCCAGTTATAGTACTGATGAATGTGATTAGGCACTTTTTCAGGCCTCCATGCCCGAAAAGCTTATGTGCAGCTTGAACGTTTACCTCTCCTTCTGTTGGTCTTGGGAAAAAATAATTTTTTTCATTAATCATCTTAAACTTTAGTCCATCCTTGGTCTCAGTGTTTTCCATTGTTTCCAAAGTGCACCTTGAATCTCTCGGGGATTGTTACCAATTTCTCCATCACCATTCTCAGTAACAGCTCATCAGCTTGCTGGTATATCACTTGGACCATTAGTAACCTTGATAAGCTATCCGCATTCTGGTGAGAAGCCCCCACTTGGTGAACTATCTTGTAGTCATAAGCCTGAAGCTTCAAAGCCCATTGGGCCAGACATCCTTCCAATTCTCTTAAATTATGCAGCCAACGCATCAAGGTTTGGTCCATCACCACTTTAAAGTGCATAACGTGAATATACACCCAAAACTGATTACAGGCATAAATTACCACAAGGCATTCATGCTCAGTAAGGATGTATTCCATTCTAATGCTGATAGCATCTGGATCACATAAGCTAACATATACTCATCCCTGAGCTCATCTACTTGACTCTGGATGGCTTCAATTGCTGTTGATGAAGCATTGGTTTGTATTATAGATTCTCAATCACAATTTAGATATTTCAATATTGGAAAATCTATCAAATAATGGCATAACTCATCGAATTAACTAATCCTCTTCATTCCAAACAAATCCTTTCTTTGGATCCTTCAGCAAATAAAAGAGGGGCTTGGCAATTCTCCCAAAATCCCAAATAAAACTTCAGTAGTATCTGACCATTCCAAGGGACACTTAGATATCTTGGACAATTCTTTGGATGGCCATCCGCTATATGGCCTCAATCTTCTAGGTTTGCGGCTGCAGTCCACTAGAGTTGATAACAAACATCAGATATTACAACTTTTTTGAAGAAGTGGCACTTCCTTGGCTTAATTTTCAGGGTAGCCGCGGAAAGTCTCTTGAAGACTTCCTCCAAGAGGTGCAAATGGTCAGTAAACGTTTTACTGAACACATTAATATTATCCAAGTACACCATGATGCATGACAACTTCAAGTCATTTAGTATAGCGTCCATGGGCCTCTGGAACGTCGCAGGTGCATTACAAAGACTTTGGGCATCCTAGTAAATTGGTTAGCCCCTTCACGGTAATGATCACACTTATCTCCTAATCTTCACTTGGCAAATCGATTTTCCAATATCCCAGTATCAGATCTTTTATTTAACCGAGGTAAGCTGGCCAGGGAACAGCCATTACCGAATATATGTGAAACTAAGAGAATAACTAACAAATATAAAAATTGGGCACCCCAGGGTACTCAAGTTACCCCTGTTGCCAGAGGGACTGTCAGGTATGGGGAAGGGGTACTACTCCGAGGGGGTTTCCCCTGCTATGGAGCAGTGTGAAGGAAAGGGTCTGTGTGGAGGAACCAGAGTGGGAACCATGATTCTATGAGCGTTTTTTGTCTTGGTCTCATATATCCATAGAGCCAGGCTTGGAAGTGCTCTAGTAAGTGGACATGGAATCTGTTAATAATCCCATGAATGGTTGGGACCGTGCCCTTAAACGCATCTAATGCAATTGTGTGTATTGTCCACATTGCAATGGGTATTATTAGGGAGCGGAGGGTAGATGGGATTGGTGACTCGATCTGGAGCGCGAAGATACTTTTTGATATCGAAAAATCCTGTTTGTTTTGAATCTTGAGCAGGCGTGCGACTTCCTGCCATATAGCTTTGGTTGGGGCATGTTTCTAGGCGGTGATATAGGGATCCCTCCCCTCCACATACTGACCATGTTTTGTGGAGGGAGTTGGAGCGGTCCGCCGTCCTATAGGTCCTTCTCAAACAGCGCTAGGCGTTTGCTCTTATCCTTGGCTGTAGGAGTGGGTGGTATGCCATTTTCCACATTGCTTTCTGTGTGGTTAAATCATAGGGAATGTCCAGCATATCTAGGTATTCTATCCTAGCTATGCTTGAGGTTGTTGTGAGCATATCCCTCTGGGGGTGGTTTTCTGGGTTTCTTAATTTGAATTGGGGGCTGGGTCGTCCCCTTCCCTGTATAGTACCCATGTTCTCTATAGTCCATCTCATATGGCGGATAGTTCAGAGGATATGTTTGAAATGAGAGGAGGTTCCATGCGTACCCGTTGCAGTAGGGTGCTTGGCAAGGTATGAAAGTAGTCTGGGTGGACTATGTGAGTTGGTTAATTTGAGCGCCTGTGCAAAGTTAGTCCTTGCTGCTCTGGACCAATGTTGTTGCGGGAAGTCTGGAGCAAGCATTTCCTTTATCCAGGTACCTAGGATGTGATTGGCATGGCTCTCAAAATCTATTAGTCCCATGCTTCCGCTTGAGCGTGGGCCAATAGTGTTTCCATCCATATAGGAGGGTGAGAGCCAGGCCACAGCCAGCCCTGGATAAGCGCGCGAATTGAGGTTATAAAGGTAGGTGAGAAGGCTATCGCATGGGCCTGATACCACAGTATTGGGAGGATGATCGAGTTAGCAACTGTAACTCGTCCTGTTAGTCCTGGGGTTCTCCCCTTGAGGGAGGCTACGCGTTTGGATACCCGTTGTAACAGGTTACTTTCCATTGTCTCATTAGCATATCCCCCTGATTCTAGCCAAATTCCAAGGTGTCAGACAGGAGTAGTGGTGGGAGGTGTTGCAAAGGGTAAAATAATTGGGTTTTTCTTCGAGTGTTGGTGTGAGGTTCTGATGTTGTGGCCCAATTGTTTGTGTATTTGCCTAAGAGGATGATTTCTGTCTTCCTTTTGTTGAGAGATGCATTGCTCACTTTGGAATATTCCTCTAGAGTGCGTTCCAGCTGTCGAGCATCTTCATTGTTTGCTATACCTGCTACGCAGTCATCTGCAAAGGCCAGTATCTTGACTGTTGGTTGTCCTTGTGCGGTTATCCCCATGAGATGTGAGTCAGTTACTCAGAGGAGCGGGTCAAAGCTGAAATCGTATAACATTGGGCTGAGGGGATCCCCTTGTTTGAGCCCTCTGTGTAGTTTGATATTGTTTGTTAGGAATCCAGGGCCGCATACAGCCATAGTTGCAGATTCTGTTAGGAGCATCGGCCATTTTATGAATCTTGGTGGGAGTTTGAAGGCATGTAGACATTCTTTAAGGTATGGCCAGCTAACACGGTCATACGACTTTTCCTGACCCAAGAAGACCAGGGCAATAGTTGCTTTGGATTGGCAAATGTTTGCAACAGGGTGTATGTTGTTCCAGATTGAATGCCCTAGTATAAACCCAAACTGGTTGGGTGATAGGATGTCAGATGCAATTGCGCCTAATCTAGCTGCTAGAATTTTTGGTAGAATTTTTGTGTCAGTGTTGGAGAGTTCAATTGGGCGCCAGTTGGCCAGGTCCAACTTGTCACCCTTTTTATACAAGGTTATAACGTAGGATTCATGGCCTCCTGGTAATAGGCGTGTTTCCAAAAAACTCTGGTTCATTGACACCAATAGGAGGGGGCGATTTGTTGAAAATATTTTTTGTAAAATTTGTAGGGTATCCCATCAGGCCCTGGACATTTCCTACGTGGTGCACCGCGAATTGTTTCCCAAAGCTCCTCTCATGTAATAAGGGATAGTATATTGTAATTTGGTGGTGTACTTTGTATCTTGGCAGTTTGAATAAATTCTTTAATTTTTTGTGGATCTGTTGGCATATTGTGATATAATTTGGTGTAATAGCGGTGTACTTCCGCCTTGACCTCCTCAGGGTCAGTTGCCACAGTGCTGTTGGTCTTGCGGACCTGTGTGCACGTGGGCTGGTTTCCACAGGAGTGGAATTGGTGGAAAAAGTATGTCAAACAGGTTTCGCCTTCCTTTATGAACTTACCTTTGTTCAATACTTTGATTCTGTGTTGGTGTTCAAAGATGAGATTGTTAAGTTGGGCTGAAATTTCTGCCCATTTGCGTCCCCAATTAGGGCTATAGCCAGATCTCGGAGTATTTATTTCCAGGTGGTTTAGTTCTTCCAAGGTACGCTTGATTGTGGCTGTATCCGCGGTGTACTTGCATGATGCAATATGTTGGGTTTTGTTGATTAAATCTTTTTTGAAATTTTCCCATGTTCTGATGGGATCTGAAGTGAATGGGGCTGTGAATTCTGGGTTTGTAGCCTTGTTTTCAACCAAGTCAGATATCTCAGGCAATCTTATATTTTCTGGGTGAAGCTTTCTCCAAGGCGACACCTGTGTGTGGGATTGGGTTGGCGCTAACTGCACCATAACTAATCGGTGATCAGAAAAATTGATCTTTTTTATTGTAAATTTGGAGATTCTTGAGTGGTGGGATTGTGGGATGAGGATGTGGTCAATATGACTCATTGATATGAGCAGTCCCTCACGTATGTTGGGTCTTGTCATATGGGGAAGGATTGGTGAATTGGGAGGAAGAGCATCCTGTAAGCCAAGAGATGCCTTCATTGTGCGATATTCAATGTGTCCAGGTGGGTATCCCCTGGGATTAGGCCATCGATCTGTATTGGGGTTATCCCAGCAGTTGAAATCGCCTAACATGATGATATCTGGTGGGAGGGTGAGGGTAGAAATTTTTTCAAGAAATTTTTTTCTCTCAGTTGTAGTGCATGGTGCGTAGATACATGTTAACGAAATTATTTCATCTTGGCATGTGATTGTTGCTAACAGGACTCAACCGTGCAAGTGTGATGATGAATTTGTAATTTTAAATTTTTTGTTGTTTTGGACTATCACCCCACAGTGAGACGTCCATACTGATTGTGATGGTGCGACTCTGGTTGACCAGGATTCTTCTTCCCCTTGTAGGCAGTGGGTTTCTTGGATGGCCAAGATGCCTACAAGAGGTTTTTACAGGAATGCCAGCTTTAGGGCTTGGGATGTATGAGCCCTGCTCCCGCGATATTTAATGTCCCTATTGACACTGAGGTGCCTGCGGCGCCTCAGGAGCAGTTGGGAGGACCCTCTGGTCCTATCCCACCGCAGCTCATTTTGTCCATGCTCCACATCTGTACTCCAACTCTTTCACTGCCATTGTTAGTTCCCTTGATCTGACCCAATGATTTAAGGGAATTGCGGTTTCTTGCATTTGCATCAATTTTTCCTGCACAAGTCTCATGTTGATTTGATGCGGGTTGTTGATTGTATTTTATATTTTTGAGGTTCAACTTTGTTGCATTGTGCACTGCATTTTCACCCAAATTGTGGTTGCATTGTTCCTCAGTATGTGCATGACTGATGACGCTTTGCGGCTCAGTCTGGTTACTGTGAAAATTTTCGACCTGGGCATATTGTTCTGATTGGTTGGTTCGGTGAATATCTGAAATATCCTCCTGAATTTTTCCGTGATTAATGGCGGATTCCGCGTGTGCCGCCGCTTCAGCCGCTGCTCTCTTGTGGGCTTTTTGTGCTGCTTTACGCTGTTTAATTGTAACTGGGTCCACGATGGAATATAGTCCATCTTCACCCCAGCGGAATGGGTGGTGGCCATCAGTCATTTTGGCGAACTTTTCATTATCTTCATCCATAGTTTCTTCACAAAAATCATTTTCCATTAAGCCCTCTTTTACAGGGCATGCATGTTCCTTGTGGCCCAGTGAGCCACAGTGGTTGCAAATGGGTGGTGCGCGTTCTGGTGTAACTCGGAATGCAGCCAACTGGCCCCCATCTGCAAAGTGAATTTTTGCTGCACGGGGAATTCTGGATAAATCCTCTTCCACTTCTGGGAAGGGGTTGATTACAGCAATAGCTTTGCCTGTGCACAGGTCGGGCATTAAGCGAAATCGCTGTAATTTGAGTTGTTAGATTTCTCTGTAGGCCACAAGACCTTTGCGGAGCTCCTCCTTGATTACATTACAAGGAAGGTTGGTGGGGAGTGAGTCAAAGGAGATGAACAAAGTTTTCACTTTGTTCCATCTGGTGCGCGCGGTGCGCACAATTTTTTGCCCTCAGGGAGGTCAATTTCCACGCAGATTTTTGCTGCAGCATTGGCTTCATCAGCTGTTTCAAAACCAATATTGATCCAGCTGCAGCCCATGTTGTTGGTGGCTATGTACACCGCGTGAGGTAAAAGTGAGGGCTGTGACTCACATGTTTTCTCCCACGGGGTCAGTGACTCATCCCCAAGGAAGAGTCTGATCCCGTGTTCCACCTTTAACAAAGGTTGGTTGAATTGAATGTACATTATTGCGCGTGCTTTACAGTAAATACCCTAAACCCAGATGGTGTCTGAGTTTGAAATTTTTTACAGCTTGGGTTCCTGGTCCCCCTCCAGGGCGTTTCTTGCCCTTAGTTGCACCGTTAAGCGCACTGCTTGCCGCGACGCTCGCCCATGTTGTATTATTTTTGTTATTAAAGTCGCCCATCTTTCCTGTGTGTGATTATCCAAATTTGCTGTATGAATTGAATTGTAGTAACTAAAGTGATTGTTACGAGAAAGAAAAGCTAAAATAGGGATCTTATGCAACAATAGTTGTAAATTACATTGCATGTCAGATCTTGTATACCAGTGAAGACCTTCTGTGAGCTACAGCACGTGAACTTTCCAGTTATCATAGGGTTACTGATCAAGAAATTGAATCTTTAAAAGATTGAACACCTTGTTGATTCATGTGGATGTTTGCCACATTCTTACCTTCCTCTCATGCATTTGAAGCTGGGAAGATTAAATTGAAATTTATCTTCTTACTATAAAAATGCCAATCATGGATCCTCTTCAAGTCCTGCTTTAAAAAGTTTTTCAGATAGCTTATGGAACCATTTACAGATTTTTGTTTCCACAAGTGACCCAAAATATCCTTTCTATGGTGGCATTAAAATAATTCACTTAAAGGAGAGTAGGCAGTGAATATTAATGCATACTCCCCCTTAATTCCAGCCATTTTTAAATTGAACCATGATATCTGATTTCTTGTTGGTGGTGATGGTCATGATGTTATATACTATGTGATGAAATACACAACTAAAGACCAAACCTAATTTGAAAATATGGCTGCTCTGCATTTATCAGCTTTTGATGGATTTTTATGTCATGAAAATTTAGTTGCATCAATATTTGGATGACTTTTCCTGGGGAAGAGCTCACTGTAAGTCTGGGGGAGCATCCCCTGTGCCTCAACCATAAGTTTTCCCTTTTTGCACAAAAATGGCAAAAAAAGTGGCCGTCCTCCTAATCACTTAAGGCAATCTTTTACATTTGGTGGAGTAATGGGTGGTAATAAACTATTAATTGAGGGTACTCCTTCCCCGCCATATTTAGCCACAAGCTTGCTTCTTAGGACAATTTGGTGAAGTGTGTGCGGAGGTTGCAGTGGGATGAGGACGCTGGCCAAAGGGTTAATGTTGAATGCGTTGCTCCAGCACCAATGTTGGAGATCCACTATAGGTGTGAGAAATCTTAAGCAATTGAGGGAACCAACTCCAATGGGAATTTTATGTTGCACCAATAAGGCAAAAAATTCATATAATTTACGTGGACCAAACCTAGTGAAATTGAATGTGGAAAATTCATTCAATACCTAAGGGGACAGGGCCCGCTCCCTGGCTATAGGCAATTCTAGTTACCCACTAAATGAAGTGATTCTGAGACAAGTGAAATTATGGTGGGAGGAACAGAAAAAGTTTTGCAACTTTAGTGGGAGTCATATGGCCAGCAGAAGGCTGATTTTGCATCAAGTTAGTTGTAAGTGTACAATTGAGTTCATATTGATTGTTGCAGTTTGACTTGGATCTGAATTTCTGATCTGAGTCAAATCGCTTTAAAATAATTTTATTTGGTTGTTTTAGGTGCTGTGTTGTGCCTCGCCTGAGTTTTAAATTAGGCTCATATGAGCCTAATCAATGATTCAGGTGAGGTTCCCAAGGAAGCCTTTATAAGGCGCGACCACCAATTCTGAAGCTCACTTTGGAATTTTACCCCTAGCATTTCCTTCCTGAGAAGCATTGTTAGCTGCTCCCCAGATGAGCTCTGGTTGGTGGGCCCTTTTATATCCTGAATAAAAATAAAGGTTGTTTTGGGGTTAGCATACCTCACTTACCTGTTAGCCTTTTTTGGGTGTCCAGTTTTGAGGAGATTTTGCGTGGTTGGGTCAGACCAACCCTTAGGACTTTTCCTAACCAACTAGTAGTAGGCAATGTTTGGTTCTGTTGGTGCCCCAAACCTCTCCCTACTTGGTTAGGCTGCTTTAGTTGCTTGTCAGTGCACCAAAGAATCATTTTATTACATGGCAGTCAGAAACTGAGATTTTCCATCCATTACAGTAAGATTTTATTCCACCAGAATTGGTTGAGCTTGTTGTTGAATGGTTGACTGCATATAAATCGTTGGTAATTATAAATCAAAAATATCCTAAGTATATCTGAACTTGGGATTCGTGGCCTAGAGATTCCACTTAATAATATTCAACTATGATGACACAGGTATGGGGGCTTTGTTGGTTTAGTTGGATCTATAATAATAGCTGACTAAATAACCCAGGCACGTGGGCTTTGTTGGTCTATGTCAAAATTAATTTTTAATGTCAATCAAGTTTTCAATTAAATTAATTACTAATTAGTGGTACAAATCTCCTTGGTATGTGCTGCTGATTGCTTGAGATGAGTATCAGTTCAGCTATTTTCAAGCGTTAGAAACGCTGTCTTGAGTATATTTCCAAGTTTAAGCCTAACTCTGAGACGTTTGGGTGCCTTAAGTTGAATGGATTGTAGACCCTCAAATGAACTTGTTACTTTCTCTTGCCAAGTGCCATTGAAATTGAGGCGTCATAGGTAAGATGTGGTGAACAATGAACCCTATAAATTATCCCAAGTTAATACTAATATAAAAAATATTCCTACAGTTCTATAATTTAATTTATAAGCTTTTGTATCAATACTTTACGTTGTATTAAGTTGAGGATTTACTTGGGATCAGTAAGAGCAGGGCAGCGTGCCATCATCTAAGTAATGACAGAATAATACAACATTAGGTAGAATTACCAAGGAATTATATCTTAATTATAGTCACCGTTGGTCTGTTGTCTTCATACAATAGACGTTCAAAACTCCGTCTTACCGCATAAGAAGAACCAGTCATCCTCAATAGACCAAAAATTCAACACTTGTGACTCTTTTTTTCATGCATTTATACCTTTCACTAATCCATTAGGCCTTAAGGCAACTTTTCTTCACTGGTATGGTTGCCAGTCAACTATTTAACTTTAGTTTTCCAATAAACTACTTTTATCAACTAAAAAGTTACTTTTATGCAATTTTCCCAGAATGTTACCTCAGCAACCCCAAATATATTTCTCACGCTGCATCATGATTGGGACCAGTGGTAATTCTCACTACGCTGCTCCCCACCTTTGTCAAATGGGATATCACATGCATGGCCTATTAGGGATATTCCCATTTTCCAGCGCTCTCTAATGGAAAGATGTGCCAATGATGTTGATATTCATATCTCCTCGTTGGGTGAGGTTTCAAGACCTTGTCACCTAATCTATCACTAGTGGCTTCACTGTGAATCCTGGCCCCTCTGTTGTACCTGATGATCCCCGTTACAATTCTTCTGGGCCCTCAGGGGCAGATATTTGGTTGCTTTTTGGGTTGATAATTATGGAAGCCATTAGCCGTTATCCTCTGTTTGCTTCCCTCCAACCTATTTATAAGTCATTTGAATGGCAATGCCCTTGGCATTCTTATTTGTCTTCTGGGTGCTAACACACCCTGAGTGGCAGGACAGTCTCAATTTTATCAGCTAGTTCCATGACATTTGCAATTAATCCATGTTATTATCTCTTTTTTAAGTAAGCAGATGGTTTTTACTATAATGGCTTGCCTTTAAATTCAATGTGGGAGTACCTTTTAGGATCTCACAAATTTGCTAACCTTTTTATCAATCAATTTTTCAATGCCCTGCAGACTGAAAATGAAATTGAGGCCTCACTTGTTCCAACTAGAAATGGAAATTTTGCCACCATAACTACACAACTAATTTGTATTTGCCAACCATAGGAATTAGACATCATGAGTCTATACAAATCTGTATAACTATATGAATAGGTGAAGGGTGTTAATCAATTGCATTTTGCTAAAGACTATCTCCTTGATATCTTCCATTCATTAAAAAAGTGATCTATATACTGTTTGGTCAATGTTCATGGTTGACGTGATCCTGATATTGCAACCTTAAATAACTTTATAACCTGAATGTAAACGCTACTTCAAAACTATGCTTGTACTTCCTAGAACTTTCCATTATCTGGATGAGCTAAAACAAGGTAAAACTTGGGAAGAGGCATTTGAAGTGTGTGTAAAACCCTCTGACATGAAACAATATATTGCTCACACCGAAGATTACTATGTTGGTAAGCACAAGACAGCAGAATTACAAACTAATGAAACTGAGGAATGCATACTTGCTTGTTGGCATTTGGAGATGTGGATGATGATGGATTCAATGCCCCATTTTCCAATGAAGAGGATCTAAACATTCAAAGAGAATTGAATCCATGTTTTGATGAAGTTCCTGATGACACCAACCCACCTGTAGTAGAATTGGACATGAATTGTGAAACTGTTCTTATAGCCTTGACAATGTTCATGAAGTTGTTTGCAACTCCATTGCTAATCTTGATTTGAGAGAACAAAGGTTTGATCAAATTGTGTATTTGGATGCCTTTGATGCACAATCAATCCAAATTGACAAACAGATTTCTATTGCTGATGACAACCATATTCCCCACTAATTATTAGCATAGTTACCCTCATGTGGCATTATTGTGAATGTGCTGGATACTGCATGTCAGCAAACACAATCATTGCCACCTCAGGTGCATTGAAGAGCTGATTAAGTATCCAATCCTCGTTCAGGTTCCCGCTTGTTAAATATGGGAACTGGTAGTGACTCAATTGATCACCAAATGGTATATGTTCAGGATCCATTTACCCTTTTCAGATAGTAAGTAGCTTTTGTTCTCTTGTTCAACTGCACAAGTTCCTTGTATGTGCGTTGTTCAAATTGTTTATAATAAATTATATGGGCATTAGTAGTATGAAGACTAATACTCTAGTTGAGTTACTTTAGCCAAGATGGTTATTAGATTAACGCCAACCTGGTGCTTGTCCTAATCTTGAATGGTATTCTGAAAAAATTGTAAGGACTTCTTCCCTCTTTGTAGAACTTAACCTCAAACAGTTCTGAGGTTCTTACTGTCATTTCTTGTCACGCAGAGTTTGCAGAGATCACAACAACGATATAGACAAAGGATCTTATTGTCTTTTAAACCTAATCACAAGAGAAAACAGTCTAAATCATAAAATTTTATTAGTAAATATTTTATCTGGATTTGATCTGCTTTATTAAGAAAAATCAAGGAGATTTAAAGAGAATTTAACGCCCAACTTTTTGGTTAGCCCCTATTGGATCTGGCGGCTGTCACAGATGTATTAGAGCCCCAGGGTCACTAAAAACATTAATCATCCTTATCTGTTCAAATTAGATTATCTTGCTGACTCTCAATGTGACTCTTTTGAGATGAAACAAAATATTTTTCCTAAAAACTATACTTGAAACTCACCAAATTACCTTTATTAGGTAACAACCTGCTTAGGTAAAGGGACTCTTACCTATACATATCAGGTTGCAATCCTGAAAAGGTTAACTTATAAGTTGCTTTATTACAGGCGGTATAACTTATCAGCAACTAATAAACCCCTTAGTCAATTGGCAACTAAACCTGATCAATTCTTACATGTTCATTAACTTATCAATAGTAAAATTAACAACCTTATCACTTTTTTATTCTCAGAGATCACTCCCAATGAGGATTAAACAATTTTGGTGTATCAATTTGATGGATCAACCCTGCCAAATTTACTAATAATTGTTCAGGATATTACTCTAAACAATGATTATTGCACATAATTAATAATTACAACGTCCACTGGCAGATAAATCCCTAGTGGACAAGCAGATGAATCATAGTTGATTAAGCTGAGTAAGATGGGAATATTAAAATCCCAACTTTCCCGCTTGACCAGATTTTCAGAAATAATGATTTTCTGGGGGTAATTATTGCCTTAATTCTGACTGAGTTCACCAGCATGATTAAAATTTGGAGTTCACTCAGTTCATCTCCATTCTTTATTCAATGTGTCTCTGGCTAACCCTTCTTCTTATCACATTTTCATTCCATGTCCTCCTCACTGCTGCCTCCGCAGAGCATGGTTGCTATGGCCACATGCTGTGCCAGTCTAGTTTAGGTGTCCTTGCCAATAAAAGGTCTGTAAAACCTTTTTTCCCCAGGTCATGGTTATATGACGCCTCTTCAACTAAAGGATTTTCATGGGCAGCTTCTTCTATTCCTTGTTCCCTGTATTCTCCCAAGATGGGCTCTCCATTTCAATCAGAGCATATCTTTTCCTAGGGGATTACTCTCAGAAAATCTATTTTTACCCATCCTGTTTCTACCAATCTGTTTGCATCTTCCAGCACCTTGGGACTACTCATGGTGAAACCAGATTAAACCTGAATTGGTTCTATCAATAACATAAGGGGGCACACTAGATGTTTCTTTATGATATAATTAAAAAATCAAAACTTAATATATTTTTGCATTTTTAAGTAATATATAATTTTCTATATAGTTTTAATACTATCTTATTTTTATTTTCCCTTATGTTACTTTTTGCAATGTAACTTAATTTATAAGTAGTCTCAGAGATCCATCTTTTTGTTTCCCCTACTCTGTTTCAGAGTCTCATTTTTTTAACTTAACCAGCTAATGTGGTTCAGAGATCTATTTTCTAAGACTAAACTACCTTTTTGATTCAGCTGTCCCCTGCTGAGACTTGACCAACACCAGTACTTAACCTATTTTTGTAGGTTCAGTGGTCCTTTGGGAACATTATAACATTATAATCCTCTTAATCCAATACTTGTTATATTTAGTATGGACCTGGTTCACTAAATGACCATCTGCAATGTTCTTACTTGTGTAAGCATTAGTTGCTTACTTGAAAATCACCTCAAATGGACCCAACCACAAAGTATCCAGCTTATTTCTTCATCCAAAACAATGGGTGTTGCAATAGGCTACCCTATCCCCCTCATGGTACTCTTGTAATGCTTGTTGGTTCTTGTCATTTATTGACTTTGTTTTGATCATTTTCTTTATCGTGGTATCGTATGCCTGCATTTGCAGTCCAATCATTATAATGGCCAGTCATTTCAGGTATTAATCAGTACTCAACCCCGTTGCTGGCTCTATGGCAGATTAAAAATTAGCAGTAATGTTGCCCTTCATCTATATAGTAAAATTAATGGCGTTTTTATTGTCACTTTATGATAACTGATATCTTAGGTGAAAGTAACTGGACTTAGGTAAGTTTACAGGTGGAGGTTTTTTCCATGACCAATTTTCTCAGTGTCACAACTGTCGTTCCATTAACTCATTACACCATTCCATTCTTTTCTGGTCTGTATGGAACTAATACTGCTCCTCTGATTCCCATCAATTCAATGAGACTTGGGATAACAAAAGTGGTAAAGTTGGTTACATTGTCTCTCAAGATCACTTAGGGGCATCTGTGACTGTAAACTACTTGATCCAAAGTGAACTTTTCAATGCTCAAGGCATCCACTCTACTCAAGGTCTTGGTTTCTACCCATCTAATTAGATGGTCTATTTCCACTATGATATATTTTCTCCTCCTGTACTAAACTCAGAGTCCCATCATGTATATTGACACAGTGTGCCACGCAAATAAGGGCGCACTAGCCTGTATTCTTTTATAATTACATGGGCTTGTGGAGTTTACTTACACACAACAGGTTAGGTTTTTGACATAATTAAAGTTGATTGATTCCCAGTAATAGTACTGGTTTGTATGGTCCATATTTTTCTAGTCCACCATGGCCATGTCTTTGTGTGCAGCTTAAATAATTTTTGCTCATTATGACAGCTTTGAGATATAAAAACCGTTTTCTGTCAATCATTTTGAATAATTATCATTTTTCATCTCAATGTTTCCATTGCTTTTCTTAGCACACCTTGAATTTCTCAGGGTTTATCCCTGATATTGCCTTCAATAATTCTTTGGAATAACTCATCTGCTGATGATAGACAACTTGGACAGTAGGCAATCTTGATAATCTGTCAGCATTTTAATGTGCTGTTCCATCTCAGTGTATTATCTCAAAGTCATAAGCTTGTAATTTTAAAGCCATTGGGCCAGTCGCCCCTCTGGTTCCTTCAGGTTTTGGAGCCAGCGTAAAGACAAGTGGTTCATCAGTATTTTAAAGTGTGTTCCATGAGATATACTCAGAAATGATTGCATGCATATATCATTGTGAGGCATTTTGCTCTATCACAGTATAATTTATATCCACTGGCGTTAGTGTTCTGCCCACATAGACCACTGGATAATCTTCTTCATCTTCATCCACTTGATTAAAAATGGCTTTAATCACCATCAACAAATTATCAGTTTGGACAATGAATTTCCGATCAAAATTTTGGTACTTTAATACAGGACTGGTTATTAAGTATTGGTGTAATTCATCAAATGAATCATGAGCTTTATTGTTCCACATGAATCCTTTTTTATCCTTTAATAAGTGGAATAATGGCTCCACGATTTTACAAATTTTTTAATGAATCAGTGATATTAGCCAACCATATCAAGAAATACTTGGATATCATGAACGCTCTTCAGGATTTACATCAGTTAGATTTCCATAAGCTTCTGCTGCTGGGTTGCAGACCGCTGAAGTTTATAACAAACCCCTAGTACAAAAGCTCCTTCTTAAAGAAGTGAATTTCTTTGCTTTATTTTCAAGTTTGTCATTTCCAGGCGCTTGAACACTTCTTATAAATGATCCAAATGATCTGTGAAGGTTCAGATATTATATTGATATTGTCCAGATTTCCTGAATGCAAAAAAGCTATAAAATACTGAGGATAGAGCCCATCACTCTTTGGAATATCGCCGCACATTACACAATCCCTGGGGCATTCAGGTTAGCTGATAAAGCCCATGTTCTTCATTATTAAACATTTTTACTGACCCCTTTGGCAAATCAATTTCCAATATCCCAAAATTAAGCTCATTGTAAAAAAAGTATTTAGCATTCTCTAGGTAATTGAGCACATCATCAATCCTTGCAATTGACAATAATCCTCTTTATTAATTTTGTTCAAACGGCAATAATAAATCACTACTTGATTTAATCCATCCTTCTTTTTACAATGAGGACTGGACTCGCCTATGGACTCAACAACAGAATGAGGAGCCCATGCTCAACTAGCTTGCTGATTTCTTCGCTGACAACAGCTTCAGCAGCTCTAGACCTTCAGAAAGGTCTCATCCTTATCAGAAGGTATTTCTCAGTGTCAACCTTATGAATCACGTTCTTCACACATCCCAAGTCATGGCCATCTTGGGTAAACATCTCCCAATATCTCTCAAATAATCAGAGCACATCTTCTAGCTGCTGTTTTGATAAATCATCCAGATGCTATTGATCTACTAAAACGTTGGCGCTTTTGGAAATTTCTCTCATTAATCCAATCTCATTTAACGTTACAAAAATCATGGATTTTTTTGATTTCTGCTGTTAGGATTAGATGCAGAAATGCGATGACTTGATTTTGCTATATTCAACATATTTTCCAAATTAGCCAGTAGCACGTTTATTTCTCCGTGTCCCAGCATAATTATCCCTAGTGCTACCCATGGCTCAACTCTTGCTTTTCTCCATGGCTAATGACTTCTTCATATAGCTGGAGGGGGGGGGGGGGGGGGGGGGGGGGGGGGGGGGGGGGGGGGGGGGGGGGGGGGGGGGGGGGGGGGGGGGGGGGGGGGGGGGGGGGGGGGGGGGGGGGGGGGGGATTTTGAGCATTAACCCTGTGTTAATGATTATCTACATTCAGTGTTATAGTACTCATCTCTTTCATTCAAGATGATCCCACAATTTTTTAGGTTCTTCTTTGGCATTAAGAACTTTATTTTCGCCCAACCAACTTGTACTGGATGGAAATGATACCATCATTAAAAATTATATTTATTCAAGGCAAGCTGATTAAGGGATGGACATTACAAAAATAGAAAAAAAGTATTGACATGAAACTTGAGCAGGGTCAACTCCGTTGTAGAAAGTTTTTCCACCTCCAGATCAGAACTCAGATTTTCTGGTTACATCTGGGTAAATTTTTCATGTTATTAGACCTACTAACCGCCAATAGCTTCCTTCAGATTGCACCCAATTGATATGCAAAGGCAGGAATCAAACACACAACCTTCAGGTTGGTAGCCATACGCCCTACCAACTCGCCTTCCACCCCCTACCATCATTAAAAATCAAGTTTACAAAATTATTTTCTTAGTCAATGGCATCTCTCCTTCCCGCTGATATACCAAGGGCAAGGTCTTCCACAAAATGGTCAGGCTACTCTCCTCTAAAAACCAAATCACTCCATAACTTCTCAGAAACTTTGTACTAATGATTATGTCATAATTCTGATTAGCTAATACAATGGTGGGAGCTGATACCACAAATGAACCAAACCAGAGTAGCAGCACACTGTACGCCCTACAGAATATTGTCATATCTGGTTTTGCCATTCTGTAATCCTTACAGTGTTTTAGATCTGGTGAAATCTTCATTTATTTCAACAATATGGTTGAAACGACGTTAATGGGCGCTCCACTGTCAATTATCACCTTCATTATCAGTCAGTTTCCTATTATATCCACATAGGTACACTCAGAATATTGTAATACGGTATTTACTAAGTTAATGGTGGTGTTATTTGCCAAATCAAGAGTGTAAATTATTTGCGCAGATAAATCAGGAAAAGATTCCTTGATTTTACTTAGATAGATATATGTTCGCCTCATCTAATCTCGTCTTGAGTAACTCCTATGGGTTCTCAGTTGATCTAAACTTGGTCACTAGTTGAAGTGCGTATGGTCAAGACAAATCTTTTATTTTTTAGGGGTGTTTCCCTTCACTTTAGCTTGGATTATGGCATTCATGTCCATATTAACAATTTTATAGAGTGGGTCAATTGTTTTATCATCTACAAATATGCCAGAAATATCTCTATCACCTTTCAATACTAAGAGGAACAGATTTGTCCGTGGTTTCAATTTTCCTTGTCTAGACTGTGGGCCCTTTTCCTAATTCTGAACTGATTTTCCTTTTCTTTGACTGGATTAATGTGAATTGCTCCTTGAGCTTCCTGCTTCATTATTAAAAAGCTAAATGTCCACTTTTCCACAATGGTGGCAGTAGTTCTGTGTCTTATCCACTCATTTTTGTATTTTGGGTTTATTCTCCATCACAACTCGAATTTGTTGCTTCTCTTTTGTCTCAGCAAATTTACAGTGTTTTGGGCTCAAGTCTGGATAACTTTAAAGGTTCAATTTTGGGCTTTAAAAGTGGTACAACATCTTCAAATGATCCACCATTTGAGATGTGAACATTTGTGCTATTAATGCTGAATCCATTGTTTGGTGCAAATAACAATATGGCCAAAGAGCCGCTTGTATTGCAATTTGAACATTAAAATCCATTAGCACTTTTGCACCAGCCAGGATCTTTGACTCCTGGTAGATCAGTCCATAAAAACTGCTTAAGTCTTGTTTTTTGGTGTTTAAATTCTCATAAACTCCTTTTTGCAATTAGACATCTGCGTAGGGCTTCCAAATTCTATCATAGTGGCTTCCTTGGCCTCATTGTAAGACTCTTGTCCCCATTTAGATGAGGTAAAATCAGATTCTGACAATTTTTTTCAGGCAGTTCATGACGGTCACGCCTTTTGTCAGTAAATAATACAAACACCATCATATCAAATAATCAGAAAAGCACAGGGGCATTATCACAATGGAATTTGGGAAATTTCAGTGTGCTCTAAGATTCATCTGTGGTTCCATTGGCAGGGGATACTTTCCAACAACTTGATTGACCATAGGAGTAACTTTGGGGTCATTTCTAAAATTTCTCCAAATGACCCAGGCATATTTCTTGGTGGTGGAATCTTCTTGACTGTAGTTTCATGCAATTTGTTGTTTTCTTCTTTCCTCTACTTGCATGCAATCAGATTGGTAATTTTCTAGTTTTTCAATGCACTTCAACCTCACGCTACTACTTGAGCAATCTGGCCTATACATTCTTGATCTGCTTCTTGCTCAGTGCTGGGATTTTTTTCCCACATTCTCCATCTTTGTAAATTACAATTTAATTTTCTGGTCCACTAGGGGATCCATCCTTCTAGTGAATGTTAAAATCAAAAACTTATACAATAACTATTGTTTGGAGAAATATTTCAGCGAATATTTATTATCTGCCAGATTACAACCTACTGGAATGATAAGTGTTTCAAAGGGAATGATCCCTGACAATAAGCAAGAGATTAGGGGGTCAATTTAATTATTGATAACTTAATTTACTTGTAGGAGTTAATAAGGTTTAGTTGTTAATTGACTAAGGGAATTTTTAAGTTGCTGGCGAGTAATGCTGCCTATCATAATAGCAATTTTTGAGGTAACCTTTCCTGGAATGCAATATGCTATTTATGGGTAAGAGCCCCATTACATAAGCAGGTTGTTACCAGATAAGGGTAATTTAATGGGAGTTGAGTGAAGACGTTGAGACACGTTCTTGTTTCAACTCAGAAGAGGTCACAGTTGAGTAGTAAGGAGAACCAAAGGATATTTGATGAGTAAGATTACTTTTTGCATGACCCTGGAGGGTTAATTCATTGGTGATGACTGCCGTTCCCAATTGGGTTGCAAATCAAAGAGTTGTGTAATAAAATTCCCTACAAAATTTTACTTGGTTTTTTCTTAAATCAGATAGAATTAGCTCAAATTAAATATGAATTATCTATAGTTGATAATCTAGACTGTTTGCTCTTGGGATTAGAGAAAGAAGTACAAGAAGATTCTTTTTCTATGATATTGATGATCTCCACATATTTGGAATGCTTAGAAGGAATAAGAACCTATGAACCTTACCCTAGGTTAAGTTCTACCATACAGAATAGGGATGATGTTTCTAACATTTCATAAGAAATCAATAGTGCAAGCACCAGGTTGTCGTTGGACTTAACCGTTATTCTTAATATCAGCTCAATTAGAATAGTAGTCTTAATGCTACTATTGCCCATTATATCATATTAGCAAATCAAACAACGCATATACAAGAACCCTGTGTTAAGTTGTACAAAGGGAGTTGAAGTGAGTTATTATATAAAATGAGGAATCAAATCCTGAACTTATCAATTGGATCTCAATCAAGGTTTCTCACTCCTAAATTTTAACACGGCCTTCTGAAACAATACTTCAATGATTAGTTCACAATCCTTGCACTTCAAGGAGTTGACTATTCTACAGAGTTCATTGTTAGTTTTCCCAACTTTTTAACCTCTTCCTTGACTTTAACAATCATTCTTCCAAACTAATGAATTCAGTCTGTGACACTGAGTTAAGCGCGTTCTTGTTGATGGTTTCAAGTTCCATCCAAAGCTTTCATAAGTCATTTTTACAAGACATTCTTGATATGATCCTTTTATTGAAAATTGGCTTAAAATTCAAACTACCCCCTGTAGTGAGCACCAATTGTTTAAACTAAGGACTGGTAGTGTGTCAAGTGAGTGTCTGTAACTCTCTCAATACCAGAGAGGTGGTGCAAGATGCAAAGCCACACTGTCAGGGAAAAAGTCATTAGCAAGATTTGAAACAGGGCACCGCGGAGAGTTCCAAAGCAAAAGGGATTCAGGGCAAGGGTGTACAATGCGGTATATAGGGTTAGATAGACAATAAACAACAACTTGGTTGGATAGCAAAGGGGAGTCCATAACCAAGTAGATATCTGTGCTGATGTTGGGATCTTTGCCACCTTTCCAGCCTACTAGATTACCATAGATCACTATGGGGTAATTCCCTATGGCAAGTGAATAGGATATCAGTTGACCCTGATTTCAGGCTAGCAATGTTTGGGGGATTTTAGGTAATTCTCCAGGTTTGTATCCATCAGGGAATGATCTGGGTGAATACTTGAGATTCTGTCAGGCAGAGTTACCAACGTTTTGGGGGCATCTAATAGTTGATTGTTGATTAACTATCAGTTGTACCAGATTAGGATCAGTCAGGTTTCATCACTGACCAATTGGAAATTTAATAAGCAAGTTGCGAGGTGAGTGATGCCGCCTGCAACTAGAGAATTGATCAGTTGGTTCACGACCTGCCATAATGGGTAACAAGTCCCATTACTTAAGCAGGCCACTTACTAAGTATGGTTGGCTTGCTGGGTTGAGTGGAGAACGTTAGGGACACGTGTTCTGACTCTGTCTGTTTTAGGTCTTGAGGATGTCCAATGAAGGAATCCTAACCATATGGAGAAAACAATCACTGGTGAGACATTGAAGGTAAGTTCAACAGCAACAACTGACATTTCATGGCTGAGGCACCAACCAAGGGTTGGGTACCTAATTCCCTCTATAAATTCCCCCAATAATTCACATTAATAAAGAGTAGTTTTTAGCAGAATTCAGTATTAATTTTAGTTTTGTTTTTATTTATTGCGGGGAAGGCTGACCAGGGGACGGACACTTCTGATAAGACATGAAGAAAACAAAACGTAGTAACAGGGGGGCACCCCAGAGAAGCTAATGCTATCTCCTGTTGCCAGCGGGAACGCCACTACTGGGAGGAGGGAGAACGTGTAAAGGGGCCAGAACCACGATTGAGCATGTGTGGAGGAAGGGGTCAGAGTTGATGAACTAAACTGGGAACTAGGAGGAGACCAACTGACGGTGACGCGGTGGGAGGTATCCAAACATCCACGCTTGAAAGTGGTCCACTAAGTGGTACCGGAATTTGTGGACAGCTGCTGGGAGGGTGGGGGTGGAGCCTGCAATGGCATCCAAAACAATCGTGTGGATAGTCCACATGGCGATTGCAACCACCAAAGCATAGAGAGGGTGGAAGAGGGGAGGCCATAGATAAAGCAAACATATCCCTAGACAAACTGAAGGGTGTTCCTGATCCTGGCAAAGCAGACGTTGCACCTCGCGCCATATCGCTTTAGAGGTAGGGTACTTCTCCAGGCGGTGAAACAGCGTACCATACTGGCCACACATAACACAGGATGAGTGTAAAGCGTTAGAGCGCTCAGCAGTATAGTACACCCGCCTCAGGCAGCGCCGCCATGGGAACAGATATGAGGCAGCAGCAGAGGGTGGTGGGCGTATTTCCAAATTGTCTTCTGGGATTCAAGGGAATAAGAGATGTCCATCATGTCCATGTAGTCCACCCTGGATAGGACATGGGGCCTTGTGGGTATCAAGCTGTCCAGAATGGGTAGCCCCTGTATCTCCTGCATGAACTGAGGAGAGGACGCCCCCTCTGGGCAGTGTGTCCACAAATATGAATTCTCCACTCAGCGCTACGCATGGAGAGAAGGATTCGTTTGAAGTGGGGTGCAGTTCCATGGGGACCTGCAGCCAAAGGGTGGGAAGCCAGATATTTCATCAAAGAGTGAGGGTGCGACGGATTGTTAAGGCCCAGGGCGCAAAAGAAGCTGGAGTAGGCTGCGCGGGACCAGTGTTTTGTTGGGAGTGTAGGGATGGTAACAGCCGCGATCCAGGTGCCCAGGATCTTTGCAGCATGGGTCTCAAAGTCTAGCAGGCCCATGCCACCACTATGGTGAGGGCCAAACATGACCTCAAGTCACACTGGCGGTGGGCGACCTGACCAAATCCACCCTTGCAGAAGGGCATACAGTGTTTTAAAGAAACCTGGGGAGAAGGCGATGGCGTGGGCCCCAAACCAAACTTTGGAGAGGAGCATAGAGTTGGCTAGTACAGCCATGCCAGTAAGGTAAGTAGGGTGGGCTCTGAGGGAGGCGATGCGCTATGTCACATTGTCCAGAATATGTATTTCCATCACTGCTGAGGCATACCTGCCTGCCTCCAACCACACCCCAAATGGCGGACTGGCCTAACGGTAGGGCGCGGCACAAAGGGCAGCACAAGTGGGGTGGTGTGGGATGGAGCAGGGAAAGCAAGCGCGTGTGCTAGCAGATGGGTCAGGCTAGAAACAGGGCGCTGAGGCCCAGCGGGCTTGATACCAACTAAGGAGGACGATTTGGGTTTTGGAGGTGTTTAGTGCAGCATTACTTACCCGGGAGTAAACTTGGATAAGAGCTTCAAGCGCGCGTGCACCATGATTGTTAGACACCCCAATCACACAATCATCAGCAAATGCCAACATCTTGACTGGGGATTGGCCTTACACATGGACCCCAGTAAGGCGGGCATTAATGTTCTGAAGAAGTGGGTCAAGGTTGAAGCTATATAAGAGTGGGCTAAGGGGGTCACCTTAGCGTAGGCCCCTTTGAGGGCGTGCTACATCCGTGAGAAAGCCAGGGCCATGCACTGCCATTGTAGCATATTCCGTCATCAGCATCACCCAACTGATGAAATGAGGGGTAGGCGGAATTGGTGGAGGCAGGCCCTGAGGTATTCCCAGTTTACTCTTATATAGGCCTTCTGCTGGTCTAAAAATACAAGTGCACCAGAGGCCGTGGACTGACAGGCGTTGGCCACAGTGTGCACGTTGTCCCAAATCAACCTTCTGGGTATGAAACCAAATTTTTCTGGGGAGATGGTAGCAGAGGCAATAATCCCTAGACGGTTAGCCATGATTTTAGTTAAAATTTTTGTGTCAGTGTTTTTAAGAGAAATGGGGCGCCAGTTGGCCAGGTCTAGCGTATCCCCTTTTTTGAAGAGCGTAATGGTGTAGGCCTCTTGCCCTCCTGGTAGGAGGCGCGTTTCCAAAAGGCTCTGATTAAGGGAGGCAAGCAACAGTGGGGATAAATAATTGAAGTATTTCTTATAGAACTCATAAGGAATGCCATCAGGGCCTGGGCATTTCCAGTTTGGAGCACCACAGATGGTGGACCAGAGTTTGTATGGAGTGATCAAATTCAATAACTCCGGGAATTGGGAAACTGTTTGGATGTGTGCACTATTGAGAAAATTCGCCATTTCAGCTGGCGGAATTCTTTTAGATTAGTACAATTTTGGAGTAATACTTTTGTATCTCAATCACCACTTCAGCTGGTGTATCCTTGACGGAATGTCTGGCCTTCGCACCTGTGTGCAGGCCAAGCTCTGGCGCGGTGTGAAGATTTTTGAAAAAAATAAGCGGAGCATATGTCACCTGCTGTTATGTGTTTAGATCTGTACTGAACACAAACCCAATGTTTGTGTTGCCGCTCAAGTGTGTTGATGTTGGCAGCCACTTCTGCCCATTTGTGACCCCAAGCAGGGCTGTAGCCCAGGCTGGAACGTTAGCCTCCAGGTGGGCCAGCTCTGCCAGAGCGCGTGAGATGACTGCCAAGGTGGAGCATGAGCATTGGGAGGAGAGGTGGCGAGCCTGGCATATTGTGTCCACTTTGAAGGCAGACTAGGTGGAAATTGGATCAGCACAAAATGGTGCAATAAACTCCTGTGCTGAGGTTGCAGAATACAACCATGTGGAAAATCTTGGTGATGCAAGTTTGGCCAGGCGAAGTTTGCACCATATTAGAGCCCAAGTGACTGGGTTGGGCAGGTGGAAGGTTATCAAAACCAGACTGTGATCAGAGAAATCAGTTTTTGCTGTGCGAAATTGGGAAATTTGGGTACAAAATTTCAATGGCGCGAGGATAAGGTCAATGCGGGACATGGACCCTAACTGGCCACTGTGGATGTGTGGGCATGACATATTTTTGATCAGCGGAGCATGATGCGGCAGCGCGTCAAACTGGTTTTAGTTTTATTCATCTTTAAGAAATTATTGCTGTGTACTTTAATTGGGAACTCTTTTATAAGATAATGATTAAGGGTTGAGGATCCTTTGAAGAGAAGCTAAACTTATAGGAATTGCTGTAGACTCCGCAAGACCTGAGTAAAGGCCATAAACTTAGGGATCTGAGCATGGATCAAGTTAGGTATATAAGGGTATAAGCCGCTACTGATGTCATCAAAAGTATATCAAGGAGAAGTACATTTTGAGCGTTGGACCAGAATGAGTTATCTATTCATTTACAGATAATAGTTTTCAACTATTATCAAATATCATCTACTAGACAACGCAAAGCTTTAAATACTGAACCTGTGCAGTTAAGTATTTGGGAGCTATCAGTCTTGAACAATCAACAAAAACTCCAAGATTTTAACTATTGGTGCTCGCTACAGGGGGTAGTTTGAGTAAGATATGCCAATCAAGATGTCATATAAGGAAGGAGTCAAAGATATTCCAATTTTGGAAATGAGTTACTAGGAAAAATAACATCTTAGAAAAAGAAATGGATATTTAGTTTGAGAAGTTTTATTCTCAAAAACTCAACGTGAAGTGGATTGCGTTCAATTACATTCATTCAGCTCAGACATGGAGTGACTAGTGAAACAAACCAAAGAACTGAAGGATTAAAAAAGTGAATGTGACCACTATATGGCTTATGAAGCTGAAGAAGATGCTCAGGATTTGGGAAAGGGACTTGCAGCCTAAATATGGAACTGTCTAGTGATGCAAGAGAACTTGTTCCACCCGA
This sequence comes from Massospora cicadina, assembly GCA_022478985.1. Lineage (NCBI taxonomy): Eukaryota > Fungi > Entomophthoromycota > Entomophthoromycetes > Entomophthorales > Entomophthoraceae > Massospora > Massospora cicadina. Next base: position 178,002 of record JAKSZP010011911.1, read on the forward strand.
CATCTAATTTAGATGAAGATTTTTAGCAGGTCCAACTCAGGTTGAAATTTGGTCTGCTTTAAATAGTCCCAGGGAGTGAGGTGCTTATATGAAACACTAGATGAGACATTAGATGAGATTGAAATGGAAAGCAATCAATTCAGAGTATTGAATTGCAATACCACTGAAGAGTATGAGGTCAAAAAGGGAAGCGATTGATCCAAGGTAGTGGAGGGAAATGTTTGACCCAAAACTATTCAATCAATGAGGCAGAAAATGCTGAAGATAAAAATCCTCATTCTAAGATTAGATTGGATGAAGTTAACATTAATACGTTAATTCACATGATTAGGGAATCGTTTCTAGATCCATCAGTGGATTTGCCAGACGTTTTGGATGGCAACAAATGCCAAAGATCATTTATTAAAAAAATGATTAGAGGATTAAACAGAACTGGCAATTAACGAGTAATTCACATTTTTGTGAGATATGAGGACTCAAGTATCAGTTGCCAAAATATGAGATGCAATTAGGACCTGTTGGACGAATAACAAGTTGGTATTGAAGGCTCAATGGATGGAACCATTTGCAGTATTGCCAAAGTCAGCTAGTTTTGCCTATATGTGTAGAAACAGCGCTGCTGGTCATATAGGGAAGAAGGTCAATACTAAAAAACTGAAAGTATTATATCTAAAAGAGAATCATTGCAATGTTCCCAAAGGACCACTGAACCAGTAAAATGGTTATGTCCTGATATTTTGGTTAAGTTCGAAAAGAGGACCACTGAACCAAATTAGATGGTTAAGTCTTAAAAGAACAAGATTTTAAACAAAGAAAACTGGTAGGTCAAATTGTACCTTGGAACCAGTTTGGAAAAAGGGGAATAGAAGGACCTCTAAACAAATTATAGGTTAAGTCCCATTGCAAAAGAAAAATAAAAAAATCTATATATTAGATATCAAAAAATTCCATTATTTGGGATCCTTGATGAGAGGGATTACTGGCAGGGGTGACTGAAAGCATCAATCTATTGGTCAATTGAGAGCAACTCGCTGATCTGATGGGCAGACATCAGGAAAAGGTGCTCAAATTATTTGACAAGTATTGGAAGTATTCTCCCAGGATAACCTTGATTTGGGATGTGCAATAAATGTCAGCCACAAATTTAACACTGGGTAAAATTTGCAAATAAGGATGAGACCAATTTGACTGTCAAAGGCAGCCAAAGTGATAGCGGAAGAGGAGATCAGATAAGTAGTGAAGCACAGGCTTCTAGTTCTGTCATCAAGTCCCTGGTAAAGCCCTATCCTGATTGTGAAGAAGAAGGTTGACTCTAATTGGGTGGTGATCTATAATTGAAAGTTGAAAAAATTAAAGAAGGATTCATATCTACTACCACAAATTGATGATGCATTTGATCAATTGGGAGAAGCAAAGTATTTCTTGACAATGGATCTAATATCTGGGATATTGGCAAATTAATTTCTTAATGGAAGACCAGGAGAAATGAGCAATCATTACCGCGCATGGTTGTATTAACCAACAAGGATGCCCAAGATCTATGTAACGCACCTGTGACATTCCAGAGGTCCATGGACGCCATCTTAAATGACCTGAAGTTGTTATGCGTCCTAGTGTACTTTGATGATATAAATATGTTCAGTAGGACATTTAATGACCATTTACACCACTTGGAAGAAGTCTCCAAGAAACTGTCCGCAGTTAACCTGAAGATCTAGCTGAAGAAGTAACACTTCTTCAAGTAAGAGTTAAAACATCTGGGTTTTGTTATCAACTCTAGTGGACTGCACCTGCAAGCCAGAAAATTGAGGCCATAGAGCGAATGGCCATTCTGGGAAGTGTCCAAGATATCCAAGTGTTCCTTGGAATGGTCAAATACTACCAAAGGTTCATATGGAATTTTGCAAGAATCAGCAAGCCCCTCTTTTATTTGCTAAAGGATCTAGAAAAGGGATTCGTTTGGAATGAAGAGGCCTAGAGTTCTTTTGATGAATTATGCTGGTATCTGATATATTATCCAATATTGAAATATCTTAATTTTAATCAAGAATTTATAGTCCAAACTGATGCTTTGTTAACAGTGATTGGTGCCATCCTGAGCCAAGTAGATGAGCTTGGGGACAAACATCCAGTAGCTTATTTGAGCAAGACAATATCAGCAGCTGAAAGAAATAATATCATTACTGAGCATAAATGCCTTGCAGTAATTTATGAATGTAAACAGTTTTGGGTGTATATTCACAGAACGCACTTTAAAGTGGTGATGGACCACTCCTCGCTGCGTTGGCTGCATAATTTATGAGAACTGGAAGGATGACTGGCCTAATGGGCATTAAAGCTACATTCTTATGATTATGAGATAGTCCACTGAGCGGGAGCTTTTCATCAGAATGTGGATGGCTAATTGAGGTTACCAGTGGTTCAAGGGGTATACCAGAAAGTGGATTAGCTATTCCAGAGAATGGTTGAAGTATAAATTAGTATTGAGCACCAAGAAATCCAAGGTTTGTTTTGGAAAGTGATGGAAAACAAGAAAACCAGTGATGGACAAGTTTTTAAGACAATAGATGGAAAACAATTAATATCCTAAGACCATTGGAACAAGTGGCAATCGTTTAAGCTGCACATAAGGTTGTTGGGCATGGTAATCTGAAGAAGATGACCAACCACATTTGCCAGTATTATTACTGGGAGTCTATCAACTACAATGTAGAGGATTATCTGGCTTACTGTGTGGAGTGCCAGTTGCATAAGCATCACAAGAACATGACCAGATATTGACTGGTCCGCCCTGGATTTACCTGGCATATGGTGTCCATCAACATGATGGGACCATTAACCATGAGTACAGGAGGAGTCAAATACAGCATAGTTGCAATTGACCATCTGATCAGATGGGTCAAGACGAAGGCCCTGGCGAAAGTGGATGCAGCAAGCACTGCAAGGTTTATCCTGGATCAAGTAGTATATCACCATGGATGCCCGCAAGTCTTGTTGGATGACAATGGAACAAATTTCATATTCCCCATGATCCCAAGATTTGAAAGAGATAATGGGGATACGGGGAGTTGTGTCAGTACCTTACTGCCAGAGATGAACAGACTGGTATAATGAGTCAATGGAACGCTGGCCACAACGCTGAGAAAGCTGGTTGCTGGGAGAACTTCCACATGAGGAACATATCTCAGTTTGGTGACAGTTGTGTATAACATGTCACCATACAGCAATGGGAAAACACCATTTAAATTACTATATGGAAGGAAGGCCGCATTACCACTGATTCTATATTTGGTGGTTGAACCAACCTCAGGGGTGAGTGTCTAGAAGTACATGAGCCAATTGTCTTATATCTTGATTAAGATGCAATTGCAAGCATTCAATATAACCTTGAAGAAGAGAATCAAGTCAAAAATGACAGAAAATAAGAAATAACTGGTATTATAAGATTACCAAGTAGGAAAAAAGTTACCTATTGTAATATGCATGGTTTTGGGAGATGAAACAAGCTAGATGCATTGTGGTTGGGTCCATTTGAGATTATTGCAAGATGGTGATGGACGCCTATTCCATCAAGAATCTCTTGGATGGAAGGATTGTGAATTGAGTCCATGCTAAATATTTAAAGCAGTGGATCAAAGAAAAAATAATAAGAGTGTTCCCAAAGGAGCACTTAACTATTGAAATAATTATGTTTAATAATTTGATTAAGTCCCAAAAAAGGTCTGCTGAACCAAAATAGATAGTTAAGTATTAAAAAATTAAACCCTCTGAACCATAGAAAACTGGTAGGTCAAAGTATACCTTGGAAACAATTTGGGGGAATAAATAAAAAATATTGACTGCTGAACTGAGTGAAGGTCATGTCTCATATAAAAAGAAGAAAAAAACAAAAAATTGATAAAAATATAAAGGGATAATAATAATAATAGTAATAAATATTTGAGTTGGGTTGACCTTGGGACAAGTATTCCACACAGAGAATTTTTCTACCCAGTAAAGGTTTCAAACTCAAAACCTGCACTAGGGTGGAAAAAGTTTTACCTGCCAGACTAAACACCCAAATAATAATAATAATTTTATTTGAGGTGGGCTGACAATGGGACAAATATACCACACCAATAAAATAATAATAATATTAATAATAAATAATAATAATAATATTAATAATAATAATAATAATAATAATAAAGGGAGGATACCCCAGTGGTAGAGTATGGACCCTCTACTACTGCCTCCCAAGTTTGATCCCAGTAATGGACTTTGGGTAGGGGACAATTTGCCTGTGCTGGTTTTGCACCAATGCCCAGAACTGAGATAGCAAATAGCAAAGGCAGCCCATGGAGTTCCTGGCCTATTATACGCCATGCATGGAGGTTTTCTGGGTTTTATCCTCCTTTCCCATTTTATTCACTTCCCTAATTGGTGCAGTATCATCCCAGGTCAGCCCACCTTGAATAAAATTTAAATAATAATAATAATAATTTTATTTGAGGTGGGCTGACCTTGGGACAAATATACCGCACCAATAGAGGGGATAGGGAGTAGGGAGTGACAATATAGGAGTGGAGGACAAAACCCAAATACTGGGGGTAAAACCTTCTTGTGCATGTTCTGATAGGCCAGGATTACATGAATCTAACTTCACTGATTTGCTTGGTCAGACCAAGGCATGGTGCACAAATACACATGTATTGATATCCTCTTGGCACAGAAATGCAATTAATGCAATTTCTGCCACAACAGGATTTGAACCCATGACATAAGGGGTGATAGTGGGAAGCCATATCAATTATGCCACACCCCTAATAATAATAGTAATAATAATAATAATAATTTTATTCATGGTGGGCTGACCTTGGAACAAATATGCCACGCCAAAGAGAGGGGGAAAAGTGAAATAAAAGGGGGCTGTGACCTAAGCCTGAGTACCAGGGGAGAATGTCATGGACAGTGTTCCCATGGGACCTGGCAATGTTGGAGGGGGTTCACTTGAGCTGCTCAGTATATTTACGCTGTTGAGGCAGGTTTGCATTTTCAGGTCAACAGTTAGGAAGGTTAGCGGAAGCCAGCTCTGCACCATCCTCTGAAGTTGGCATGAATTGCTTCACCAAACAACCAAACATTGAATGCTTTAATTCTATTTTTGTTAAAATGATTGCAAATCTCAACGGGATTTGGGGCCAGATTTTGAATTGCTTTGAGGAAAATTGTGTGAATTGTCCATAGGGACAATATGAAAATAACTGCTCAGAGCAATTCTGGGATTAGTGATTCAATATTAAGTGCCATAAAATTTGCAATTGGACATATTTCAGTGGGTATGCGGTTGGGTGCCATCAGTGGCCATGCTAGTTTCCATACAAACCAGGCCGTTGGGCACTCTTTCATACATGCAGCAGGGTGTCTTTTGCGCCACATACTCTGCAGTGCTCCTGGTTGAATTAGACCTCTCGGCTGTTCAGTAGGCCCTGTGCAGGTATCACCAGATGTGTGCCCTGATTTTTGGGTGAAATAGATCATGGGTCGCAAATTTCCAAAAAAAAATTGAGTTTTTTTTCATCATATGGCTGATCATTATGATCCAGGAGGTCAATATGGGATAGGGTTCATGCTCTTGGTGGGGGTATTCCACCACTGAGACTTTTGTGCCCCTGCATTCCTGGGTGTAGGCATAGTTTGCAAACCCTCGACTGTGTTGCCCCCTTGTGATACTGAGAGGGAACAGCCATGCATCTCGATGGATGATCTTCAATGCTGCATGGGAAAAATTTGAGGAATGGTGTGAGCCATGGGCATTCAGATTGGCTGCTAGGTAAGACAGGAGGGTGTTTCAGGCTGTGGAACTGGCAAGTCTGAGGTCCCTGGCCAGGTTGATTAGTGCAGCGTGCGACCAGTGGTTCATTTTGGGGGTTGGGCTTGTTACTCTGACTATCCACTTACCAAAAATTTTACCAGATTGAGCAACATGGTCAGTGAGGCCTAGGCCTCCTTCTGCTCTTGGTCCATGAAGCAGGCCAATTTTTATTGGGGCTCTTCTGCCTTCCCACAGCCATGACTGCAGTAAGGCCCTGATGCGGTCATGGAAGTTTGAGGAGAAGGGAATAACTGCAGCTGAGAACCAGAGGATTGGAAGCAGGAGGGAATTCGTGACCACAACTCGCCCCATGAGTCCCATTTGCCTCCCTCTGAGGGAGGTGATGTGAGATGCAAGCTTCTGGATGAGCCCATCCTCAATCCCAGGCAGGTCTGGCCCGTTGGGGTTCAGGGTGATGCCCAGGTGTTTCACTGGGCTGCCTGAAGGTGTCACCCCAAATGGGGCCCAGATTCTGCCCGGTTATGTTATTTTTGGATACTAGGGGTGGCAGGGATAATCATTGTGTGCTGGTGAATTGTATGCATTTTGCCAAATAAATTTGATTTTCAATTGATTTATTTCTTTGAGATTTTGCTTCCGTTTGCCTCAATTCTTTTTGATTTTTGCGTTGGACATTGCAAGTTATGCATATTTGACTGGGGAAATGATTTGCCACCAGTTACTTCATCCCCGGTAATGTGCAGAGGCCTGCAGTTGAGGTCCAAACTTTTGATTGGGTAAAATGATTTTTATATTTTTTGGGCTCTGAGCTTTCATAATTATGTGTAAATTGATGTTAATTGGATTTGGCAGCTCAGCCACTTAAATTGTCACCTATTACATCATACTCAGCCATGGTCAGAGACCTGCAATTAAGGTCTTGACAATTGATTGGTGTATTTAAATTATTTAAATTGCCTATATTGGATTATGAGACATTGAAATCATGCATTAAATTATTAAAATTAATTTTGTCAGGGCGGCTGGCTGATTCATCACTGATTACATCATGCTCAGTGGCGATCTGAGACCTGCAATTAAGGTCTCATTTTTTGATTTGCTGTATAAAACTGTCTAAATTATTTGACTTAATGCTTGAAACTTTGGTGTTTCACGTTAAAATTATTAGAATTGATTTGTCATTTCAGCCATTTGACTTGCTGGTGATTCTGTCATTTTTGGGTGAATTTTGAAACCCATAATTAATTGTATCACTTACCTGCTTATCTAAACTGATTTTTACATTTAAATTTGGGTCAGCTGATGCAACGATGACATCATTATTGATATCAAAAGCTGGCTCCTGATTTGTCACATCTACAACTGATCCAACTTTTGATTTTTCTGTATGCATTTTTTGGATATTGTAATTTGGTCAGTTTTGCTTCTTCTGACTCACCTTGACGTCAATCTTCCTCAGATGTCCACAGCACTGGGTATATAAGGCCCAGTTGTCACCCACCCCAGCTACCATTTCTGGCTGAGTGGGGGTGGCAGGTGGCAGGGTGGCTCTTGCTGGGGCCAGTTGGCAAACCCTGGTTCGAGTTTCGCCGCCCCAGTTTTTTTGATTGGGTGATTTTTGTGTCACTGACAGGTAATATTTCTGTTTTCATTTCATTAATTCTTGCATTACTAGCTGACTCATATGTCAGATGATTGACTCAAGTTTCTCTAAGCCCTCCGAGATTGAAATTCCTATGACTGCATCATTGGCATATGTCAGAGCTTTCAGCAGTGGCTGCCCACGCACGCTGATGCCTTCCAGCTCTGCCTCCACCACCCGCAACAATGGGTCAAAAGCCAGGTTAAACAGCAGGAGGCTCAGCGGGTCCCCTTGCCTCACCCCATATTGCAGTGAGATTTTAGCTGACTGGAATCCAGGGCCTAAAACTGACATTTTTGTTGCCATCATTTGCTTCATTGCCCAGTTGATGAATTTTTGTGGCAGGTATGTTCTCTACATGCAATGGTGTAAGTATGACCAGTCCACTCTGTTGTAAGCTTTTTGTTGGTCTAGGAATACTAATGCTCCACTAGAGTTTGACTGGGTGACATTGGCCACCATATGGATGTTGTCCCAGATGCTCCTGCCAGGGACAAATCCGTGTTGGTTAGTCAAGATCACGTTCCTCCTGATGGTCCCTAGATGATGCGCCAAGATTTTCAAAAGCAGTTTGGAGTCAGAGTTTATCAGCGATATCGGACACCAGTTGTCAAGTGAGTGTGTGTCTCCTTTCTTGTGAAGGAGAACCAGCAGGGCTTCATCCCCCCCATACATGAGCTTGGTCTCATCCAAGCATCTGTTAAGCGTGGTGAGGATGATGTGGCTGAGGAGGTCTGAGAATGTTGTAATCAATTCGTACAGGATCCCATCAAGTCCTGGGCTCTTCCACTGGTGAAGGCTCTTGATTGCTGCATTGAGTTCCTCCTTTGTTATTGGTGCTGTGAGTGCTGACATGTCTAGGGTTGTGGGTGGCTCCGCCCTTGCAAGGAAGGACTCAATGTATGAGGTAAGGCGCCCCTATTCGAGTATAACTTTGTGTAGTATTCATGGGCTATGTCTGCTAGCGCCTCTGGAGAGCGTGCTATGGTATCATCTTGCGCAGCCAGAGCATCACATCAGGTTCAGGATTTCTGGGTGGTGAACTGATACATGAAGTATCTCGATGATTTTTCACCCTCAGCCACCACTTTTGCTCCTGCCTGTAATGCAAGCCGTTCCTGTGCTTGCTTGCTGAAACCTTGGATCTCGAGGGTGAGCTGAACCCATTCCCTCGTCCAATTGGTGCTGTGGCCCTCTTGGGGGGCATTCCTCTTGAGATGTGCACGTTGGTTGATCGCCCTTTGGAGCGCCAATGCCTTGGCCACATGCCTCCTGGAGGATGTACATTTTGTGGTGGCGACCATTTCAGCATTCAGGCGTCCCCAAGTCTGTATTAGGTCTTCACTGAGGGGTCCCTCACATCACTATCCAGGGTTTGGACTGCTAACCAGTGGGTGAAGTCAGCATCAGCTATGGTTTGTGGGTGAATCTTCTACCATTTTTGCTTGGCTGTGTCTGCAGCTCTGACCTCAAGGTAATCCTTACCAACTGATGGTCTGAGTGGGTGACACTAACTGTCTCAAAGTTTTCTACCATATGCTTGAGGTTCGCTGGGATGCAGATTGGGTCGATACATGTCATTGAGAGAAGCTCGCCCTCTCTGATGTGTGACCTTGTCATGTGCTCAAGGGTTGGCACATCCTTTAGGAATGCATCAATGACCTTAATGCAGCTATGTCACTGTGAGTTCCTGGTGCCTGCGGGGATGATCAATGTCCGGGGGCCATCTGCCTGTGACTCTTGTGAGCCAGAAGTTAATGTCCCCTAGAAGGAAGCTGTTTTCTGGTAGTGGTATTTTGGCCTTCTCTTCAAAGAAGTTGGCGCGGTCGCTGGGGATGTTGGGGGCGTAAGTATTGACTTGGGTGTACTGATTTCCCTGCTAGGTGATCATGATGGCCAGGACTCTTCCCCCTAGGTGATCAGTTGAGGATGTGACATTGATTCCCCTGCCTGGTTTGATAACGAACCCACAGAGGGTGGACCAAGTTGAGAAGTTTGGGAGGAGTATTTGGGTCCACTTGGGCTCCTCCCCCTTGGGCAGTGACTCTCCTGGATCACCAGGATGTCAGCTGGAGGGTTTCTCAGGTGCTGAATTTTTTTGGCCTGGGACGTGGCAGCCTTCAGCCCTGCAATATTGAACATCCCTATTGTGATCAGATTGCCTGATCCACCCGATCTGCCTTAAACAGATAGTTCTGGGCCATTTGACCCAGTTCTATCAAAATTCAAGCGCTTTGAGCTTTGAGTACCCATTTGGGGGCTCTGCACCACTGAGCTTAGCCAAGCTGAGGCAGCGATCGCTCTATTAGTAGCTGGACCATCTTGAAAATTTTTGTAACCCTTGTTCTGAGAGTTTTTCATTGAGACTACAGGTAGGTTACCGGAGTTGTGAACTCTGGCCTGAGCCAGCGCCAGTTCATTTCCCGCTCCCATGGGCTGCGTCTGTCCTTGTGTTGCTGCCTATGTCTGCTGGTTTGCTGTCCCCTCCATCAGCTCTTTGGGGGTCTCTCTCAGGATCTCAAAACAGGTTGCATTTTCAACATTATTGGTTTCTGGGATCTCTTTCACTTTTTAGCTTCCTTGGCTCTCGCTCTGGCCTCTGCTCTTCACTTCACTATCTCCTCTTCTTTGCATTGTTTGGCAGTGACCGGTTCTACAATCTGATAATCGCCATGTTCCCCCCAGTTGAATGGGGTTGTTGCCACCTGAAGCTTACTAAAATTTTCATCATTTTCATCCATTTCCTCAGGGTCCTCCTCCTCCTCCTGCTGCTTGCCTACAGCAGGGCATGCATGGGCCCGGTGCCCAAGCACCTGGCAGTGCTAGCAGATGGGAGGAGCCTTCTCTAGGGTGACTTTAAAGGGGTCAGATGCTTTCCCCTCTGGCAAGATGAACTGTGCGACACGTGGGATCAGGTTAGGATCAGCTTCTACTTCCATCTTGGGGTCAATACCCGCAATTGCCTTTCTGCTGCAGAGTTCTGACATGAGGTGGAAGCGCTGCAGCTCGAACTTCTTCACTTTTCCCTACTCCTCAAGGCCTTTGATTAGCTCTGCTTTGACAAAGTCATGAGGGAGATCAGTTGGGTGATCTTCAAAGGAGATGAAAAGGTCATTCTCCTTATTCTAGTAGGTACAGTGTACCTTGACGCAGTGGGACACACCTTTGACAGTTACCTCAATGATGACCTTTGCTGCGGCGTCTGCCTGCTCCGCCGTTGCAAAACCAATATCTATGAATCCTTGACAGAATTCTTGCTTAATAAAAACAGCATTTTTGAAATAAAATTTTCTTTTTTCTGTGATTGCCAACAAGATCTCTGAGTGCTGACCCCGAAGTTCACTTTAACCCCATGCTTAACAGGGGAGGAGGGGAGTGAATGGCGGATATTTTTATAAAGCATATGTGGTGCAGCATTTTCAAATACCCTTTGGTAGGGACTTACATCTGTCATTTTGTCTGGTTTGCGTGGCTAACCAGGAGCTCCTTGTGGGAGCGTTTGATGCCCTTGAGGAATGACATGTTGGTGAAATTGCCACCCTTTGCGATGTTCACCAAGAACTTCTGATTGAAGTTGTGCATTTTTTCCTCTTTACCAATTATTAAATGTTTGAGTTCGACTTGAATCTTCCTTTGCTCTATAAAAGTGACGCTTAGGAGAAAGAAAAGCAATAATAATAATAATAATAATACTTATAATAATAAAATTTAACAATAATAAGGGAAATATATAAAAGCATATAAAAATGTCATATATTTTTAAAATTTTTATTGGTTATCCTTGACTCATGGATGATTCTGCCTATTTCGCCTCATGGGGGAGGGAAGATGTATAGCAGTAGAAGTGAACAAACTGTCAAAATATATGTGAGATTGGACACTAGCAAGAGCTAGATCTACTTAAGTTCAAAGTTTGTTGAGAGGAGGCTGATCACTGTGAAAATGCGACTAGAGAAAGAGAGATGGAGATATTAGTTTTTTCCAAAAGTGATACCCCAGATTGGGAAATGAGGAAACAGAACATGAAGAGGCGTCAGCAAATACCCTCAAGTAATCCCAATATGGCACTGGAGCTGGAAGATTGATCCTGAATTCTTGCTGATGGGCTTCATCAAGAACATTGGATATATGAGCCAGCATTGTGCAAGATATACTAGGCGGGGGTTGCCAAATCATGCCCCCAATAAAAGCTATCAGGGGGAGGTACCAATGGAATGTGCCAGAAATGAGATAGTCATGCAGGGATTGGATGGCATCCTGTAGATGATGACTATGAGCTTCTTGAATCTGTAAGCAAAATGAGTGATGGAATCTTGGAGAGTCTAGAAGCTTCATGGCCCAAATTCAAAGAACTTGGCCAGAAAAATGAAGGGTATAGGCTGCAACATCTTGACCTAGGATGTTTTCAAGATTGGAGGGGTTTAGAGCTATTGCAAGAGCCTCAGTCACTTGGGTCCTTAATTCTGCATAGGGGAATATAAAATGTTCACAATTTCTGATGGCCAGTTCAGTTAACAGAACAGCTGGTTTATAGAATTGGCTGAGTTGTAAAAGGAACTCTGAAAGCAAGTCATATCCAGTGAGGAACAATTGATCAAGAGTGGAGGGCATTGCTTCAGGAGGTTTGATGATGATTGTAGAAGTATCTTCAAAAGGAGCCAAATCCAGGAGAGTATCAAATTCTAATTCAGAAATGAATGACAGGAAGGATTGGTTGAAAGTCATTTTACACAATTGAAAATCTGGTTTCATCAGGGTTGGATACCATTTCCAGTAGTTCCATGGAAGAACTGGCTACAGGTGCTTGACTGGGAGTATGAGTCCTAGGAGGACCATAGAAGAAACTTTGTCACGCAGATTGACTCATAAGTTGGAAGAGACAAGCATCTTTATCAGACATACTGTCAAGCAGTTGCTGGTAATGAGATTCTGAATTTGACATATGAGATGGACAAGAGGGGGATGTCAGACTTTTTATAATAGTTGATGTTATTCACTTCATTATCAATTAAGCTCTAATTTTGGTTAAATTAATAACAAAATTAATGACATAAGCTCTTCAGAAAAGAATTAAGAATGATATGAGCTAAAGAAGTTAAGAGAAAATAACAAGAGCTAATATGATTGAGTATTCTTATTTGTGCCATGAAATGAACATCAACGGCAGTAACCTCCTGTTGAGGATGAAGAGGAAGATCAGGAAATTTAGGATGCTGGACCAAGAATCCTGAATATGACAACAGTTCATATTCCCCTACCAGGGGGAAAACCAGCTTCCTGAGACTAGTATCATTATGAGTAAATTGATCAGCCTGGCATGGCAGAGGGTCATGGGGACTGCTCTCTGAGGAGGTGGTAGCAAGGAGGAAGAGGAAGAGAACTGCATGCTGAAGGTTTTCCTGAGCATTGACTGCAGATTGACTGTGCTTCACTGGAAACCAGAAAATATTTGACCTGGTGTCTGAGGTGGTAATATCCTATCCTAATCCTATTCTTGCTTGAAAATCTAGTCAAGAGGGGAATTTGTTGGGATTTTTGCCCACCATTCCAGCCTTCTAGATTACCATGGATCACTAGGGAATAATTCACTATGGTGAGTAGTGGATATCAGCTGACCCTGATTTCAGGCTAACAATGTTCAGAGGATTTTAGATAATTTTCCAGGTTTGTATCCATCAGGGATTGATCTGAGCGAATGCTTAAGATCTTATTGGTAAGTGTTGCCCCTAAAATTGGGGCATCTGATAGTTGATTGATAATCACCTATCAGGTTACCAATTGGTATTGGCCAGGTTTCATTACTGAGTGAATGGTAATTTAATGAGCAAGTTGTGAGGTGAGTGATGCCGCCTGCAACTAGAGAATTGATCAGTTGGTTCACGACCTGCCATAATGGGTAACAAGTCCCATTATCTAAGCAGATCGCTTACTAGCATGGTTGGTTTGCTAGGTTGAGTGGAAAACGTCAGGAAAAACGTTTTCTGACTCTTTTCATTTTAAGCCTCAAGGATGGCCAATGAAGGAATATTAACCAGAAGGAGAAGACCATCACTGATGGGATGTCAAAGGGAAGTTCAATGGCAAAAGCTGCCATTTCATGGCTGAGGCGCCATCCTAGGGTTGGGTGCCAAATTCCCTCTATAAATTCCTCTGATAATTCACAATAATAAAGAGTTATTTCTAGCAGAATTCAGTATTGGTTTTAATTTTATTTTTTAAAAAATTTAATGCTGTGTGCTTTAATTGAGTACTCTTTTGTAGGATAAAAAGTAAGGGTTGAGGATCCTTAGAAGAGAAGCTGAAATTATACAGGAATTGCTGTAGACTCCGCAAGACCAGAGGAAAGGCTATAAACTTAGGGATCTGAGCATGGATCAAGTTAGGTGGATAAGGGTATAAGTCACTATTGATGTCATCAAGAGTATTTCAAGTATAAGTACAGGTTGAGTGTTGTACCAGAATGGGTTATCTATTTCACTACAGATAATAGTTTTCAACTCTTATAAATCAAATATCATCTACTATCAGACAATGCAAATCTTTACATACTGAACCTGTGCAGTTAATCATTTTGGAGCTATCAATCTTGAATGATCAACAAAAACTCCTAAATTTTAACAGCTGGGAGCTTGGGTGCATCGGTCTGGAGGGGACCAGGGCGGCCCAATGGTGCACCAGATACAGTAGATAGTTTAGTTAAAATAAAGTAACCAAAGTTGTTAGATACCTCCTGAAGGAGTTCTGTGCACAGGTTTGCTCAAGGAACCATATTCAAAAAATGTAAAGCTAATGAAGATTTTTTGAGAAATTTTCCAACATGGAAGATTGGACATGAGGAAACAATTTTAATCAATAGGAGGAGAGTCATTAATATGAGGGAGCAGTGCTAAGCTTAAGTGAGCCAATAGGAGCACACTACCATTAGCCAGGGTACTGTAGCTCAAGATGATCAAACTTGAGTTATTGATTGTAGGTAAAACCATCCTGTTTTGGTAATATTGAATGCTGAACAGGTTTTGAAACCCCGTTTCCCAAGCAATCAAAGCAAACTGACATTATTAATAATATAGCTGGTGCGTTTTATTGCCCATGCTGTAACGCAGGGATAAACATCACGTACATCCCCAGACCAACCTGGGCATATCTCGCCTGCACCCAGCATTGGTACAAAATATGATTTAAGTCAGGGAGGTCTTGCAATTTGACCTTTTTGGCCTCTGACGTCCAGCCTTATCTTTACAGTTTGTATCCTCAATTATGTCATTTTTCCATGACTAGTGACTTGATTGAGCACCAGATGGTAGATGTTTGGGATTGTTTACTCCTTTCAGATAGTAACTCACTTTAGTTCCCTTATTCAACAGCACAGGTTCCTTGTATGTGCGTTGTTCAAATTTCTGATAATAAATTATATGAGGCAGTAGTAGTATGAAGACTAATACTTGTTGAGCTTATTTTAGCCAATATGGTGATTAGGTCCAACGCCAACTTGGTGCTTATCCTAATCTTGAATGGTTTGTGAAAAATCTGTAGGGACTTCTTCGATTTTCAGTAGAACTTAACCTCGCTCAGTTAAGATACTCTTCCCATAACTTTTCACCATGCAGAGTCTGCAGAGATCACAGCAATATTATAGACAAAGGACCTTTTTGTTTTTCCAACTCTAATCACAAGAGAAAACAATATAAATTATAAAACTTTATGGTGAATATATTATCTGAATTTTTCTTCTTTACTAAGAAAAATCCAAGGAGATTTATAGAGAATTTGGTACCCAACTATTTAGTTGGGACCCCTATTAGATATGGTGGCCATCGCCAAAGAATTAACCCTCCAGGGCCACTTAAACAATAATCTTCACCATGAGGTTCAATCAAATTTCTCTTGCCAACTCTTAATGTGAATTTTCTGAGTTGATATGAAGGATTTGTCCCAACACCATCACTCAACTCTCATCAAAATACCCTTTTATTGGTAACAACCTGCTTAGGTAAGGGAACTCTTACCCATAAACAGCAGGTAATGATTCTGAAAAGGTTATCTTGAAAGTTGCTTTATTCCAGGCAGCATAACTCACCAGCAACTTATAAACCCCTTAGTCAATTGGCAAATAAGCCAGATCAACTCATACTTGTTAATTAAGTTATCGATAGTAAAATTGACAACCTAATTCTTTATTTATTGTCAGGGATCACCCCCAATGAGGATTAAGCAATCCTGCATATCAATCTGATGGATCAACCCCAGAAAATTACCTAATAACTCAGGATAATACTTCAAACGATAGTTATTGCACATAATCAATAATTCTAACATCCACTAGTGAGATAAATCCCCTAGTGGATAAGAAGATGCTTCTAAAAAAATTAGCTGGGTATTGTGGGCATATTGAAATCCCAACAGTTGTCTGTGGTAAAATTATGGTCCTGTAAAATTTTCTGGGTAGTTTTTGAGTTAGATTGTCAGAAACTGGTTTTGCAATGGCTGAAGAAAGTTAGGCTGATTGGTAACTTCAAATAAAAATTCATAAGGGGTACGTTGGGGTTGATTCCTAAAAATTTTTGGCTGTCATGACAGATGGTGACATAGTTACAAATCTCAGTATGGGCATTTGGATACTAGTAAGAGGAGAATATTATTCACAGGGTGCTTTCTTTCCAAAGTGCCCTGCATCACTGTGAAATTCCTTGAGGTATTTCTACTGTAGATTCTTTGACCCACTTGGAGGATGGTATTCTTGCTTCATAGGTATAGTTATCCATCAATAACCAGAGACTTGGTGCACTTGGACTTGAATTATCATTCATTGGTTACTCCCTCAGGGACTTTAAAGGTCTGGATTACTCGTTGCATCTATAATAACTCAATTTTCAAGGTGAGGGGTTCCACATAGTTATCTGGGTTGGGTCAACAATAGGAGGGATACAAGAGAGGCCATCAGCCAAAGCATTCAGCTTCCTAGGGAAGTACATAATTTTTATATTAAAGTCTATTAGTTTGTATTGCCATCAGTTCAGCAGTTGTTAATGATTGTGTTGCTGAATAAAAATCATAATTCATAGTTATCAGTGTAAATAATAACATCTCAATCCAGTAAATAATATTAGAATTTTGGTAGGGTGTAAATGATATAATGTATTTTTTCTTATATGTGGAATTAATTTCAGCAGGACTTAAATTATTGGAAATGCATTCAATGGGCAAATATTTTCATGTTGGAATTAGGTCAATACAACTTTGAGGTCAATATTGCTCATGTTAGTGAATGCTTGAATGGAATCTTTAAAATTTGGGAAACATTTTGTGGGGCTCAGGTTATTGCTTCCTCAATTTGTCAAAACTAAGATATTCAGGTAGATTAAATTTATAGGTGGCTCCTTTCTACTGCAGATGGTACAATGGGGCAGAGATCTGACTTTACTTAGTAATGAAGGAGTGGTAGTAATTGATGGTTCCTAGGAAGCTGAGTAGTTTTCAGGCATTTCAGGAATAGGGCCAGGAGATGATAGCTCTGATTTTCTCAGGATCAGTTGGGTTTTCTGTGGGAGTAAGTATATGAACTAATAGTTTGAGCTCTCTGTTGAATACTACAAAGCTGGATCCATTAATGCTAAAGTTAGCCTGTTTGATAGATTCAAAAACTATCTTAAGGTCTCAGAGGTGTTGTGAAAGTCGAGGAAGTAGACTGTAATGTCATCAAGGTAACCAGTAGTGCATTAATTGAGGAGATTGTGGGATAGTCTATCCATGGAATTTTGGAAGTGTTGTGAGGCTCCAGTAAGATAAAGGGCATTTGGGTATACTTGAACTGACCATATTTGGTGATAAACATGATGTTATCGATTGAATCTTCAACCATGCCCAATTTGTAATATCCAGGGGAGAAATTGACAGTGTAGGGTACTTGGGCTCCCCCTAGTACTCTGAGGGAGTCAGCAATTGGAGGAAACAAGTAGGTATTCTTCTTGAGCGCCATGAATACCAGAGAAGTCCAGGGAAGTTCAGAGGGGCAACGTGGCCTGTTGGCTGGTCTCTTTGGAAGCTCAGTCTCAATTAATCATTCACAAGCTGAAGGTAGTTGATAGGGACGTTGGGTAATTAATCAGTGTCACTGACATCAACGTGGTGTTTCCCCAGTTTAGTAAAAGGGGTGACATCTTCACTTTGGTCAAACTCATCTTCATGCTTTGGGGCTAATTGGGGTAATTCCACATTTCACAATATCTTGGAAATGCTAAAAATTTCAGGTTGGATAGAAAACTTTTGTGCATAAGTAAGAGATTAATTGGGCAGGTGGATGGTCCTGGGTTAATTGTACAAGAGAGGCAATCAAAACTTACTTTGAATGGGTTGAAATAGAGTTTGTAGGGATTCAGTCTCATTCAGCAAGCCAAAAATCTTTATTAGGGATTTAGGGGTAGAAACTCAGGATTCAGGTTCTTTTAGAGTATCTGCACTCAGTAATTCATCAAAAATCTTTTTGGGGCTTTGAGGGATAGCTACATAGGGTTCAGGTGCTTTTAGGGTTAATATACTCAGGGAAACATCAAAAATTTTCTTTGGGGCATCAGGGGTGGTGACAGGATCTTCTTCAAATTGTGGTTCCTCTGTGACGTATCCTTCCAAGGTTAAGGTCAACTGGTTGGATGGTGCAGGTTCTGGAGTATCATCTCAGGAAAAGTCACCTCTTTGTCATGAAGTCACAGGAACACTGGGTTGATCATGACTTGAGGGTTGGATGACACCTCAGGTGTTTGTTTAATTGGGATGCACAGTCAGCATAGGTAGGCTTAAGTAGTAAGGCATTTGGCCTTTAATATTGGATGCAGTGTGGCAGGGATAAATCTCAAGAAAGACAAGCCAGAAAAAGTAGATCTAGAGAATTTTATCACTTTTTCAAAAATTAGGAGCAGACTTTTAGACCTGATTAATTGAAAATTGCAAAGGAAAATGGACTTTTGAGGTCTCAAAGGGAAATCAGACATAAAATGAATAAATGGTAATAGGACAAGATAAGGGAGGGGACATCTGATGATGAATCGGGGATCTCAGTAGTAGCATGACAACATTTAATAATTATATAGAGAGATGTTTGGTTAGCATTTTGGTGTTATTTAATTAATTCAATAGATTTAATTTTACTTGGCCAAGTGGATGGTGGTTTTTTAATTAATTTGATATCCTCATCAGTTTTGTATAAGTAGTCTGTAGTTTTTGGTTAATTTGATAGGTTCAATTAGTTTTGGCTAAGTGGTTGGTGGTTTAGTTTTTTGATAGTTTAATTGGTTTTATCTGAGTGGTTGGTGGTTCTGGTTGATTCAATAGGCCCAATGGTTTCAGGTAAGTTGAAAGTTTTTAGTTAATTCAATAGGTTAATTCATTTTTAGTGCGTAGTTTTTTTTGGTTAAATTTTTTAGGCTGAACGCTTTTTCCAGATGGTTGGTGGTTGGTTAATTATATAGTTTTAATGGTTTCTAAACTTATTGATAGGCATCTACTAATATAAAAACTAAAACAATTAACAATTAGAATCATCTGGCAAATTATAAACTCTATCCAAAGCTGGGGAAATCAGTTAGTATATATATAAAAATGGATGTTGGTGTATTTTTCTGTTTGTTTGTGATTTATAGACTCCAACACCATTTGACCAATCACCATGAAAGTTGGCACATATAAGTATCTTTTCATGGAGAAGGTTTATGAATTTTAAAAATTAGTATTTTTATAGTAAAATAAAAGTGATATATGTAATAAATGAAAACCATATATATACTTTGATGGTAATTGGTATAATGTTATGACTGAGCAATTAGATAATCAGTTGATTTAATATTTTAGATGGTTTTGTTAAGTGGTTAGTGGTCATTTGGCTCTTTGGAAGTTAATCTAAATCAAAACTTTGAATCAGAAACAATTTATTTTAAAAACCTCCTCTAGCATAATCAGCTCAGATTTTAACTCTTAAATTTTATAAAGTTGGTTGTTCAAATCCTGGCACAATCACTTTTATTTAATTATTTTTATCATTTAAAATATTTATATAGTTAAAGTAAATATAACAAGTGTAAATAAAACTAAAAAAATGACAAGCCAAAATAGTAATAAATATAAATTTGAGAATTTTGTCTATATATAAAATTGGATGTTGGTATATTCCCAAGGTGATTGTCTTAAATATATTAAATCATTACCTCATGCACATGTCCTACCTACTCTCAACTCTCCATCAGCCATTCCATCAAAGTGAGCTGGGATTTAAAAGCTCCAATAGGTCAAACGTCCATATTTCCTAATTTGGCTCAAAGCTAATGCTGAATTGATGCCTAGTTTGGTCCAAGCACTGAGTTAATTTAAATCCAAGTGTCAACTTATGAATAGAATTTTCTTCTTAACCCCTAATATAGCACTTAATAAAAAATGTATAAAAA
Source organism: Massospora cicadina (assembly GCA_022478985.1). Lineage (NCBI taxonomy): Eukaryota > Fungi > Entomophthoromycota > Entomophthoromycetes > Entomophthorales > Entomophthoraceae > Massospora > Massospora cicadina. The sequence goes on from JAKSZP010011911.1 coordinate 197,890, forward strand.
ATCAACCTTTTAAGGTTATAATTTTTATTATAAGTGGTGAAAGCCCTTTCCCTAAATCAAGTTGTTGGTTTAGGTGCAAAAATGCACCAGAAAGCATCTTTACAAAACCTAAAATTTAACACCAAACATTAAATACTGAAAATTATTTAATAAGCCACCTAAAAAAGAAACCATTGGAAGATCAACCAGACATGCATGGCAATGGTCAGCCAGTAGAGCTTTAAACATCTGAAGAGCGAAATACATGCTGGAAAACTAAACAGATCAGAGCCTCTACTTCAAGAGCTGCTGAAACATTTCAACATCATGATGTTTGAGTTGCAGATCTTTGAGCAAGGGCTTTTAATTTAAGAGCTGATGCAACACCCAAAGAGCAAGACACACAATATGAAGCTGAACATTCATGGCAGACTCAATCAAGAATGAGAATTAATCTCAAAAAAGTGGCATTCAATTACAATAAAGACTACAATTAAAAATGCTTACAATAATATCATTGCTCTAATGGCTACATTGTGCTTACATTGTCACACTTTAAAGTTTCATAAAGAAATGCCAGTCATGTGTAGCTTCAAGGCAAAGTCAATTTGCCACTACTGGCTGAGCCACCAAAACCAATTCTAACTTATATGGCTGGAGCTACTTGAGAGTTCAAACATTTTCTAGAGCATATTCAGAAATACAACTCATGCTTTTTAATGGTATCATTTGGAGTAACAAATATTGTAAGATATGGTAATTTCATGCCTACATTAAAAATGCAAGAACAAGTGCATCATCATATTGGTTCACTTCTCCCAGTACCAAAGAAGATCTTCAGTTTTTGCAAATTTATTTTATGGACAATGTGTAGGAGATTATTCAAATATGCACATTTAGTGAAACAATAGATGGGGAAACTATTGGTGAATTATGAGCATTACTTCACAAGCACAACTGTTTGGTCAGAAATTTCAAATCTGCATTGGAGAATGTGAGAGCGGGTGACTTGAAAGTCATTATCAGGGCAGATAAAAGCCATCAAATGGGCATGAAAGATGCTTCAATGCTCCAATTGCTCCCAAATTAGCAGCTGTTATTGTCATAACAGAGATTATCTGGCAAGACATTGTTATCAGCATATGAGATCAAACCAAGCAACATGTTGCTGAAACACACTGATTATATGTCTCAATTCAATACCCAATACTGTTTTCACAAGAAGAGGATGTATATCATCTTAAATTGTATCAAATTCACCCCATCACAGGTGCTGCAACAACAAAAAATATCAGTTGTATAAATTTTTATGCATATCATATCATGATTTGAGCACAAAAATTCAACACATCCTGAAGTATCATCAACTTTTCCAACAATTCCTCATTAATATGTATGCTAAAGTTGGAAGTGAACAACTCAATTACATTCATTACAATCAATTAAAGCTTAGAGTTGAAGAGTATATTCATTTGCAAGATGCAATTGTGAAGGATGGAAGTGTTGCTAACATTGGACAAATGGTTATACTTCCAACTTTTTTTTAGTACTAGATGGTGTTATACTTCCAGCTTCATATACTGGAAGTTCAAGACACATGCATGATATGCTCAAGATGCTCTGACATATGTTTGCAAATATTGATGTCTGGTTATTTTCATTGAGTTCACATGCAATCCATCTTGTACGGAGATTAAAGATTTACTTCTGCCTGGCCAGCAACCATCCCATTGGCATGACCTCACAGTGAAAGTTTTCAAACAAAAATTGATACATTTAATGGATCTCATCACTAAGAACCATATATACAGATAAACTCGCTGCTGGATGTATTCCATTGAATGGCAGAAAAGAGGTCTACCACATGCTCATATCTTAATTTGGTTGGTTGAAAAATTATTCAACTCAAAATGATGATATCATTACTGCTAAGCTGCCCATTCCAGAAGATCCAGAATTAATTCAAATTGTCAAAAAATATAATTCACGGACCATGTGGACTACACAACCCACTTTTGGCATGCATAAAAAATAGAAGATTCACCAAAAAGTATCCACATCAGCTTTTACCAGAAACACAAACTGGTGGGGGTGGTTATCTGCAGCACAGATGAAAACCAAATGATGGAGGACATACAACAACTATTAAAATTAATAACGTTGTTTTGAGATTGATAACTAATGGATTGTGCCCTACTCTACTAAGCTTTCAAAATCATTTAATGCACAGTCCAATGTAAAGTCTTGCAATTTAATTAAGTCAATCAAATAAATATATAAATACATTAATAAAGGCAGTGATATGGCAGCTTTTGGACTTACAAATCCCAATGCATCTGTCAATGAAGTCAAACAATTTCAAATGGGACGTTATATTAGCAGTAATTAAGCTGTATGGTAAATTCTTGGTTTTGACATTCATAAACGCTTTTGTAAGGAGAGTGTCTATAACTCTCCTGTTTCTGGCGTGGAAGTTCACGGCGCAAAGGGACAACACCAGGATACTAGTTGATAGTACAAAAGTTACTAAAGCCCTGAAGAGGGTGCTTGAGCTCAATTGACTTAGGAAGAAAAGTGTTATCCCATAAGAGGTTTAACCAAACAAGAGAGTTGAGGTGCACAGAGGGGTAAGGTTTAGGCATTCTAGGTTGAAGGGAACCTGGGCGGCCCAACAGTGCACTGCAGATAAAACTACTGTAGTACAAATTATATGGTTAATGATATGTGAGACCTTCTCAAAGAGGTCCACGCACAGGAATATCTGGGATAACATAATGGAAATGGTGTACTAAAATGGGGATTTTATTTATGGAAAGTCAACCAACAAGGGATGTTAGTCATGAAAAATTAAATTTCAACTTTTTTAAGGTAATTTGGGGTCTGCTGAAGCAGTCCCAAGTACTGATTAACCATAGGCAAACACTCCCATCTGAGTTAGTAGAATACACTGACAGCAACTTCACTCAAGTAATTGATTGAAGTTGTATCTGACCCAAACGGTTAATTTTGTAAATGGAATGGGTTTTAAAACCCTATTTCTTAACCAACTGAATAGAACCATCATTTTTAATAAAATAACCTGTCTGTTTTAACGCCTGAGCTGACGCAAGGAGCTGGGCATTATGCATCACACTAGTACCAACCTGGTCATATTTGGCTTGTACCCAGCGTTGGTCTAATGTGTGCTTGAGGTCAGGGAGGGCCTGAAGTTTCACCTTCTGGGCCTCCTGCCGCCCAGCCTTATCCTTTCAGCCTTATCCTTTGGGTTGGTGCCCACTATCATGTCATTCAACCATTACACTTATCCTTAGGGTTGGTGCCCACTATCATGTCATTTAAACATGACAGCTTTCCTGCTGTCATGCATCTCAGTGTTCACTTGGAAAATGGTCAACAAGTTTACTTCACATAAGAGAATGCACCCCAAAGAGCTAAAGATCTATCAAACATAACGTTGAATGCTTTTTCCAACTGTGTGCAACTAAAAAAAAAATTCAAAAACGTTTCTGTAGCATGAAGTCCCAAACTATTACACTTGAAATCAATTGACAAAGAAATTTTGCAGAAGAAAATGAGGTGCCAGCCATTCTTCAATACCTGGCATATTTTCTAGGGTCACATTGGGATGAGTATGTACTGATCATCCATTTAATTCTGAATGCAACTATTTGTAAATGCTGTGTAAGTCCTGGTGAACGTCCTCTGGGCATCAATTGGGCCATCTTTCTGCTCTCAAGCAAGAAGGTACTGAAGAGGATGGCCAAACCTCCTCGTTACTCAGGGCAATCTCGCTCATGTGGTAGATGAGCGCTGGGTGATAGCCCTTCCACTTTGGATCCCGCTTCCAATACCTGCACTCTCCTCAGCAGAACTGTTACAAGGAAGCAGTGAAATCTGCGTTGAGATTGCCAAAATGGAATTGATTGCAACTAATTTGAGTGGCAATCAGCCCAATACTCAGATTTAAAATGGTCAAAAAGGTATGAAGACCAAGCTATCAGCTGGAATGCCCAACAGTTGTGATTTGGTTTACAAGATGATCAAAAAAATCCCCCCTCCCAAATCCGTCAGGCATCACCCCCAATGGGCAGCTTCCTGCCAGCAAATCGAGCGTTGCACCTGATGCAATGCCACTGATTGCAACTCAGCCCGCTGCCAAATTTTGTGATGTCAATCCCAGGGAACTAACCCTCCCATTTCCAAATAGTTCACTGCTTAGGTCAAACCAACCACAACTTGGTCCACTGCCAAATTTTGCAAGGTCAGTCCCCAGGGAACTAACCTGCCCATTCCCAAATAGTTCACCACTTAGTTGAACTGATCCACAACTCGGCCTGCCGCCAAATTTTGTGATGTCAGTTCCCAGGGAACTAACCCACCCATTTCCTGAATAATCCACCACTTAGGTCAAACTTGTGGAACCCAATCCCAGCTTGTTTTCCCTCAAAATTGATGACTATTTAATCAGGCACATCGCACTGAGAAAATTGTTGGTCAATTCTCCTTCCTTAAATTTCCAATAAAAACAACTTCCCCCAAATTCCCATTTTTATCTGTTGAGAATTAAGCTCCCTTCCAGTTCCATATTATCATACCAGCAGCAGTGCCTCTGGCATTCTGATTTGCCACTTGGATGCTCTGGCATCCAGGCTGGCAGGCCAGTCTAATTCTTACTTGCTGATCACCTGACATAATCACCCAACCATCAATCTCTACCATTTCCTCCTTTCTCATAAATATTGGCGTAGCAATGGCCCCTTATTTTCAACTGAAATAGTTTGTGAAGAAGGTTATCCCTGCCCACATTAGTCCCATCCCACTCAAAACTCCAAACCCATACCCCATATTTGCTGCAGCTATCTTGCCCATGTCATTAGGGTCTGACATCTCAACTTGCAATGAGTTTGTTCCCCAAAGCCCAGTAGTTTCCCAGCTGTCGCCCTTCAAAGGTGCAAATCCCATGGAACTGGAACTGATCATCATTGAAAATGTGGAAGAGGCCAAGGAAGAGGCTACCCTGGCATCCCAGAAATTGTGATGTTCCAACCAATATCCCGTGTCTTGAAAAGGATATCCAGCCTATGAGAACAGTTGGGGAAAGGTGCACAATTGTGTGAATTGCATGAACCTGGTCAAAGCGTTCCACATATCCCACCACGAGATTCTCCATTTCCATCCAAAAACCTGCATCAGAAATGGCGATCAAGTTACCCGAGGTGCACAAGAATGTGGCTCTCATACAGTTTCCCAGTGATGAGGCTCTCCTCTTGGAAAAAGGAAAGGGTAATGTAAGTCCCGGTGAACGTCCTCTGGGCGTCAATTGGGCCATCTTTATGTTCCCAAGCAAGAAGGTACTGAAGAGGATGGCCATACCCCTCGTTGCTCAGGGCGATCTTACTCATGTGGTAGATGAGCGCTGGGTAATAGCCCTTCCGCTTCAGATACTGCTTCCAAGTACCTGCACTCTCCTTGGCAGAACTGTTACGAGGAAGCAGTGAAATCTGCATTGAGATCGCCAAAATGGAATCGATTGCGACTATTTTGAGCAGCAATCAGCCCAATACTCAGATTTCAAATGGTCAAAAAGGTATGAAGACCGAGCTATTGGGCAGAATGCCCAATGGTTGCAATTTGGTTTACACAATGATTAAAAATCCCCCCTCCCAAATCCATCAGGCATCACCCCCAATGGGCAGCTTCCTGCCAGCAAATCAGGCGTTGCGCCTGATGCAATGCCACCAACTGCAACTTGGCCCACCACCGAATTTTGCAATGTCTATCCCTAGGGAACTAACCCGCCCATTCCCAAATAGTTCACCGCTTAGGTCAAACTGTTTGCAACTCAGCCCACCGCCAAATTTTGCAATGTCAATTCTCAGGAAACTAACCCGCCCATTTTCTGAATAATTCGCTGCTTAGGTCAAACTTGCAGAACCCAATCCTGGCTTGTTTTCCCTCAAAATTGATGACTATTTATTCAGGTGCATCATAATGAGAAAATTGTTGGTTTATTCTCCTTCCTTAAATTTTCTAATAAAAACAACTTCCCCCAAAATACTGTTTTTATCTGTTGAGAATTAAGCTCCCTTCCAGTTCCATATTTGGCATACCAGCAGCAGTGCCTCTGGCATTCTGGCTTGCCACTTGGATGCTCTGGCATCCAGGCTGGCAGGCCAGTCTAATTCTTACTTGCTGTTCACCTGACATGCTGCTTCATGTGGTCAAAGGACCAACAGTATTTCAAGCAATCAAAACTATTGATGGTCAAGTGTGTCATACATACAGAGAAGCATGTTTCAAACTTGGTTTGCTAAAAAATGATCAACATTGAGACAAAACATTGGCAGAAGCATCTGAAACATGTCATGCTTATCAAATATAAACCCTGTTTGCCATAATTTTGATAACTTGTGTGCCTTCTGATTTGAAAGATCTATGAAAAAAAACAAAAAGAGAGCATGAGTAAATACATGCTTCTCCAAGAATGCAGAGACAACACCAGCCTTGATGTACAGTATTCAGAAGACATTTTCAATTAGCACTGATATCACTGGGGATATGTGCATGTCAATTAACAACAAAATCCTTAATCAGCTTGGGCTATTTTCACCAGAATGTGACAGAAATGATGTTGTCAATAGAGATATATTGTGAGAAAAACAATATGATATCAAAGCGCTGCAAATTTATGCTGAAGCTCAGAAAAGGCTCTTAGAAAATGACCAATGACTTGTGTATGACACAGTTATGGAGAATGTATGAGGTGCAAATGATGGACTTCTTTTTCTTGATGCACCAGAAGGCATAGGAAAATATTTCTTATCAATTTAACACTCACCAAAATTTGAATGAAACATGAGATTTCTCTGGGTGTGGCATCATTGGGGATTGCAGCAATTCTACTAGATGGAGGATGCATGGCATATTTGGCTCTCAAGCTAACATTGAATTTAAATCTAGATTCAGATTCTCTTTGCAACATTGGAAAAGTATCTGGAATGGCAATTGTATTGAAAACATGCCAACTCATTATTTGGTATGAATGTACCATGGCCCATAAGAAAGGAATTGAGGCATTTGATCATACTCTGCAAGATTTCTGAAGCAATCAATGTCCAATGGGCAGAGCTCTGATACTGCTTGCTGGTGATTTTCACCAAACTTTGCCCATCATTCTATGATTAACATCAGCAGATGAGCTGAACACATATCTAAAGAATTTGGCTCTCTGGAGACATGTGAAGAAAATTACACTGGCAACCAGTATATATATTTACTTGGATATATTTCTGCACAAACATTTAACAAGCACCTTTTGGATATAAGTGATGAAAAGCTTTTGGTTGATCCTGCAACACAGGAGATATCATTCCCACTTAACTTCTGTCAACTTTTTTTATCAATTGAAGATCTTGAAAAGAAGGTTTTCCCAAATATTACCAACTTCAGGAATCACAATTAACTTTGTGAGTGAGCTATCTTAGCTCCAAAAAATAATATCAATCAAATCAATAATAAGTTTCAATTGAAAATTCCTGATGTGGTTACAGAATACAAAATTCATTGACACAGTTACAGAAGAGGATCAAGCTGTTAATTATCCAGTCAAATTTCTCAATTCATTGGAGCCTCCTGAAATGCCACTGCACATATTATCCTTGAAAGTTGGCTCACCAATGCTGCACCTTCAGAATCTAAACCTGCCAAAATTGTGCAACAGAAACAGAATTTTCTATAAAAAACTGATGCCAAATATGATTGAAGCAACACTAATTAATAGTAAATGTAAAGGAGAAGATGTGCTGATTTTGCACATTCCAATGATTTCCACTGATTTGCCCTTCACATTCAAATGACTACACTTTCCTGTGCATCTTGCTTTTATAATGACAATCAAAAAAGCTCAAGGGAAGTCACTGCACATCATTGGATTAAATTTAGAAAATCCATGTTTTTTGTATGGTCAACTATATGTTGCTTGCTCCAGAGTAAGAAATCCAGAAACTATATATTTATACACCAAATCAGAAAACCAAAAATATTATCCACTTGTGTTACACTAGATGTTAGTATTTGTTTTAATTATTTTAAGTTGGTTCAATTATATAGCAAATGGAATAGTCAAAAATATTGTTCATTCACATGAATTATTCATGAAAAATTTATATAGTTCATCATTATTTATACCAATAAAAATAGTGGACTTTTATCAGTATGAGCCATCTTTCATTTTCCCATATTTTTACACAACGTACTATAGATTCTAGATTACATACAGACTATCCATTTTCATATAAAATTAATATATAAATGCAGGAAAATATCAGCCGGTTTCTGCTAGCTATAATATAAAATTTAAATTAATCAGTTCAAATCAGCTGATAAAAAATAAACCCGAGCAACGCCAGGTAACTCCACTACTATGTTATAAAAAACTTGACCATTTTTGACGTTACTGTGAGGTGATCTGTTAATTGAGTTCCAGTTATTTAGCGTTGACTCGGACTTACTTGATTAATACTAAAATTAAGATACAGTAGTAACTTAGTCTAAATTTTAAGTATATCCTTTCATATAAAGGGGTTTGAAAGTTTATATACTTTTCTTCACTAAATTCATAATATCACAAATTCTATATTAAATAAAAACAAAGTACTGTTCATGGCAGCAAACTACTGGGTCTCCTCTCAATAGTAAGCGTTTTGTTTCTTTTCGATTGTTCTTTCCACTATGTCATAAGCTTATTTTAAACTAAGCTTGAAAATTTAATACCCGTTAATAATTTACTACTGATCTTTCCTTGATGCAACTCTATTCATCTTAACTTTTTTTCTTACTTTAGCAATTATTGCTTTTACTTTTTGTTCAGCTTTTCTATTGCTTTTTAAAAAGAAATTCATCTTTACTCCCGGATCCCTTTTATTTTATCATGTTTCTGAAAATTAATAAACGCTTTTAGTTTTATTTTTACCGTATGTAGGTTTGTCATCTTATATAAAAGCTGAACGTCTTTATTCTTTATTTCGGATTTTATCTAAGTTGCCTTTTCTTATAGTTGCTAAATTTTTATGTATTTTTTTGAACCACATGTCTTAGGGTTTACCCTATTTGAAAATAACCGAACTTTTCTTTACGTGCTAAAGTTGGATATAGTAAATATTGGACTTTTGAAGATGTGTCTGTTTTGCCTGGTCCATCGCAAGACCTGATGCATAATTACGAAAGATGATCTGGCAATAATTCATATTTATTTTTCTCAATGTGAGTATTTAGTTAATTAACAAAATGCTATGCCCTGACATAAGCTAGTGCTAACATTAAACTTAGTATTAATAAGAATTGGGAAGAAACTGTCTATTCGCCAAAAGCATATCGCCACTGCAATAATGTTCTTTAAACGATTCTATACACAGTAAGTTTTGAGTTCTCATGAAGCGCGTTTATCAATTTGTTTGTAGAAATAGCTTCTACAACACCGAGCCCTTTTTGGTGGCGTCCACAGCTATGTATTTAGCAGGAAAGGTTGATGAATACCCTTACCATATTACAAATATTGTAAACGATACAACTGCTGTACTTCGAGGTAAAGTACCTCATTTCATTTTTCTAATAGGTTTAAGTGAATTAATTCTTGTAGCATCTCATATTCTAGAGATTTCTGCTTCTTGCGAATGACTAATATCATATTAATCTATTTTTAATTGCTTGAGCAGATAGTGATCCATCTATCAATTTTCCGTATGATACGGCAGATCTAGCAGAATTTGAATTTTATATGCTAGAGACATTTCATGGGAGGATATCAGTTTTTCACCCATATCATCCATATTCCAGGTAATCTTCCAAAACTACCCTCAGGAATCCAACTTATGATTTTTTAGGTATATTGAAACTATATCAATAAACTCTGCGGCTCAACAGGCTGGATGGTAAATATTTACTTGAGTTTTGATATAATTTTTAGGCTTGTTATTAACGATAGTTTCAACACGGATATAAACCTGGTACATGCTCCTCATATGGTCGCTTTGGCAGCAGTTTATATGTCGCTTGCTTTACAGCTTGAGTCACAGGATGCGGAAAAAGCAAAGCTTAAGCCTAAATGCAAACCACTCGATAAGACAGTTCAAAAGCTTTCACCTAAGGAGTGGTTTTCTGGCTTGAACGTTGATCTTGAAGAGGTAAATACTATAAGTTGTATCATTTTAAAGAATTACTAGCTAGCCATTATATCTCAAAAAATGATGGATTTTTATCATTTATACAAAACTAGATATAGTCATCATACCGCACTTAATATTCTTAAAAACCTTCAAGAGTGTTTGCCGACCCCTGCTACGCCTAGCTCTGCTGGCGCTAGCACTCCTCGCTAACTAAGTAATATGCGGTTTCCATGTATTATAGTTCATTGCCAATTTAGCAATGACCATGTATTAATAAATCAAATCTGCTCAGCCATAAAATAAACAATATGTTACAGAATATATACATTAGCTTCCATACATCTCAGTTTTGATAAGGAATCATATCAAATCTTATTAATAAATGTATAAATGTTAAAAGATGGGAGAACAGTTAGAATTTGATGTGCGATTAAAAGCTATTACCCGGGTTCATAAACTTATTACAAATTACTAAATCCTAGGTAAACTAATGTGTATACCTATATAAGCTTTAAGACATTTTATCAAGACATTGTTTTACATAAATGATTTTATTTGTGTACATCGATAAACTCTCAAATGTTTTTGCACCGATCTATGTCAAGTAGTTTTGGATGAAAACCTAAGCTTTGCTTAGGTAAAAAGTGCACTTTTCTAAAACACATTTACTAATAGGTAAATAGCAAAAGTATTTAACTAACACAAACTTGTCATCCAAAAAATTTTAAGGATCTTGTTTAGATAGATGCACGTCGAAGTCAGCGAAAGTGAATTGAACTTTGTGAAGGGTAAAATTAGGGAATAAGATATTTAAAAAGGTTCTTTAACGATAAACTTTTTCACTACAAAAAATAAAAAGATTGAAGTCATCATGAATTGAATAGTTCTTGACAGACTTTCTACTAAATTAGTTTCTTATATAAGCTTGGTTTTTTAAATCAAAAACCCTTACTATGTTTTTAAATGGTGTCATTAATTTGGTCGTTAAAAACTTTAAATCTTGTTTTAAAGATAATTCATTTGAAGATTAAAGCTACTAAGCAAATTATGAATATGTTAAAAAGTAATGATATATGAATTTTATAGTATATAAAAAATAACTCTATCAAAATTATCAGAAGCAATATCAAGTTTTTAAATAAGTATAAAAATTCTATGATAGATTATACTATAATCTATACAGGTACTTAGTCTATTTAAGCTTTAAATAACTTTCAATTGATAATAAAAGAAGCAGCTGCATCCTAAGTCTTAAGTCTGGGATTATTATAGCCTCCACACTTTTCCTATACATGGTGCGTCTCTTTTTTCTAAGCATTGTTTAAGTATTGAAAAAAAACACATAAAACTAATTTTAGGAAGTTTAAATCATGGATGATCTTTCTCTTGTTAGCAACACTTAATTTCTAATAACCGTTTCAATCTGATTAATTACTAAACCAATAAATGGATACATAGGGAATGATAGAATTATGGTTAACAAGAACCAACACCAGTATGCTACTGTGGCTAAAGGGCCCGCCCATTGGCGTTCAAATCCCCCTAGTAACAAGCATATGCTCCAGGAGTCATCAGTGTCTAATGAGCACAATGAAAAACAATTTAAAGGGCAACCGATGGGCTTATACATACATTAATTGCAGAATAATATGTTGTATTGCCAGATTACTCATTCGCTGCCACTATTAATTGTGCACCACACCATCCATGTATATTGTGGGGTAGAAGATCCTATTTTCATTGGAAGATGTCAGAGCAGCAGGAGGGGTTATTCCCTGCTGCTACCTTCATCAAAGATAGCTTTGATTGCAGTTGGTTTTGGTTAGGCTTTCCCATAGTAGAGGCAGGTGATGAAGCTTCAAAAGTTAAAATTGATCTAAAGTATATGGAGTCTCACACATAGCCTATGTGGAATACACTTGCTGCAACAATAATTACAACAATCTAAAAAGTTTTGATGACCCTTCAGATACCCACACTCGTGATCTTTTTGAAAGTAACCTGAAAAAGGGCTTAAAAAGTATGGGATTGTTATATCCTGTCATTGTTAATGCTTGCTGGAGCTTTTTGCACAGGATTTTACAATCTAGCAGGCCTAGAGTATTGGATCTCTTTAACTGCTATCAAAGATTCAGGGAAAACAAACCACAAGGAGATGTCATATCCTATATATAGAATTTATTATCATTTATATTGGGAACAAAGTGAACATTTATTAAAATATTGGCTCCTAGTATTAAAAGGAACTTGAGGCTAAAATTGGGAGGAGTGATAGAATTCAGCATAAGCAGTGGTTCTCTCAATTATGGAATATGCTAATCCAACTTATCAAACTTGTGAGAATCTTTTCCCTTCAACTTGACTTTAAAGGTGAGTTGTTAGCAGGTAGGGTGTACTGTGTGGTAATGATTTAGTAAATACAATTCAATCAAACCTCTTTAAAATATTTTGACCTCAGCTGATGACCTGAGGTCTTAGGTAGTGATTGGCAGAGAAATTAGTTTCATCCCTGAACCTTCTTCAGGTCTAAAAAAGTGGTTTATTCTGCTTAGTGCTTTGAACTAAATTGCAGTTTGGGGGTGGAGGGGGACCTCAGAAGTAGTCCACTGATTCTCCAAAAGGGTTCAGCATAACCTTATTGACAACATCAAGGTGGTTTGACCAAGGCATAGGGGTAGAAGCATTCCCCAAAATGGGATTATTCAGCTGAGAGTCAGAAGGGGGAGTTTTACTAATAATCTTGGAGTGAGCATCCCAAAACATTTATACCCATTAGTTAACATCCAATTGTCTGAAAGGGATTTAAAAGAAGTTTGGATTACAAAGCCTTTATCTAGTGCCAAAGATTTGCAATGGCAAAAATAATGCTGCTATTGACTCCCACCCAGAAATTTGGGAAGTGTTATCTAGAATCCCATAGGTTACTAACTTTAACCTCCCTGGTGGTATCCCATCAACTCCAGTTTACTATCCTCCCCTGAATGGACAGTCCTTATTGGCACTGAATACAAAGCGCTGGGCCACAAGGTGAATTTATGCCACTTCCAAGGGAAGGAACAGGAGGATCCCAATGAGGAAACCCATTTAAATTGACCATAAACTTAAATATACTAAAGTAACTGAAACCTATATGCTATTCCCTTAGAGTGATACCAGTTATATTTAATTGTGGATCCCTTACTCTCTAAACAATGAAAACACATCAAAAACTTCTTAAAAAGCTGCCAAGAAGGAAGTGTAAGAGTTTGACCCCTTTATTCACATATCGAGGAGACACTGGCATACTGCTCTACTCCCAGCACTCAGCAACACCAGCAAGTGCTCAGGTGTCGTATTGTCTTAAGCATTACTCAGATGAATTTGATCATGATCCGCTTGATCTATCACACAATTATATTATAATGATGAAATTGACCAAGCCTATTCTCATGCTCAACCATCCAGTAAATCAGACTGTTTAAAAGTTTACAATGAGTTTGGTTATAAGCTTCCCCATATAAAAATGACATCACATTTAAAAAGAAGAGCTGTCTCATGTCAGCATCTTCACACTCAAATTCAAGATGGTCCTATGGGCGTGGCTGGGTCTATTGACACAGCTCACCGCTTATAAAGCAGCCTGGGTGTCCAAATAAAAATAGTGATACTCAACGCCGCAGGGTTCAGGGCTTTCATGCCCCAGGATAAGAAACTGAATAACTTTTGCAACCCACCTGCTGACATATCAAGGATCCAAGAAACCTATTTTTTGACAAGAAAGGAAGGGAATGGTCACAAGCTCAACTTCTATAGATTACACTTGGTCTCATTAGTGCAAATTTATTATCTGCCCTACCAAAGGGTTTAGTGTGGTAAAATCTTTTAATTTACATATGATCAGCCACTAAATGTCACATTGATATGAATAGTGAGGAGTTTACTCTATTTAAAATATACTAACCCAATAACTCACCTGAATGCATTGATTTTTGTGAGTGAGTACCGCAACTTGCTTTACCAGATTCAACTTTATTCTGGGTGATTATAACTGTTGGTCAAATGATGAAACTGATTTCTTGCCACTAAAATATCAATACACCCCAGGAAATATAGAGTTTTGGTGACCAAAGAACATAGATGATTATATAATTCCTTCCCCAGTAATTCTTCCGGTGTAACTCATATGACATGTCAACATATAAAGCAGGGCACATTGTTATCAATGACTCGAATAGACTACATTCTTCCACCAGTATTTTTGAAGTAAGCATACCCAGGTTTGATATTAATGTGGTGCAGTTT